>CM035160.1:114784672-115062711 GCA_020205615.1 Panax quinquefolius | reverse complement strand
AAAATGAATATTTTATAACCACTTGCTTATTTTGAAATATTTGCGTATTTAACCCTTAACTATCCACATTAATCAAATCAACCCTTACTATTTCAAAATAATAAATAAAGGAAATTCCTTTTTATTTAAAAAATTTGAGGTCTTCTGACCTCCCTCCTTATGAAATTTC
The DNA here is from genome assembly GCA_020205615.1 of Panax quinquefolius. Classification (NCBI taxonomy): domain Eukaryota; kingdom Viridiplantae; phylum Streptophyta; class Magnoliopsida; order Apiales; family Araliaceae; genus Panax; species Panax quinquefolius. Next base: position 115,062,542 of record CM035160.1, on the reverse strand, counting down.
GTCCTCGAAATTGGCGTCACGTACTGGTGTTTGAAAAGGTGAGGATACCTCGCTTTCATTTTCGTTTCAATTCCCGGGTCATTTCCTCTATAGCATGATTCCTCCACAAAACTTTAACTTGTGGTATGACCTTTCTTGGCGTAGGGGACATGCTCCTTCTATCCAAGATCTTGATAGGTACCTCCTCATACGTTAAGTCTTGGCTATCTCGTTCGGTTCTAACTTCGATAGCGTGGTTCGGGTCTTTCACATATTTACTGAAATACGAGATATATGAAACACATTATGAACACGAGACATACTCGGAGAATGCTTGTGAAGTCTATAGGCTACATTTCCTACTCGGTCGAGAATTTGAAATGGACCGATAAATCGTGGATTGAGCTTTCCTCTCTTCCCAAATCTTGTAACTCCTTCCATGGAGCGACTTCATGACAATACATGATCCCCTACATTAAATTCCCGTCCTTTCGATGAAGATCCGCATAACTCTTTTGTCGATCTTGAGCCGTTTGTATCGTTGTCGAATTATTTGGATCTTTTCGGTGTCATACGTCTTAACTTTCGGGTCCCAACAATGTTGCTTCACCCACCTCATCCCAACATATTGGAAGCGACATTTTCGTCCATATAATGCTTGAATGGAGCCACACTATACTTGCACGATAAGCTGTTGTTGTAGGAGAATTCCACGATGGTAAATACTTATCCCAAGCGCCCTTGAAGTCAGGACCACGAGTCTTAATAAATCTTCAAGAGTTTGAATAGTCCTCTACGATTGTCCGTCTGGTTTGGGGATGGGTATGCGAACTAAATCGCAAATCCGTGCCCATAGCTTTTTGCAAGCTAACCCAAAATCTTGAAGTGAATCTTGGGTCACGATCGAAACTATGGATACTGGGCATGCCATGCAACCTCACGATCTCATTTACGTACATACTAGCAAGGCGTTCGAGGAATAAGTCTCCGTATCGGCAAGAAATAAGCGGACTTGGTTAATCTATCAACAATAACCCAAATAGCATTGATGCCTTGAGAAGCCGTAGGAAGACAAAATGTGAAATCCATGGTAATGTGTTCCCACTTCCATTAGGAATCTCAAGTGGTTGCAGCGGACCCTTAGGTACTAGATGCTTCGCCTTTACCGTTGACAAGTTAAACACATCGAGATAAACTTTGCAATCTCTCTTCATATTATTCCACCAAAATGTATGTAGAAGATCACGATACATTTTAGTACTTCGAGGATGGATTGCAAATGGTGTATTGTGTGCCTCCATCATAATCTTGTACTTCAAATCAGTCGTTAGGAACACAAAGTCTAGAGTGGACTCGAAGTATTCCTTCTTCATCAATTCTCGCTTAGGAATAGCTCCTTCTTGTACTTTCTTCTTCATCGCATAAGCTCAAGATTCGGTGGCTTGCAAGCGACCTTAACTTTTTCTATTAAAGTTGGCTCTGTCGTATACTTGACATCATCGCTTTTCGTTCCGCATATGATCTTCTACTCGATCGTCGGCTACCACGTTTCGCTTTTCCGGGATGGTATTGAATAGTGTGGTCGTAGTCTTTCGATAGTTCGAGCCAAGCGTCATTTGCGCATGTTGAGTTCTTTTGAGTGAAGAAATATTTAAGGCTTTTATGATGCGAATATATCTCCACTTTCTCCCCGTATAGATAGTGCCTCCATATCTTTAAGCAGAAAAGCATTGCTTTGCTTGACTCTAGATCATGAGTAGGATAATTCCTCTCATACTCTTTAAGTTGTCATGAGGCATAGGCTATGACTTTCCACGTTGCATGAGAACACATCTAACCCTTTGCACGAAGCATCATTTGTAGATAACAAATCCATCGAACCGGATGGTATTGTTAGAAACAGTTAGAAATAAGTCTCCTCTTAAGCTCTTGGAAACTTTTCTCGCGCATTCTTCATTCCAAGCGAATTTTGTATCCTTTCGAGTTAAATTTGAGTTAATGGAGTAGCGATTCGAGAAAACCCTTCCACGAATCTCAGATAATAACCCATTAAGCCAAAAAAAACTCGTGCTTGATCATGCAGGCTTGGTTGCTCCCAACTTTGTATTGCTTGATCTTGGCCGGATCAGCAGATACTCCATGTTTTGACACCACATGCCGAAATGCTACTTCCTCGAGCGAACTCGCATTTCTTCAATTTGGCATATAGTTGGTTTTCACGAAGCCTTTGGAGTACCGACTTCAAATGGTGCTCATGATCTTCACGACTTTTGGAATATATAAGGATGTCAATGATAAAAAACAACAACAGGCGATCAAATATTCCTTGAATACTCGGTTCATCATATCCATGAAAGCCATGAGGAGCATTAGTTAGTCAAGAAAGGCATGACTAAGAATTCATAATGCCCATACCAGGAGTTACGAAGGCGGTCTTTGGAATATCCTCGATTCTAATTTTCGGTGATGATATCCGAGCGAAGATCGATTTTGAAAAGAATTGTGCCCTTGCGGTGGTCGAACAAGTCATCAATACGAGGTGAGGATACCTATTCTTGATGGTGACATGGTTGATTCAGATAGTCAATACAAAGTCGCATACTCCGTCTTTTCTTTTACAAATAAAGCAGGAGCACCCCGAGGAGATGTCTTGGGGCGAATGAAACCAGATGTCCAACAATTCACTGTAGTTGGACCTTTAACTCTGAAGTTGATAGGAGCCATTCGATATGGGGTTTTAGAAATGGGCTTTGTACGGGTTCAAGATCAATAAAGAATTCAACTTCACGTTACAGGGGTAGGCAGGAAGTTCTTGAAATCGTCGGAAAGTCGATAACAACAGGAATATTATTCAAATTTGGCGTGTCTTTATTCAAATCCATAACATGGGCTAAGAAAGCTTGACATCAGTTTTTGATAAGCGAATAGCTTTATGATTAGATATGATAGTGATTGATTTTAATGGTTTAGTTGCTTGAATTAAATACAACGGGTTGGTTAGGAATATGAAAACTAACAACCTTACGAAAACAATCAATTTTGGCATGATGAGTAGTTAACGATCAATCCCTAAAATCACATCAAAAGCAAGTATCTTTAAAGAGATAAGGTTGCCAGGTAAGGTGATGGTGCCAACTTGAATCAAACAAGATTTATAAGCGATTGGATGTGATGAAAGTTTCTCTAGCGGAGTTTCCACGAGATAGGTCGAAAGTCTAATTTCTCGAGTCGAGTTTAAGCGTTGAGCACATGCGGGAGAGATAAATGAATGGGTAACACAAATTATCAAGTAAGGTATAAACTTAGCAAGAATTTATAAATAGCTTACCGTGATCACCTCGTTTGGGTTCCTCGCATTATGACCCGATCTGACAACAAGCGCTCTTCCGGAATCGTTGACTTTGACTTTTACGGGACGATCTTTTGAGTCATAGTCCCCATTGAACTAGGTTTATTCTGCGTCTGATCTCGGCGATATGTCCTTCCTTTCCACAACTATAGCATACCTTAAGCTGTTGTGGGCGGTTTGGTGATATGTCCCTCTTTTCGCATTTGTAGCATATAATGGGGTGGTCGTTCTCCTCCTTAGAACCGATTCTTTCTTGCGCCTTTGTCGTCTTCACATAGTCGTTATTAAATCTCCTCTTTTTAAAATCTCCTCTGACTCGCTTCTTACATTTTCATGACCATGATTACCACCGAGTGGTTACCATTTCTGTAAAATCTGTTTCTTTCTCCTTGAGTTATCATTATTACATTTCTTTGCTATCTACGATACGATCCACTGGTTATGGTCCCTCGGTTGGTAGTACTCGTTATCTCGCTCTAATAATTGAGCCCATTTACAACATCACGAATAGAGAAAGTTTATGAGAAATGAGATCTTGGCGTATCTTGGGTTTCAAACCTCTAAGAAACATCGCGTCATCGTTCCTCATTCTCCACCAAATGAGGTGCAAACTGGATAACTCTGCAAACTTTGCCTCGTCTTTGAGACAATCGTCGTGTTGTTTTTTTGCTCTAATCGATGAACTCCACTTCCTTCATATAGCCCGAACACTTTCGGGAAAGTATTTGTCATTAAATAGTCTCTGAAAGCGTCTCCCAAGACATCTTTGAGTCTTGCGAAATTTGGATGGAGTGCGCTTCACGAGACTCCCACCGATGTCTGCCTCATACGGAACATAAAGGTGGCGAATGGAACCTTCTGTTCCTCCGTGCATCCCAAGACATCGAATATCTTGGTAATTTGTTTGACCCGTGTTTTATGGTGATCGGATCGGCTTTCCCTTAAATTCTGGTGGTCCCTGACTCTTTGAGCGCTTGCATTTGTGACAACAAGTGAATTGCTATCATTTCCTCTGTATTTTGAACACGAGTCTCCCTCGTGCGATTTTTGCATGAGCTGCAAAAAACTTCTAAACATCCCTCGTTCATCATACGCTCCATGGTGTTGTTCACGGGAGGAACATTGCCCGACTGTTGCACGTTCTCCTCGTTGGTAAGTCTGAGGCATCTCCACGGTCTCATTACTCCATTGTTAATATTCTCGATTCGACATTCTCAAATCTTGTCATAAAACAAGGGTTAATTAAGGAAATCAATATATCACATAATATCCTATATCTTGACCGACTAACAAATAAGCTTAGGTAGGACACACTAGCGAAGGATTTACTCGTCTCTCTCCCCTCTAGTTACATTCCCAGATCTCATGGAGATCATATCCCTAGCTACGATACCAATTTGTGGCGCCCCCAAAATAGGTATACATCACCCATTACGAGTTGTCAAATACATAGTATGCGAAAGAAGCAACTACAACTTTATTATTCTGACAATATAGCTGTGAGTTTAAATACAAATATTATCTTACAGACAATATTTATACTCAAATAAATCCTCATCACATTTATTGATACATTATTTTACAAAATGGTGAGGACTACTAAACAATCCTTTCTAAAACCTTCATTCCATTACCCCAGGCTAAGTACTCGCTTATATTCTCGCCTCCACGAAGAAAAATGGAACAAAAAGGAAAAGGGTGAGCTCAATTAGCTCGGTAAAGAATATTATGACTAAGATAATATACAACAAATTATCGTTAGTCTCCAACGAGGAAAAATTAATAGAATCTGATAGGCAACAAATTTTCGGATCAATATTAGCGGCGTGAAATAATAATTCATTAGAAGAGTTACGTAGAGAATGAAATCTCTATCTATAATCTATGAATTTAAAAGTCCATCATCAATATTTTATCCTGTAACATCAATCGATATTCATACGGAATCAAATATTCATCTTTTACTCTGAGGCGAAGATATTCATCGATCGAGTCGTATTCATTTAAACACTGTTCATCTTTGCACTAAAGGCCAAAGATATTCATCGATCGGTCGTATTCATTTAAACACTCATTCATCTTTGCACTACTGGGCCAAAGATATTCTTGAAATCATTCATCTTTGCACTACTGGGCGAAGATATTCAATAATATCATCATTTAAAGGCGAGGATGATGAAAAATATTTTTAAAAAAGCGAATCCGGTGAAACAAAATGACAAGGATTAAGGATTAAGGATTAGTACTTTGTTTTATCCATGTCAACAATACCTCAAAATAATCATAGTGGTGTAAAATTGAGAATGATCAAAACATGGATCTGATCAAAGCTAGTATCCAAAATAGATATTTTGGATGAAAAGAAGAAAATTTTTATTTTAGATGAATAGTGCCGTATATCGTGAATAGTGCAGTATCGTGAATAGTCTTAGTATCGTGAATAGTAACTCAGACAAAAAGATAGAAATTCCACAAAAAAACATTTTCACGCTTCATGAATAGTACTCGTGAATAGTAACTTCGTGAATAGTAACTCATGAATAGTAACTTCGTGAATAGTAACTCATGAATAGTAACCCAGAGCATGAAAAAGTTCCAAATTTGATAAAAACTTGGATCGACATTTGACATAATGATATTGAAGAAATAATATCATTCTGAAAAAAATAATATCCCTTACCTCAAAGAATCGATTGCCGGAAGGAAAGGTCGGGAAGTGATCTTTGAATGAAACTTGTACTAACAACAACTCTCAAAGTATCTAAATACTCACAAAATCGCTCGATAATATAGAGAGAAAGAGAAAACTTTGTTTACGGTGTGATTTTCAATTCTAACTTAGCCCTCTATTTATAGGAAAATGTTAGCCGTAGAAAGCGAGACTTGACTTTACACGATGGCTTTACACCTGCTACTATTGCCACCCACCACATTTGAAATAAAATTCAGCACATTTCTTCACCAACCACAAAGTGGGGCCTCAATTCTAGAATTTTCCACCAAAATCAATTATAAACCTAATTTAGAATCGAGACACCTCTTAAAATTCATAACAAATCATTCGTGCATTTTAACGGTTCAAAATTTGTGGACATATACTCAACTTATGTATGTATAACATGCCCAAAAATTACCACAATCAGCGGTCGGATTAAAATTATAACCCCATGATATATCTAAAAACCCACGATTTAATTTTTAATACCTCCAATCGATAAAATCTTGATAAAACACCTCAACAATAATTTCTTCATTTATAACCACATAAATAAATCCATCATTTATATCCACATAAAATAAATATTTCTTTATCATATGAATCGATAATTAATTATTCACAAATAATATTACGAGAATCACTGATTATAATGACGGTAGTTCGAGGAAAGAGGGGCTTTAGATAAGGATTTCTCCTTCTTGGCGCATGATTAGGTGACCAAACCTCTCCTTGACAGAACTTTCTAGACATTGCCAATAATGTTATCTAATAATATTATTCAAATAATATGAATTATTGATCGATAATGGGAAATAATGTGCGGTGACAATTATTGAACAATGATAATATAAAATATCAGCGCATATGACAATTATTGAATCGATAAAATAAAATATTGAGCGATAACTCTTGTGAAAATTATTGAGTAGTGCCTTCTTACGTAAGGATCAATAATTGACAATCTTTGCATGCAATCTGGTGTCTTCTTTGTGCGACCCAGCGTATTCGTATTTTAACCACCGGGTATTCAACGGTCTTACTTGATAACAACTTCTGTAGTTATTTTTAACCAACTTATATTTGTCGTTTTCTTCATCAATAAAGCTTTCCGTTATGGGGCCCACATGGGCATTTTGCTTGTGAGTAAATACGAATATTCAGAAGCGATGCGAATATTCCACGACCAAACGAATATTCCCAAACAAAATGAATATTTTATAACCACTTGCTTATTTTGAAATATTTGCGTATTTAACCCTTAACTATCCACATTAATCAAATCAACCCTTACTATTTCAAAATAATAAATAAAGGAAATTCCTTTTTATTTAAAAAAATTTTGGGTCTTACTTAGGGTATATCAAAGGGTATGCTTGGGTATAATAAGTTTATACATGGAGATAATGTATGATGATCGATAAAGAATCTACCACTTCTATAATAAAGAGAAATGTCTATGTGATTCGATAAATGACAATGACCCGGTAGTCCTTGGCGGCGAGAATGAAATTAGAAAGGAGTTTCTAATTTGCATTATTTGAGTTGTGCATTTAAGGATCGAAATACATATAATTAAATAAAATAAGACTTGTGATAATTCCATGTCTTATATTTAATTGGGACATTGTATGGTGGAAGGATTGAATTATCGGTAACTATTTACTCAAAGGTTCTTTAATGATTAATGTTGAAATCTATATTATCGAAAAGTCGTTGATGCATTTGGGAGGCTTATCCTATTGTAGAATAAATATTATTTATTTAAATAAATTAATTAATTTAATTTATTTATTTAAATAAGATTAAATTATTCTAATTGATTTATTCACAATAGGTTTAATATGGAGAACCTAAAGGGTCACACCATAAAAGGAAGAATAATTATTTAAGAAGTTAATGGCATAATCGTAATAATATGTTAAGTATATTTAATTTAATCTATGGTGATAGAATAAATTAAATAGCTTAATATTATTATTTAATATTTTAGAAATATTAAATATAAATTAATAAGAGAGTCTTATTAATATTATTACAATTATTATTATTTTAATTTCTAAAAGAGTTTAGGAATTAATTTAATATAAGTACTCTCATTTATTCCTAATTGGATTAGGAGGAAAATTAATTAAAGGAGTTTAATTAATTATCCCTAATAAGATTAGGGAGCTTAATTAATTAAAAAATTTAATTAATTAAATAAAACCCAATTCTTAATTGTTAAGATGGGTTTGCCCACATCTATAAATAAGAGAGTCTTATTATGGGTGGTAGGGGTTGTTGACTTTTACAAATACGTAATAATTCCAAATTGTTGGAGATACGCCCTTTTTATAGAGATAGAAAAACTAGGGTTTAGCCAACCACCCATCTTCTTGAATCTTTATTCTTCCTTGGTGGATCACCTCTAGAGGCCAAACATATGGGTGGCTAACGTTGATCGAAGGAAGGAACCAAAGCCGGTGGATTCAAGTTGAGCGAAAGGATTTGGAGGTGAACTTGTACACGAGGAAGCTCGATCTTGAGGTATGATTTTATTCTTTATCTTTTCGTTTAATTAATAATTATGCGTAAAGGGTGATCGGGTATATGGTTTTGTAAATTTTTAAACTACGATTTTTTACGTTTTAGCATAATTTTATGCAATTTGATTGCGTTCATGAATATTACAAACCTAACGGTGGCATCGAGCCAAACCTTTATGCGAATTATTAATTGTTTTAATTTGATATGTATATTGATATGTGTTTAGAACAATTTAATTGGGCATAATTTATTGTATAAAATTTAAAAAAAAAAACGTGATTTTCGAATAAAAATTTTGAGAGGATTGAAAAAAAAAAAAATATATATATATAAATAATATATATATATATATATATTTTATAGTGGTGACAAAAGTTTGGTTTTTATTTAAACCAAATTCCTTTTTTTATAGCAAAAATAGTAATCTTTATACATTTGAAGTCCATAGTACGTTTTTTTTTTCTTCAAAATTTGCATGCTTTCAGAGTTATATAAATAGGATATATAAAATATAATAATATATATATAATATATATATATATATATATATATATATATATATATATATATATATATATATATATTTATATATTATTAGGAATATATTTATTTTATTTTAAAATAAAATATTTATTATATTTTAAATATATATATATATATATATATATATATATATATATATATATATATATATATAATTTATTTTATATTAAAATATAAAAGTTTATTTTAATTTTAAAATAAAAGTTTATTTTAATTAAAATAAAAAAAGTTTATTTTAATTTTAATTTTAAAATTAGAATTTCATCTTAACTAATTAGAGTTGGAATTGGATTCCATGATAACTAATTGGAGTTGAAATTGGATTTTATTTTTCCTTAAATAAAGGAGTTTATTTAGATATGAAATAAGATTTCATATTATTCCTTAAATAAAGGAGTTTATTTGAATAGGAAAGAAGAAGATTTCATATTATTCAAAATAAAGGAGTTTATTTAGATATGGAAATAAGATTTCATATTATTCAAAATAAAGGAGTTTATTTGTGAATGAAAAGAAAATGTATTTTAAATTAAAGGAGTTTATTTAAAATTAAAAGGTTTTGTGAATTAAAATAAAAGAGTTTTTTTATTAATTGGAATTTTTTTAGTTTATTTTAATTAAAGATTTTTTTACATGGAATTGGATTCCATAATTAATTAAAATAAAGGAGTTTATTTTGATTAAAGATTTTGATTAAAATAAAATAGTTTATTTTATTCAAAATTGGATAAATTAAAATAAAATAGTTTTATTTTGATTTAAATTTGGATTAAAATAAAGGAGTTTATTTTGATTCAAAATTAGATTTTATACTAACTAAATTTGCCCATTAAATGATATCAATATATATATTAAATGTTTATTATTCATAAGATGAATGTTATTTATTGATGCGTATGGTGATGTGTATGATAATAAATGGGATTGATTATGGACTATTGACCAATGTGATTGGATTTTATTTTAGTTGGATGCATGAATGTATGGGTTTTTATTAAATGGGGTCTGCGTACCTCGTCTTCTCTAATTTTTTTCTTAATGTAAATTCTATCTCCCTCTATGTACTTCCCTTATTTGCTTGATCGAGGTTTCTATTTATTTTAAATAGTTTTGTAATAGGAATAGTTAGAATTAATTTTGAAAAATTGGAGATCGAGAGAGAACAAGGCGCTTGAAGACCGTTTGTAATGGGCAGGGTTTAAATGTAATAGTTATATTTAAATATTATTTCTTGCACCCCCTAGGGTTTGACCTTTTGGTTCACTTGGTGGCTCTAGTAGACAAACTAGAATAAAAGTCCATAATCAATCAAGGGTAGAATATAGTATTATATATATGCATGCTTACTATATATATATTATATATTATCTGAAACATGCTTAGCATGTTTATTAATATAATAGCGTATTTTATATATATATATGTAAATGCGCTAAGCAAGATGAGACAAATTAATAACAAACCCTCAATTTTTTTATATTAAGTCTAAGCGTTCAAAGATATTTGGAATATCGAGCGTAAGCCTTCTAGCATGATAAAATTAATAGAGTATTAAATATTTAATATGAGTTTGTTGTGTCACCACAAGGCAAGTATTAAGTATTTAAGATGTTAATTTATCACATTTGATGCTTATAAAGAAAATTGAACAATATTGTTTTGTTGTGTCACCACAAGGATGATATTTTCTTTTTGAATATATGGAGTGCTAGGTTGGACTTAACTTGGATAATTTTGATTCGGATGTGCCACCACTTGATCAAAATAATCTAAAGAGGCAAAAAAAAAGGAGTTGCATAGTTGATGTAATTGACAAAAGTTGTCTACCTATTTATTTATATATAGTTTGTTGTGTCACCACAAGGCTATATACATTTGAAATGGGATCCTTATTCTCACTTTAGCAAATCTTTAATTAGATTTTCTTAGAACTATATAAGTGAGGTAATATAGTTTGAAGAAAATAGTGGGAGATACCAATTTAAAACAAGACCTAATTTATTTTGGTAATTAATAAAAGAATGTATGTTAAAATGTTGTTAATTACAAATTCATTTACGAAAATTTTACAATGTCTAAAATTACTATCCTTTGCGAAGCATATTAGATGCTAAATTAAACGGGCCAAAATTAAGCGGATTGGTTAAGGAATTTGAGAATAGTTCTCATATTTGAAAAGCTATCTTATATCCTTAATATCGCCTATCCCTGCAATGGTTGCGAGACAATGCCTCTACGAGGAAGAGATTGCTACTTTTAGAAAGTGGCAAGATGATGCCTGATTGGCTCGATGCATCATGCTCGCATCCATGAGTAACGAGCTTGGCGTCGACGTGAAACTATGGATGCTCTACTATATTCACCGCACATCAAGTAGTTGATGGTGAGGAAAGTAGGGCCCGATAGATATCGAGATATCTAAGGAGCTCTTAGATCTAGAATGGCCGATGGCACTATAAATGCAGAAAAAAGTTCTTAACATAATCAATTTGATTGATCGATTAGGACAAATTTGGTTTTGTCATGGATGGAGAGTTGAGCAAGATTTGATCTTGCACTCACTCCGGACTCCTTTCACAATTGTTGTGAATTTTTCATATGAACAAGCTAGATATCGAACCTGTTGATTTGCTTAACATGTTGAAAAATGTTGAGAGTCACTTTCGACCAAGAAAGACCAAGTCTTCTTGGTAGGGGCCAAAGGATCTTACGAAAAAAGAAGAGCGATTCAAAGAAGGTAAATAGAAAGGCATAAACAAAGGATAATAAGAACAAAGCGATACGGATAGCAAAGGAGTTTGCTTCCTTTGCAAATAAGCACGGACCTTTGGAAAAAAGCTGCGAGAAGCATCTTGCGAGAGGCTAACGAAAGAAGCTTAGTGAAGTTTGGTTACAAATACAATTTTGTTCATGATTTAAAATAAATTTTTCTTTAAGTCGAGGATTTCTACTTGGGTATTGGATCTGAGCTTTGGTTATCATAAATATAGATTTATGAAGGGACCAAGCGAAGTAGAAAGCTAAACAAATATAAGTAATCCTATGTGTGGAAATGAAGCAAAGGTTCTTTGCATTAGCCATAGAAACTTATAGTTTAGCAATGCTTGCTGAAGCAAATCTATTAAGTCGATAAGTTGTTATTGTATTCAGTTCTCGTTAAAATATTATTTCCATTTTATTGTTGGATGATGAAATCTTTGGTATTATAATTAAGAACAATTGTTGTTATTTATAATAATAATGTTTTTGTATAGAATGAAATATTACTTAATGGATTTTGTATACTTGACTTACGTGAAAATAATTTTGCAAATTGAACAAACTAGTATAAGAAAAGGAGATGATCATTCAAAGAGTTGAATGTGTGTATTATTTGAAAAATACAAGTGTGAATTATTTGAAAGGTTCAAAGAATTGAAGTGAAACAAATTGGCAAAGTATTAAGATTCTTTGATTAGATCGAGGAATAAATACTTGTCTGATAAGTTTCTAGATCATCTCAAATGGTTTTCTCATAATGGACACATCTCGATATGTAATAATTGATTGATGTATACGAAAGGAAAATCGTACCTTGTTGGACATAGTGCGGTCCATAATGATTTTCTGAGCATTCCGGTATCCTTAGGATAATGTCACTAGAAATGGTGCATATCTCTGAAAAGGTAACCTCAAAATCCCGGCCCCAAGACTCCATAAAAGTTATGGGCGGGGAGGATTCCTAATCTTAAGTATGTTAAGATAAGGGGTTGTCAACTTATGTGAAAAGGTTTCAAAGGATAAGCTTGGGACAAGATTTGACAAGTCTGATTTGTGGGACATCCTAAAGTAAGTTTAGGGTATATGTTCTATAATCCTACTTAGCAAAAGGTGTTTGTTGCGAAACACAGCGCCTTACTAAGATAAAGTGTGTTTATCATTGAAGGGGCTAGTGGGAGGATAATAGATCTTGAAGAGTTCAAGAACCACAAAACACTATAAGTCGAATAAGAGGAACACTGTAGATAGACCTATTGTACCCTGGCGAGATATCGTAAATGCGGAATAGTACCAAAGATACCTAGGAGGTATGGATTCATCATGGATGATGATGATGAGGTACGCATCATAGAAGATGATGATCGATTACATACATTCGATGAGACTTTTCGGAGAAAGATTGAAGCAAGTTTTCGAAAATGGAACATTAGTGTGTACAAAAGTTTGATTTTATCGATTAGGGGGCGAAAGGGTCGTGAAATTTCTAGTATTATATGTTGATATACTACGGATGAGGAATAACATACCAATGCTACAATCGGTAAAGATAAAGTTGTCTAAACATTCCTCCATGAATGATTTGGGAAGAGTATCTTAATTGGGGATATAAATCTATATAGATAGATTTAAGAGGATGCTCGACTTAACCCGAGAGCGTATATTCATTTGATGCTAAAGTCGTTTAGCATGGCAAACTCGAGAGATGTCTCATGTCGATGAGCTATGGAGTGTATCTCTCTTAATAGTCCCCACAGACTCACGAAAAGAGAGGTCGCATGAGTGACAATCATGTATCTGATGAAATGTACGAGACACGATGTTGATCGGTCGTATTATGGAGAAGTTCACTATGAGTCGGTGAAAAACATCTTAAAAAGTGCTTAGGCACTAAGGATGTGATCATATTCATGGTGGGTCTAAATTAAAACTAGAGGGCTTAACGGACTCAAGTTTTTTGAGACGAGACCAAGAGCGATGAGAAAAATCCACTTTAAGGTAAAGGGTTACCTTGAGCGGTGGTGCGATGAATTGGAAAGGTTCCAAAGCAGCAAAAGAGTTCTTTGGTTTAGTGATAAAGACAAAGTATATAGCTATAAATGAAGGCTGCAAGTTGATTGTTTGGATTAAAAGTTCATTCTGAGAACTAGGAATAGTTCTAAGTCTCATCTTGGATCTAAACATGTGTTGTGGCACTTTCATTTGATTATTAGAATCATTTGAAGATGGGAAATCACTATAGAGATAGTGGACTCTCATGAACAACATTACATATCCATTAACTAAAGCTTATCAACAACGGGATAATCGTCACTTAGAGAAGAAGAGTATGAGATACCATGGCGATTGGCTTTAGTGCAAGTGGGAGATTGAAAGTAGTATGCACACAAACCCGATCATGTTTGATGATAAAGCATATACTTTGTAACAATCTTATTCATTTATTAATAAAAAGTATTAATTTATTAAAGGCTTTTAATTATCTACATGATCTTTGTTTTATAATATGTGATAAACCCGTAGTTTTAAGCAATGCTTTTAGAATAATGATGATGATCATTCTAATGAGATCTAAATTCTTAGAAAGCTTAAAACTAAAATAGTTCCCAATCGTTGGATTACTAAATTGGGGATTAGTGAATCAGGATAGATTGGTACATCGTTTGCTTGCTTTCATTGGATGAGGATGATTGATCTCATGATCATTTTGTGTGGAGACACTAAAGCAAGTATGTAGGTGCTTATTAGAGAATAAGTTCCTTTGAGCGTGGCTCGCTAAGGAATACCTAATGGAGTTTTATTTGCTGTCGATAGGAATTCTGTAGTGATAGTAGTCAAGTGATCCTTGGACTTGAGATCATCATAGTATCTTGTGTATGATGAGTTATACTTTGACTTATTCCTTAAGACCCTTAGGGTATATCAAAAGGTATGCTTGGGTATAATAAGTTATGCATGGAGATAATGTATGATCGATAAAGAATCTACCACTTCTAATATAAAAGAGAAATGTCTATGTGATTCGATAAATGACAACCCGGTAGTCCTTGGCAATGGCGAGAATGAAATTAGAAAGGGTTTCTAATTTGCATTATTTGAGTTGTGCATTTAAGGATCGAAATACATATAATTAAATAAAATAAGACTTGTGATAATTCCATGTCTTATATTTAATTGGGACATTGTATGGTGGAAGGATTGAATTGTATGGTAACTATTTACTCAAAGGTTCTTTTAATGATTAATGTTGAAATCTATATTATACGGAAAGTCGTTGATCGTTAGGGAGGCTTATCCTATTGTAGAATAAATATTATTTATTTAAATAAATTAATTATTTAATTTATTTATTTAAATAAGATTAAATTATTCTAATTGATTTATTCACAATAGGTTTAATATGGAGAACCTAAAGGGTCACACCATAAAAGGAAGAATAATTATTTAAGAAGTTAATGGCATAATCGTAATAATATGTTAAGTATATTTAATTTAATCTATGGTGATAGAATAAATTAAATAGCTTAATATTATTATTTAATATTTTAGAAATATTAAATATAAATTAATAAGAGAGTCTTATTAATATTATTACAATTATTATTATTTTAATTTCTAAAAGAGTTTAGGAATTAATTTAATATAAAGTACTCTCATTTATTCCTAATTGGATTAGGAGGAAAATTAATTAAAAGAGTTTAATTAATTATCCTAATAAGATTAGGGAGCTTAATTAATTAAAGAATTTAATTAATTAAATAAAACCCAATTCCTTAATTGTTAAGGTGGGTTGCCCACATCTATAAATAAGAGAGTCTTATTATGGGTGGTAGGGAGTTGTTGACTTTGAACAATAATACGTAATAATTCAATTGTTGGAGAAGTACACCTTTTCTATAGAGATAGAAAAACTAGGGTTTAGCCAACCAACCCATCTTCTTGAATTTTATTCTTCCTTGGTGGATCACCTCTAGAGGCCAAACATATGGGTGGCTAACGTTGATCGAAGGAAGGAACCAAACCGGTGGATTCAAAGTTGAGCGAAAGGATTTGGAGGTGAACTTTTGGAGGTGATCTTCAAGGGTATGATTTTATTCTTTATCTTTTCGTTTAATTAATAATTTGCATAAAGGGTGATCCGGTATATGGTTTGTAAATTTTTAAACTCGATTTTCGTTTAATTTTTATGCAAATTTGATTCATAAAGGAATGATACAAACCTATACACTTTCCAATAAAATTTCTTCTTCTTTTTATAGGTGACCAAACCTCTCCTTAGCGAGAACTTTCTAGACATTGCCAATAATGTTATCTAATAATATTATTGAGGATAATATGAATTATTGCCCGATAATAAAAAAATCTGCGTGTAATGACAATTATTGAACAACGACAATATAAAATATCAACGCGTGACAATTATTAACTCAATAAAAATTTGAGCGAGTAATTACTATAACCATTATTGAGTAGTGCCTTCTTACGTTAGAATCAATAATTCGGTGCAATACTGGTAAACTTCTTCGTGTTTTAACCAAAGAGTATTTTAATAGTAGATTAATGATAACAACTTCTATTTGTTATTTTTAAACAACTTATATTTGTCGTTTTTCATCGATATCGCTTTTTCGTTATGGGGGCCACACATTGGTGCTTTCGTAAATACGAATATTCCCCTACGATCTGAATATTCCCGACCAAACGAATATTCCAAACAACAATGAATATTTTATAACCACTTGCTTATTTTGAAATATTTGCGTATTTTACCCTTAACTATCCACATTAATCAAATCAACCCTTACTATTTCAAAATAATAAATAGAAAATTAAATTTCATTAATAATAAGTTGGGATCTTACAACCTCCCCTCCTTATGAAATTTCGATCCTCGAAATTGGCGTCACGTGACACGGTGTTTGAAAAGGTGAGGATACCTCGCTTTCATTTCCGTTTCAATTCCCGGTCATTTCCTCTATAGCATGATTCCTCCACAAAACTTTAACTTGTGGTATGACCTTTCTTGGCGTAGGACATGCTCCTTCCTATCTAAGATCTTGACGGTACCTCCTCATACGTTAAGTCTTGGCTATCTCGTCAGGTTCTAACTTCAATAACGTGGTTTGGGTCTTTCACATATTTCTGAAATGCATGATATATGAAACACATTATGAACACGAGGAGTACATACTCGGAGGTAACGCGAGTCTATAGGCTACATTTCCTACTCGGTCAAGAATTTGAAATGGACCGATTAATCGTGGATTGAGCTTTCCTCTCTTCCCAAATCTTGTAACTCCCTTCCATGGAGCAACTTCATAATAATATATGATCCCCACACTAAATTCCACGTCCTTTCGATGAAGATCCGCATAACTCTTTTGTCGATCTTGTGCCGTTTGTATCGTTGTCGAATCATTTGGATCTTTTCGGTGAGTCATACGTCTTAACTCGGGTCCCAACAATGTTGTTTCACCCACCTCATCCCAACATATTGGAGAGCGACACTTTCGTCCATATAATGCTTCAAATGGAGCCACACTATACTTGCACGATAGCTGTTGTTGTAGGAGAATTCCACCGATGGTAAATACTTATCCCAAGCGCCCTTGAAGTCTAGGACACGAGTCTTAATAGATCTTCAAGAGTTTGAATAGTCCTTTCGATTGTCCAGTCTGTTTGAGGATGGTATGCCTTGGCCAGATAAATCGTAAATCTGTGCCCATAGCTTTTGCAAGTTAACCCAAAATCTTGAAGTGAATCTTGGGTCACGATCGAAACTATGGATCTCTGGCATGCCATGCAACCTCACAATCTCATTCACATACATACTAGTAAGATGTTCAAGTGAATAAGTCTCCGTGTCGGCAAGAAATGAAAGCAGACTTGGTTAATCTATCAACAATAACCCAAATAGCATTGATGCCTTGAGAAACCGTAGTAGGAAGACCCGTAACGAAATCCATGGTAATGTGTTCCCACTTCCATTTCGGAATCTCAAGTGGTTCGCAATGGACCCTTAGGTACTAGATGCTCTCGCCTTTACGTTGACAAGTTAAACACATTGAGATAAACTTTGCAATCTCTCTCTTCATATTGTTCCACCAAAATGTATGTATGAAGATCACGATACATTTTAGTACTTCGAGGATGGATTGCAAATGGTATTATTGTGTGCCTCCATCATAATCTTGTACTTCAAATCGAAGTCGTTAGGAACACAAAGTCTAGAGTGGACTCAAGTATTCCTTCTTCATCAATTCTCGCTTCGGAATAGCTCCTTCTTGTACTTTCTTCTTCATACGCATCGACTCAGAATTCGGTGGCTTGAGAAACCTTAACTTTTTCTATTAAAGTTGGCTCTGTCGTATACTTGACATCATCGCACTAGTTCTTGCATATGATCTTCTACTCAATGCGTCAGCTACCACGTTCGCTTTTCCAGGATGGTATTGAATAGTGTGGTCGTAGTCTTGCAATAGCTCGAGCCTCATGTTGAGTTCTTTTTGAGTGAAGAAATATTTAAGGCTTTTATGGTGCGAATATATCTCCACTTTCTCCCCATAAAGATAGTGCCTCCATATCTTTAAGCAGCTTATTCTTTTGACTCTAGATCATGAGTAGGATAATTCCTCTCATACTCTTTAAGTTGTCATGAGGCATAGGCTATGACTTTCCCGTTGCATGAGAACACATCCTAACCCTTTGCTTTGAAGCATCATTTGTGAGATAACAAATCCATCGAACCGGATGGTATTGTTAGAAACAGTCTTAGAAATAAGTCTCCTCTTAAGCTCTTGGAAACTCTTCTCGCATTCTTCGCTCCAAAAGCAATTTTGTATCCTTAGGAGTTAGGTGAGTTAATGGAGTAGCGATTAGAAAACCCTTCCACGAATCTCCGATAATAACCAATTAAGCCCAAAAAGCTACGTACTTGATCACCAACTTGGTTGCTCAACTTTGTATTGCTTCAATCTTCACGGATCAGCAGATACTCCATGTTTTGACACCACGTGCCCAAGGAATGCTACTTCCTCAAGCCGAACTCGCATTTCTTCAATTTGGCATATAGTTTGTTTTCACGAAGCCTTTGGAGTACTAGCTTCAAATGGTGCTCATGATCTTCACGACTTTTGGAATAAATAAGGATGTCATCAATAAAGACAACAACAATGATCCAAATATTCCTTGAATACTCGGTTCATCATATCCATGAAAAGCCGCGAGGAGCATTAGTCAATCCGAAAGACATGACTAAGAATTCATAATGCCCATACCGAGGAGTTCTAAAGGCGGTCTTTGGAATATCTCGATTCTAATCTTCATTTGATGATATCCGAGCGAAGATCGATTTTGAAAAGAATTGTGCCCTTGCTGGTTGGTCAAACAAGTCATCAATACGAGGTAGAGGATACCTATTCTTGATGGTGACATGGTTCAATTCGATAGTCAATACAAAAGTCGCATACTCCGTCTTTCTTCTTCTGAATAAAAGCAGGAGCACCCCAAGGAGATGTACTTAGGGCCAGAATGAAACCGATGTCCAACAATTCTCGTAGTTGGACCTTTAACTCTGAAGTTCAATAGGAGCCATTCGATATGGGGAGTTTAGAAATGGGCTTTGTACCGGAGTTCAAGATCAATAAAGAATTCAACTTCACGTTACGGGGTGGCGGGAAGTTCTTGAGAAATACGTTAGGAAAGTCAATAACAATGGGAATATTATTCAAATTTGGCGTGTCTTTATTCAAATCCATAACATGGGCTAAGAAAGCTTGACATCCATTTTTTCAATAAGCGAATAGCTTTATGATTAGATATGCGGTGATTGATTTTAATGGTTTAGTTGCTTGAATTGCATACATTGGGTTGGTTAGGAATATGAAAACTAACAACCTTACGAAAACAATCAATTTTGGCATGATGAGTAGTTAACCAATCAATCCCTAAAATCACATCAAAAGCAAGTATCTTTAAAGAGATAAGGTCAGCGGGTAAGGTGATGGTGCCAACTTGAATCAAACAAGATTTATAAGCAGTGGATGTGATGAAAGTTTCTCTAACGGAGTTTCCATAGATAGGTCAAAGTCTAATTTCTCTAGGAGTCAAGTTTAAGCGTTGAGCACATGCGGAGAGATAAATGAATGGGTAGCACCGGTATCAAGTAAGGTATAAACTTTGCAGAATTTATAAATAGCTTACCGTGATCACCTCGTTTGGGTTCCTCGCATTATGACGATCACAACAAACGCTCTTCCGGAATCGTTGACTTTGACTTTTCGGGGACGATCTTTTGAGTCACCGTCCCATTGAACTAGGTTTCGCTCTTGTATAATCTCGAAGCGATATGTCCTTCCTTTCCACAATTATAGCATACCTTGAAGCTATTGTGGGCAATTTGGTGATATGTCCCTCTTTTCGCATTTATAGCATATGACCGGTGGTCGTTCTCCTCCCTTAGAACCGATTCTTTGCTGTGCTGCTTTATCGTCTTCACATAAGTGGTTGTTAAATCTCCTCTTTTTAAAATCTCCTCCTCGACTCGCTTCTTCTATTTTCATGGCCATGATTACCACCGAGTGGTTACCATTTTTGTCAAATCTTTTCTTTCTCCATTTGGTTATCATTATTACATTATTTGCTATCTACGAGTACGATCCTCGGTTGTGGTCCTCGGTTGACCATACTCGTTATCTCGCTCTAATAATTGAGCCCTGTTTACACCATCTAAATAGAGAAAGTTTATGAGAAATGAGATCTTGGCGTATCTTGGGTTTCAAACCTCTAAGAAACATCCGTCATACGTTCCTCATTCTCCACCAAATGAGGTGCAAACACGGATAACTCTACAAACTTTGCCTCGTCTTTGAGACACAAATCATGTTGTTACGCTCTAGTCTAATAAACTCCACTTCCTTCATATAGCGAACACTTTCGAGGAAAGTATTTGTCATTAAATAGTTTCTGAAACGTTTCCCAAGATATCTTTGAGTGCTTGGTGGATGGGTACGCTTCACGAGACTCCCACCGATGAGTCGCCTCACCACGGAACATAAAGGTGGCGAATGGAACCTTACATTCTCCGTGCATCCCAGACATCGAATATCTTGGTAATTTGCTTGACCCGTGTTTCCGCCATGATCGGATCGGCTTTCACTTAAATTCGGTGGTCCCAACTCTTTGAAGCGCTTGGTTGTGACAACCAGTGAATTGCTATCATTTCCTCCACGTATTTTGAACACGAGTCTCCTAAATCGATTTTGCATGAGCGCAAAAAGCTTCAAACATCCCTCGTTCATCATCGCTTTCGATTGGTGTTGTTCACGGGAGGAACATTGATGACTGTTGCACGTTCTCCTCGTTGGTGAGTCTGAGCGTCTCCACGGTCTCATTTCCATTGTTAATATTCTCGATCGACATTCTCAAAATCATCATAAAACAAGGGTTAATTAAGGAAATCAATATATCACATAATATCCTTATATCTCGACAACCTAAAAAAAATAAGCTTAGGTAGGACACACTAGCGAAGGATTTACTTGTCTCTCCCTCCTAGTTCTATTCACCGATCTCACTTGGAGATCATATCCTAAGCTCGATACCAAGCTGTGGCGCCCCCAAAATAGGTATACATCACCCATTACGAGTTGTCAATACATGGTACGAAACAACTACAACTTTATTATTACAACAAGTAAAGCGTGAGTTTGAATACAAATATTATCTTCTAGACAATATCTATACTCAAATAAATCCTCATCACATTTATTGATACATTATTTTACAAAAATGGTGAGGACTACTAAATAATTCTTTCTAAAACCTTCATTCTATACCCAGAGCTGCGTACTTTCATTATATTCTCGCCTCACGAGAAGAAAAATGGAACAAAAAGGAAAAGGGTGAGCTCAACTAGCCCGATAAAGAATATTATGACTAAGATAATATACAATAAATTACCGTTAGTCTTCAACAGGAAAAATCTAATAGAATACAATAGACAACAAATTTTAAATCAATATTCGCAATGAAATAATAATTCATTAGAAGAGTTAAGTAGAGAATGCAAACTACTATCTTCTATGTATGAATTTAAAAGTTCATCGTCTATCTTTTATCCTGTAACATCAATCAATATACATCCGGAATCAAATATTCATCTTTTGCACTCTGAGGCCAAAGATATTCATCGATTGGTCATGTTCATCTAAACACACATTCATCTTTGACTACTACCAAGATATTCTTGAAATCATTCATCTTTTGCACACATGTGCCAAATGTAAGACCCCAAAATTTTTAAATAAAAGGAATTTCCTTTATTTATTATTTTGAAATAGTAAGGGTTGATTTGATTAATGTGGATAGTTAAGGGTTAAATACGCAAATATTTCAAAATAAGCAAGTGGTTATAAAATATTCATTATCGTTGGGAATATTCGTTTTCGTGGAATATTCGCATCGTTGTCGGGGAATATTCATATAATGACGGTTGCCAGACCATGTGTGGGCCCCATAACTTGAAAGCGATTGGATGAAGAAAACGACAAATATAAGTTGTTTTTAAATAATTGCCAGTAGTTGTTACCAATTAATATCATTGTTAGAATACCCCGGTGGTTAAAACACACTAATCTGGCGTTGTTGAACAAGAAGTACACCAGTATTGCACCAATTATTGATTCTTACGTGAAGGCACTACTCAATAATGGTTCTGATAATTCTTATTCAAAGTATTTTATTGAGTTAATAATTCACTGCGTTGATATTTTATATTCTTTGTTGTTTCAATAATTGTCATTACACGGTATTTTTCATTATCGAAGCAATAATTCATATTATCTGAATAATATTATTAGATAACATTATTGGCAATGTCTAGAAAGTTCATCTAAGGAGAGGTTTGGTCACCTAATTGCGGCAAGAAGAAGAAATTCTTATTGGAAAGCCCCTCTTTCCTAAGGCTCGCTTTTGGTTGTCAATATTGTGATTACGTAATATTATTTGTGAATAATTAATTATTATGATGAGGAAAATATTGATTTTATGTGGATATAGATGGAGAAAATTTTAAAATGACAATTGTTGAAAATTAATATTTTATCTTTTCTCGATAAAATAATTCATTTAAATATATTATTTTAATAATATATTAACGGTGATATTTTTACAAAGAATGTGGGATATATGAGTATACGAGGAGGAAGAGTATTTTTGTTGCAATAAATGTTTAAAACATGTTAAACATGTCGGTGGACCCCATTTATTGACTGAAATTTGATTATAATTGTAAAATCGCCTCGTTTGAGGATTTCGATCAATTTCTGTTTGGAATTTGGAAAAACTTTCTTCTGCAAAGTTGTACAGAATTGAATTTCCTATAAAAAGTCGCGAGATTCGAATTTTCTGATAAAAGAGCTATTTATTGTGAATTATTGAAGTTCTGAAGTTCCGAAATAATTAATTTTTGGAAGTTTAAAATATTTTTAATTACAAAAACGTTTTTTCCATTTTTGAAAATCATTTAACATGTGTTAGGGTGGCTGAGTTCAGATTCTTGGATGCGTAGGAAGTTGTAAAAAAAATTATAATATTAATTTATTAAATTTTCTACTTTGGTGTTCTAAGCATTTTCCTATAAATAGGGTGCTTAGGTTAGAATTGAAAATCACATTTAAATCAAGTTTTTCTCTCTATATTATCGAGCGTATTCTTGTGAGTATTTTGAGTATACTTTGAGTATTGCTATACGGTGCAAGTTCAAGTCATAGCCTATATCCGGTGTTTCAACTAGAAGTACTGTCTTTCGAGGTAAGGGATGTTATTTTATTCTCAAATGATATTATTTCTTCAATATCATTATGCTGAAATATTGGTTGGAACTTTTTATCAAATTTGGAACTTTTTCATGTCGGGGTTACTATTCATGAGTTACTATTCACGAGTTACTATTCATGAAAGTTCTTATTCACGATTCTTATTCACTAGTACTATTCATGTAAGCGTGAAGATGTTTTTTTTGGAATTTCTATCTTTTGGTGTTTGAGTTACTATTCACGATACCGGCACTATTCACGATATCTGGCACTATTCACTTATCACGGCACTATTCATCGAAAAATGAAAAATTTCTTTTTGTCAAAATATCTATTACGGATACTAGCTTTGATTGTATCTCATGTTTTGATCATTCTTGAATTTTACTTGAAGATGATTATTTATGAAGTATTTTGAACTTGGATTGTTTAAAATACGAATCCTTAATAATTATTCTTTTGTTTCACTTGGATTTGTTTTCTCTAAAATATTTTTTCATCATCCTCACCGGTCTAAATGATGATATTATTGAATATCTTTTGGCCCAGTAGTGCAAAGATGAATGATTTCTTGATGAATATCTTTGGCCCATAGTGCAAAGATGAGCAGTGTTGAGATGAACATGACCGATCGATGAATATCTTTGGCCCTAGTAGTGCAAAGATGAGCAGTGTTTAGATGAACATGACTAATGATGAATATCTTCGGCACTGTAGTCAAAAAAGATGAATATTTGATTCGGATGTATGTTGATTGATGTTACGGGGATAAAAGATAGACGATTGAACTTTTAAATTCATACATAGAAGATAGTAGTTACATTCTCTACTTAACTCTTCTAATGAATTATTATTTCATTGCGCGAATATTGGTTTAAAAACTTGTTGTCTATTGTATTCTATTAGTTTTTTCCCCGTTGAAGACTAATGATAATTTGTTGTATATTATCTTAGTCATAATATTCTTTCTTTGGGCTAGTTGAGCTCACCCTTTTCCTTTTTGTTCCATTTTTTCTTCTCGTGAGGCGAGAATGTAAGCGAGTAATTAGCCTGGGGTATGGAATGAAGGTTCTAGAGAGAGTTGTTTAGTAGTCCTCACCATTTTGTAAAATAATGTATCAATAAATGTGATGAGGATTTATTTGAGTATAGATATTGTCTAGAAGATAATATTTGTATTCAAACTCACAGTTTTACTGTTGTAATAATAAAGTTGTAGTTGTTTCTGTACCATGTATTTGGCGACTCAAGAATGGGTTGGATGGAATGGACCTATTTTGGGGGCGCCACGGTTGGTATCGAGCTTAGGGATATGATCTCTGGCGGAGATCGAGGAATAGAACTAGGAGGGGAGAGACGAGTAAATCCTTCGCTAGTGTGTCCTACCTAAGCTTATTTGTTGGTCAGTCATAATATCGGGATATTATGTGATATGTTAATTTATTTAATTAACCCTTGTTTTATGATAGTTTTTAAGAATGGCTGCTGAGAACGTTAACAATGGAGTGAATGAGATCGTGGAGACACCTCTAATCGCCAACCGAGGATAATGTGATGTCAAAGAAGAAGGAATTAGAGATATCCGTGTGGTGAGTGAAGAATTGATAGTTGCACTTTAGAGATAGTCGCAGTAGGTAACATGGTGAGAATGAGGAAGAAGAGGAAGAAGAGGTACCGAAGAGAGTTTATTAGAGGTATTTTATGATCAAAATGTAGAATTGCAAATTCGTATTCATGAGTTAGAAGAGCAGTGAAGAATTACGAAAAATGTGGAGCAAAAGGATGCAACGATTCAAGCTTTATGTTACCGATATGTGATGCTTGAATGTAAGCACTCTTTAGCGAGTATAAGATGATAAAGTTGGAATCGAAATGAAGAAGAAATAATCGAACGCAGTGAGAATGAGTGATGCATGGGTAAAAGTTTGACGACGCGTTGATATTATGGAAAGAGATGTCCAATCTAAAAAAAGAAGATTTAACAACGACGGAAGGCTTGCAGTAAAGATCAAAGACCAAAGAACAAATTCTAGGGGAAGAGAACGATCGCCGTTAGATGCTACAGATCACGAGAGGAGGGACATATAAGGTCAAACTGCATTCAAAGCCTTCCAAGGTATGTTTTAGTTGTGGAAAAGATGGTCACATAGCTCGATTTTGTCCTATAGCGAAATCAAGTCCGGTTGGGACGTTGGCACCAGAGGCGGATACGAGAAAAGTCAAAGTCAACGACATCGGAAGAGCGTTTTTTGTGACTTCTCAAAAGCGAGTAAATCGAACGAGAAGTTAGCGGGTTAGTTAATTATAAATTCTTCACGAAGTTTATACCTTACTAGATCTGGGGTTCTACCCATTCTTTTATCTCTCTTGCTTGCGTTCAACGTTTGAACTTGACTCCGGAGAAATTAGACTTTGACCTATCTGTGGAGACTCTATTAGGAGAAACTTTCATTACATCCGTTGTTTAGAAATCTTGTTTGATCCAAGTTGGCACCATCACATTACCTGTTGACCTTATTTATTTAAAGATACTTGCTTTTGATGTGATTTTAGGGATTGATTGGTTAACTACTCATCATGCCAAAATTGATTGCTTTCATAAGGTTGTTAGTTTTCATATTCCTAAGCAACCTGTTATTCGAATTCAGGCAATCAAACCATTGAAGTCAAACATTTTCATATCAAGCCATGAAGTCATTCGTTTATTACGGATGTCAAGTTTTCTTAGCCCATGTTATGGATTTGAATAAAGACACGTCAAATTTGAATAATATTCCTGTTGTTATTGACTTTCCTGACGTATTTCCTGAAGAACTTCCCGGTCTACCCCGTAACGTGAAGTTGAATTATTTATTGATCTTGAACCCAGTACATAAAGCCCATTTCTAAAACCCCATATCGAATGGCTTCTATTGAACTTCAGAGTTAAAGGTCCAACACACGAATTGTTGGACATCGGTTTCATTCGTCCTAGTACATCTCCTTGGGGTGCTCTGTTTTATTAAGTAAAGAAGAAAGGCGGAGTATGCGACTTTTGTATTGACTATCGGAATTGAACCATGTCACCATCAAGAATAGGTATCCTCTACCTCGTATTGATGACTTGTTTGACCGATTGCAAAGGGCACAATTCTTTTCAAAATAGATCTTCGATTCGGATATCATCATTTGAAGATTAGAATCGAGGATATTCCAAAGAGCGCCTTGAGAACTTCGGTATGGGCATTATGAATTCTTAGTCATGTCTTTCGGACTAACTAATGCTCCTGCGGCTTTCATGGATATGATGAACCGAGTATTCAAGGAATATTTGGATCAATTCGTTGTTGTCTTTATTGATGACATCCTCATATATTCCAAAAGCCGTGAAGATCATGAGCACCATTTGAAATTTGGTACTCCAAAGGCTTCGTGAAAACCAACTATATGCCAAATTGAAGAAATGCGAGTTCGGCTTGAGGAAGTAGCATTCCTTGGGCACGTAATGGTGTCGAAACATGGAGTATCTCGTTGATCCGTGAAGATTGAAGCAATACAAAGTTGGAGCAACCAAGCTTCGGATCAAGCACGTAGCTTTTGGGCTTATTTGGTTATTATCGGAGATTCGTGGAAGGGTTTTCTAATCGCTACTCCATTAACTTCCATTAACTCGGAAGGATACAAAATTGTTTGGAGCGAAGAATGCGAGAAAAGTTTCCAAGAGCTTAAGAGGAGACTTATTTTGACTGTTTCTAACAATACCATCTCGGTTCGGATGGATTTGTTATCTATGACGATGCTTCGTGCAAAGGGTTAGGATGTGTTCTCATGCAACGTGGGAAAGTCATAGCCTATGCGCTCATGACAACTTAAAGAGTATGAGAGGAATTATCCTACTCACTGATCTAGAGTTAGCGGCCCGATCGTTTGCGCTAAAAATATGGAGGCACTATCTATATGGGAGAAAGTGGAGATATATTCGGACCATAAAAGCCTTAAATATTTCTTCACTCAAAAAGAACTCAACATGCGCAAATGACGTTGGCTCGAGCTATTAAAAGACTACGACCACATTATTCAATACCATCCGGTAAAGTTTAACGTAGTAGTCGACGATTGAGTAGAAGATCATATGCGGAACGAAGTGCGATGATGTCAAGTATAATGATAGAGCCAACTTTAATAGAAAAAGTTAAGGTCGCTTCAAGCCACCGAACTTGAAATGATGAATTTGAAGAAGGAGGTGCGAAGTTGTTATTTCAAAAGCAAGAATGGGAGGAAAGCTCAAACCTTCGATTTATTAATCCATTTGAAATTCTCGATCGAATAAGAACCGTGGCCTATAGACTCGTTTACCGCCAAGTATGATGCGTGTTCATGTATCGATGTTACATAAATATGTGGACGACCGAACCACGTCATTGAAGTTAGAACCGGACGAGATAGTCAAGACTCAACGTATGAAGAGGTACTGTCAAGATTTTTGATAGGAAGGAGCATGTCCTACTACGTCTGAAGGTCATACCATAAGTTAAAGTTTTGTGGAGGAATCATGCTATAGAGGAAATGACCGGGAATTGGAAAGCGGAAATGAAAGCGAGGTATCCTCACCTTTTGAAAAACACCAGTACGACGTCAATTTCGAGGACGAAATTTCATAAGGAGGGAGGTTGTAAGACCCCGAAATTTTTAAATAAAAGGAATTTCCTTTATTTATTATTTTGAAATAGTAAGGGTTGATTTGATTAATGTGGATAGTTAAGGGTTAAATACGCAAATATTTCAAAATAAGCAAGTGGTTATAAAATATTCATTATCGCTTGGGAATATTCGTTTGGTCGTGGAATATTAAATCGTCGCGTTGAGAATATTCATACGACGCAAGTGACCATGTGGGCCCCAATAAAGGAAAGCGATTGGATGAAGAAAACGACAAATATAAGTTGTTTTTAAATAACGGCGAAGTTATTACTGCTATCATCTTGTTAGAATACCCGGTGGTTAAAACACACTAATGGCGTTGTTGAACAAGAAGAGCACTGCGGTATTGCACCAATTATTGCTTCTTACATAAGAAGGCACTACTCAATAATGGTTACTGATAATTACCGCTCAATATTTTATTGAGTTAATAATTGTTTGCGTTGATATTTTATATTGTCTTGTTGTTTCAATAATTGTCATTACACAAGTATTTTTCATTATCGGCAATAATTCATATTATCTGAATAATATTATTAGATAACATTATTGGCAATGTCTAGAAAGTTACGCTTCAAGGAGAGGTTTGGTCACCTAATTGCCGCCAAGAAGAAGAAATTCTTATTGGAAAGCCCCTCTTTCCTAGTGAGGCGCCTAGTTGTCAATATTGTGATTCTCGTAATATTATTTGTGAATAATTAATTATTATGATGAGGAAAATATTGATTTTATGTGGATATAGATGGAGAAAATTTTAAAAATGACAATTGTTGAAAATTAATATTTTATCTTTTTACGATAAAATAATTCATTTAAATATATTATTTTAATAATATATTAACGGTGATATTTTTACAACGTAATGTGGGATATATGAGTATACGAGGAGGAAGAGTATTTTTGTTGTAATAAATGTTTAAAACATGTTAAACATGCTCATGGACCCATTTATTGATCGAAATTTGATTATAGCCCGTAAAATCGCTTCGCTTGAATTTTTTTCGATAAAAGAGCTATTTATTGTGAATTATTGAAGTTCAAGTTCAAATAATTGATTTTTGGAAGTTTAAAATATTTTAATTACAAAAACGTTTTTCCATTTTTGAAAATCATTTAACATGTGTTAGGTGGTCGAAGTTGATTCTTGGATGCGTAGGAAGTTGTAGAAAAAAATTATAATATTAATTTATTAAATTTTCTACTTTGTGTTCTAAGCATTTTCCTATAAATAGGTGCTTAGGTTAGAATTAAAATCACACCAGAACCGAAGTTTTTCTCTCTATATTATCGAGCGTATTCTTGTGAGTATTTTGAGTATACTTTGAGTATTGCTATACTGATTGCAAGTTCAAGTCATAGCCTATATCCTGTTTCAACTAGAAGTCTTGCCTTTCGAGGTAAGGGATGTTATTTTCTTCTCAAATGATATTATTTCTTCAATATCATTATCTTTGAAATATTGGTTGGAACTTTTATCAAATTTGGAACTTTTTTCATGTCGGGGTTACTATTCATGAGTTACTATTCACGAAGTTACTATTCATGAGTTACTATTCATGAGTTACTATTCACGAGTACTATTCATGAAGCGTGAAGATGTTTTTTGTGGAATTTCTATCTTTTGGTGCCTGGAGTTACTATTCACGATACAAGACTATTCACGAATCTGCACTATTCATTCGAAAATGAAAATTTTTTTTGTCAAAATATCTATTCGGATACTAGCTTTGATTGTATCTATGTTTTGATCATTCTTGAATTTTACTTCAGTATGATTATTTATGAAGTATTTTTTAACTTGGATTGTTTAAAATACGAATCCTTAATAATTATTCTTTTGTTTCACTGGATTCGTTTTCTCTAAAATATTTTTTTCATCATCCTCAGTCCTAAATGATGATATTACTGAATATCTTTGTCCTGTAATGCAAAGATGAATGATTTCTTGATGAATATCTTTGGCCCATAGTGCAAAGATGAACAGGTGTTGAGATGAACATGACCGACTGATGAATATCTTTGGCCCGTAGTGCAAAAGATGAAGCAGTGTTTAGATGAACATGATTAATCGATGAATATCTTTGGCCTGTAGTGTAAAGATGAATATTTGATTCAGATGTATGTTGATTGATGTTACAGGATAAAAGATGAGCGATTTAACTTTTAAATTCATACATAGAAGATAGTAGTTGCATTCTCTACTTAACTCTTCTAATGAATTATTATTTCATGCGAATATTGGTTTAAAAACTTGTTGTCTATTGTATTCTATTAGTTTTTTTTTCCCGTTGAAGACTAATGATAATTTGTTGTATATTATCTTAGTCATAATATTCTTTCTTGGGCTAGTTGAGCTCACCCTTTTCCTTGTTGTTCCATTTTTCTTCTAAGGAGGCGAGAATGTAATGAGTATTTAGCCTGGGTATGGAATGAAGGTCTAGAGAGAGTTGTTTAGTAGTCCTCACCATTTTTGTAAAATAATGTATCAATAAATGTGATGAGAATTTATTTGAGTATAGATATTGTCTAGAAGATAATATTTGTATTCAAACTCACAGCTTTTTCTTGTTGTAATAATAAAGTTGTAGTTGTTTTCGCACTACGTATTTGGCGACTCAGAATGGGTTGGATGGAATGGACCTATTTTGGGGGCGTCACAAATAATATCATCATTTAAGACTAAAGATGATGAAAAATATTTTTAAAGAAACGAATCCAGTGAAACAAAATGACAAGGATTAAGGATTAAGGATTCGTACTTTGTTTTATTCACGTCCAAAAATACCTCAAAAATAATCATAGTGGTGTAAAATTCAAGAATGATCAAAACATGGATACAATCAAAGCTAGTATCCAGAATAGATATTTTGGACAAAGAGAAGAAATTTTATTTTTCTATTGAATAGTACAGATATCGTGAATAGTGTCAGATCAAGTGAATAGTGTCAGATATCGTGAATAGTAACTCCGACACCAAAAGATAGAAATTCCACAAAAACATCTTCACGCTTCATGAATAGTACTCGTGAATAGTAACTCGTGAATAGTAACTCATGAATAGTAACTCGTGAATAGTAACTCATGAATAGTAACCCCGACATGAAAAAGTTCCAAATTTGATAAAAAGTTCCAACCAATATTTCAGCATAATGATATTGAAGAAATAATATCATTTGAGAAGAAAATAACATCCCTTACCTCGAAAGATTAGTATTTCTAGCTGGAATACCGGGTATAGTGCTGAAGGGAACTTGCACCGTCTAACAATACTCAAAGTATACTCAAAATACTCACAAGAATACGCTCGATAATATAGAGAGAAAACTTGATTTTGGTGTGATTTTCAATTCTAACCCAAGCACCTATTTATAGGAAAATCTTTAGAACACCAAAGCGAAAAATTTAATAAATTAATAATATAATTATATAAATTTCCTCACGCATGCCTAGAATCTGATTTCAACCATCAAACACATGCCACATTCTAGAAAAAGTAAGAAAAAACGTTTTTCTAATTTTAAATATTTTAAACTTCCAAAAATCAATTATTTTGAGCTTGAACTTCAATAATTCATAATAAATATCCCTTTCATCAGAAAATTGAATCTCATGAGTTTTATAGGAAAATCAATTCTCTACAACTTTGCGTAAGAAAGTTTTTCCAAATTCCAAATAGAAATTGACCAAGAAATCCACAAACCAAAGCGATTTTAAAATTTATAATCAAATTTCGATTAATAAATGGGGTCCAACCGACATGTTTAACTTGTTTTAAATATTTATTGCAACAAAAATACTCTTCCTCCTCGTGATACTCATATATCCCACATTCGTTGTAAAAATATCACCATTATTATATTATTAAAATATAATAATATATTTAAATGAATTATTTTATCGGAAAAGATAAAATTTTAATTTTCAACAATTGTCACATTAAAATTTTTCTCCATCTATATCCACATAAAATCAATATTTTCCTCATCATATGAATCAATAATTAATTATTCACAAATAATATTACAGAATCACAATATTGACAACTGGCAGGTCCTCAGGGAAGAGGGGCTTTCCAATAAGAATTTCTTTCATGGCGGCGCAATTAGGTGACCAAACCTCTCCTTAGAGCGAGAACTTTCTAGACATTGCCAATAATGTTATCTAATAATATTATTAGGATAATATGAATTATTGCTTCGATAATAAAAAAATATCGTAGAATGACAATTATTGAAACAAAGAGTAATATAAAATATCAACGCAAAGACAATTATTAACTCAATAAAATATCGAAGCAGTAATTCTGTAACCATTATTGAGTAGTGCCTTCTTACATAAGAATCAATAATTGTGCAATACTGGCAAAGTCATCTTGTGTTTTAACCACCGAGTATTTTAACAAGATAATATGATGTAATAACTACTGTTTGTTATTTTTAAACAACTTATATTTATCGTTTTCTTCATCCAATCGCTTTCAGTTATGGGGCCCACACGGTCATTGCTACGTCGTCGCATCTAAATATTCCTGACAACAATCTAATATTCCACGACCAAACGAATATTCCCAAACAACAATGAATATTTTATAACCACTTGCTTATTTTGAAGTATTTGCGTATTTTACCCTTAACTATCCACATTAATCAAATCAACCCTTACTATTTCAAAATAATAAATAGAGAAAATTAAATTTCATTAATAATAAGTTGGGGTCTTACACTTATCCTCTTCAACTTCTACTCCATGGCTACCTCTTCACCTTTCATCTTCTAGTATTCAATTCACGTTGGAATTCCCTCACATATATAAACTCCAAACTTCACTCTCCCAATTCATATCAACTCTCCACTACATCCATTACATACCTTCAACCAATCACTTGGGGAAACATATTCCAACGGGGGGAGTCAATTAGCGCAAGGAATTATATCTCACCTCTTGCTTGCTCATCGTCCTCAGTCTGAATATCAAGTAAGTAGACAAAATTGGGTATTGGTGTTTGTTTCCATAGTTTGGCTTACAAGATTACACTAAGTACCCTAAGTTTAGGGGAAAAACTTAGTTCACCCACCAACTGTTCAATAAAACACCTGAACCAAACCTTGAACCCATCCACTCCATAAACCACCATGTCATCCAACAAAAGACAACGTCCATCCTCCTCCACTGCTAGGCCTCAATATGACCACACTAGGTTTGTTAATGAGAGGGCCACTGACCGATTCAAGACAACCGTCGACAAGAAAACATTGGTGCTCGAACGTTGGTTGAAGCCGAATGCTAATTTGGATGGCGACATAGCTTTGCAAATTGTGGAGCGAAATTGGTTTCAGTTGGTCGAACAACCACTTCCAGCAGCAATTAACATAGTGAAAGAGTTTTACACAAATGCAATGGAGCATGTCAATCATGTAGTCATGGTTCGGGGGAAACCGGTGGCATTTCACGCCGATGCTATTAATGAGTATTTTGGGTTAAAGGCACCGGAAGATGACAGATATGAAGATGACTTACCCAAGCTAGACGAGTTGATTGTTCGACTATGCAAACCTGGAACTCAATGGGCTATTCAAACTGGAACAAATGAAAAGATAAGTTTCCCACATTCTGCCCTTAGTCGATATGGAAAAGCTTGGTATGCGTTTATATGTGCTCGATTAATGCCCTCGCGCCATCAGACCGAAGACACTAAGGCACAAGCTAGGTTATTGTATGGAATTGTACACCACCATTTCCATTTGGACAACTCAATTGCTTTCTATAATGTCGATGTGGGAGAATGTATTCAAGAGTCCATTGACCGGGTGC
This sequence comes from Panax quinquefolius, assembly GCA_020205615.1. Taxonomy (NCBI): domain Eukaryota; kingdom Viridiplantae; phylum Streptophyta; class Magnoliopsida; order Apiales; family Araliaceae; genus Panax; species Panax quinquefolius. The sequence goes on along the minus strand of CM035160.1, from coordinate 115,028,362 downwards.
TACGCGGGAGCACTACTAGTGGGTTGTTGCATGGATTCTTAATCACTGACTTGTGCCGTAAAGCGGGAGTGCAGTGGCAACCTATTGAACCTATCCAACACCCCATGGCTATCATCGATCATGCAACAATTGAGAAGTATAAGGCTTGGGAAGGGGGGAGATCACATCCACGCGATGAAGGCTATATTATGATCTGACAACCCTCACCCCGATGATGTGGAACCAAGGCAGGAGCCACCACCGAGGACTTTAAGGAATCAATTTCTTTGGTTGGCTCGATGTCAAGATTTAATGCATGAGTACAATGCAAATGCATTTAACACGCTTGTTGATGCGTTTTCCCCCTACAATCCATCTGAATCTCCAGTTGTCATGCCCAATCCTCCGATCCGCACTCAAGATATCTTCCAGAGGAATGACGACCAAGCGATAACTCGCTTCTGTGGAAGGCCTCTTACTTTTATTTGACTTATTTTGGCGTAATGAGGTCATTACTTGTTTTAAGTTTGGGGGTACTGTTTCATGATTTTTAGTCGTTTCATGTTTTTTTTATTCATATTTTATGTTAAAAAAAAATATCGTGGGCATATAGTTGCATGAATCCAGTTATTAGATCGTATATGTGATTGGCCAATGATGAAACTGAAATGGTATAGACAAGTATATTACTAAGTATAAGAATCTTGATGCGGTTTCTATTATGATGTGGATCTTGTTCTACTTGAAACTAGTATAATAAGGATAACACGTTAATAACATCTGTGTTAAGGGATTGGTTCAAATTGTTACATAACAATTTTCTAAAGGATAGTGCTAGTATTAACGAAAAGAATGACAGAGATAGCATTAACCTAAGTTTAGGGGAAGACTGGGGTATATAAGCTCTAAAAAAAGATTAGAAAATATTGAGAATTAGTTGAGTCTTGTGGTGGGTTGAGAAGAAATACTCCCCATAAACACAAGCGTGAGATGGAGCGTAAAACGCACTCACCAACCATCTATAAAAAAAGTTGATGAAGGAAAGAAAAGACGGAAAAATAAGGGTGAAGAGCCCCCCGTCAATGAAAAGAAAAAAAAAAGAAAAGAAAAGAAAGGAAAAATGGTGCGAAAGAAGTGAGCATGAATACCCTATTCGGAACTTGAATCATGGTAATTGTTTGAGCTAAGCTAGAACGGGTTTGTTTTTGGAAATTTTTTAGTTTATGCTGTATGATTCCTGATAAGAAACTGGTTATGTAACTAAATTTGATTCAATATCAGTTGACATGAGTGTTGCACACACACAATGTATTAGTTATAACACGGTAAGATGTATGGATTGATAGAAAGTGCGGAATGATTTTGATATGAAGTATAACGTGTTTATATGTTTTTCTGAGGCCATATGAGCGAATCATATTTGCTATCTTAATTCTGGATTCGTAGTTAATTGTTAGTACATTACATTGCATTTTTCTTGAGGACAATCAATGATTAAGTTTGGGGGAATTTGATGAGTAGGTTTTTAACCTACGATTTATGTTCGTTTAGCTTATATATTGTTAGTCTTTGGTAATTTCATTTGCAGGATAATACATGGGCTTAATCAAAATGTGGCAATTGGAGGAAGATTTCAAGGAATTTGAATGTTTCTTACAACATAGCATAGTATGCTATTGTCTTTATATGGAATCGTAGCGTACGGGCGTCTTTGAGCGAGGAAATTTACTGGGTTGAGCGTTGCGCGCGTATACCGCTTATCAGTAATATAGTATTTGGTGGCATACCGTCCGTCAGATTTCTTTGGCGAACTTTCTTTGTTTGGCTAGAAGTTGGGCTATGCTGGGAACTAATAATTTTTTTATGTAATGTGATAGTAGTAGGAGTGTATGTGTGGGAGTCTTTGATCAATGTGTGGTTGATTTTGAAAAGGTTTCATGTCTCCATTTGGGTTCTTACTTGGGGAGTTAGAGTGGATTAGGAGAAGTGTGGAGCTGATTTGATATCTTTTTATGCTGAGTTTGGAGAATCGATAGAGGATCATCATACAACACGGAGCATAATTCAAGAGAAATTTCTAGGGATTCAAGAGCAAACTTTGGAGAAGTAATTTTCAGAGATTGTCACGACTGGTTGCGAATCAAGGCTACGTGAAGGGGTTTTCATTATTCTTCTTCTCTTTAATCTTATTTGTAATTGGAAGGATGTTTTCAACAAATTATTCAGTTTTTAATTCATTCGTTATGAACTAATTTACTTATTAGACTTTTGATGGATCGTTTGGCGAAGCGATGATTATAACTTTGATTCCCAATGCAATAAGATATTTTCAGTTTATCTATGTTAATTTGAGTGTGAATTTATGAATTGCCTAATCAACAGTTCTTTGTGAATTTGAAAGGAATCGAGAGAGGAGATTCGAATCTAGACCTAGTTAATATAGCATGTGTCATGAATTTTGTCGATAGCAGATTTGTGATTATTGTTAAGGTAGAGATACGCTTGACATCGCATGTAATCGTATAGAGAGCTTAAACTTAAAACTTCTTTGATTGCAGTTCACATAGAGATATAGTGAGTTGGTTAATTGTAAGACCCCAAATTATTAATAAATGAAATTTATTTTTCTTCTATTTATTATTTTGAAATAGTAAGGGTTGATTTGATTAATGTGGATAGTTATGGGTAAAATATGCAAATATTTGAATAAGCAAGTGGTTATAAAATATTCATTATTGTTTGGGAATATTCGTTTGGTCATTGAATATTCAGATCTTGTCGAGGAATATTAAATGCGCATAGCCTTTTTGTGGGCCCCATAACGGAAAGCGATTGGATGAAGAAAGCGACAAATATAAGTTGTTTATAAATAACTTGGCGTAGTTGTTACAAGTATTATCTTTGTTGGAATACCCGTTGGTTAAAACACAATAATACGCGTTGTTGAACAAGAAGCACAGATTGAACCAATTATTGATTCTTACGTAAGAAGGCACTACTCAATAATGGTTATGTAATTATCGCTCAAAGATATTTTATTGATTTAATAATTCTTTCAAGGCGTTGATATTTTATATCATCATCGTTCAATAATTGTCATTACACGGTATTTTTCATTATCGAAGCAATAATTCATATTATCTGAATAATATTATTAGATAACATTATTGGTAATGTCTAGAAAGTTCTATCTAAGGAGAGGTTTGGTCACCTAATTGCACGCCAGTAAAGAGAAATTCTTATTGGAAAGCCCCCTTTCACAGGAGAACTACTGGTTACCGATCTTTGTGATTCTGTAATATTATTTGTGAATAATTAATTATTGATTTATATGATGAGGAAAATATTGATTTTATGTGGATATAGATGGAGAAAATTTTTAAAGTGACAATTGTTGAAAATTGAAATTTTATCTTTTTCTGATAAAATAATTCATTTAAATATATTATTATATTTTAATAATATAATAATGGTGATATTTTACAATGAATGTGGGATATATGAGTATACGAGGAGGAAGAGTATTTTTGTGGCATTAAATGATTAACACATGTTTTGTGTGTAAATTGGACCCCATTTCTTGACCGAAATTTGATTATAGCACAGTAAATCGCCTTGCTTGTGGATTTTTGGCCAATTTCTCTTTGGAATTTGAAAAAACTTTTTCCGCAAAGTTGTAGAGAATTAAATTTCCTATAAAAATTCTCGAGAGTCAAATTTTTACGATAAAAGGCTATTTATCATGAATTATTGAAGTTCCGAAGCTCCAAAATAATTAATTTTTGAAGTTTAAAATATTTTTAATATGAAAACCGTTTTTGGTGATTTGAGTGTGGTTCTTGCATGTGTTTTAATTGTTTGAATTCAGATGCTTGACGCGTAGGAAGATGTAGAAAAAATAAATAATATTAATTTATTAAATTTTCTACTTTGGTGTGTTTTAAGCATTTTCTATAAATAGGTGCTTGGGTTAGAATTGAAAATCACTTTAAACTCAAGTTTTCTCTCTATATTATCGAGCGTATTCTTGTGAGTATTTTGAGTATACTTTGAGTATTGCTATACGATTGCAAGTCCAAGTCATAGCTTTATATCAGAATTGTTTCAAATTAGAAATCTTGATCTTTCGAGGTAAGGATGTTATTTTATTCGAAAATGATATTATTTCTTCAATATCATTATCTTAGAAATATTGGTTGGAAATTTTATCAAATTTGGAACTTTTTAATGTCGGAAAGTTACTATTCATGAGTTCTTATTCACGAGTACTATTCACGAAGCGTGATGATGTTTTTTTGGGAAATTTCTATCTTTTGGTGTCTGAGTTACTTATTCACGATATCAAGACTATTCATTTAATACTGAGACTATTCAATAGAAAAATGAAATTTTTCTTTTTGTCCAAAATATCTATTATGGATACTAGCTTTGATTATATCCATGTTTTGATCATTCTTGAATTTTACTCCACTCGATTACTTATGAAGTATTTTTGAACTTGGATTGTTTAAAATACTTAATCCTTAATAATTGTTCTTTTGTTTCACTAGATTCGTTTCCTTTAAAATATTTTTCATCATCCTCGGTCCTAAATGATGATATTCTTGAATATCTTTGGCACGTAGTGCAAAGATGAATGATTTCTTGATGAATATCTTTGGCCCGTAGTGCAAAGATGAGCAGTGTTGAGATGAACACGATGATCGATTAATATCTTTGGCCCGTAGTGCAAAGATGAGCAGTGTTTAGATGAACATGATTAATGATGAATATCTTTGGCTCTGTAGTGCAAAGATGAATATTTGATTCGGATATATATTGATTGATGTTACAGGATAAAATATCGACGATGAACTTTTAAATTCATATATAGAAGATAGTAGTTTGCATTCTCTACTTAACTCTTCTAATGAATTATTATTTCATTGCGAAGATTGATTTAAAACCGGTTGTCTATTGTATTCTATTAGATTTTTCCCTGTTGAAGACTAACGATAATTTGTTGTATATTATCTTAGTCATAATATTCTTTACTGGGCTAGTTGAGCTCACCCTTTTCCTTTTTGTTCCATTTTTCTTCTCAGGAGGCGAGAATGTAGCGAGTACTAGTCGGGGTATGGAATGAAGGTTCTAGAGAGAGTTATTTAGTAGTCCTCACCATTTTTGTAAAATAATGTATCAATAATTATGATGGGGATTTATTTGCGTGTGGATATTGTCTAGATGGCAATATCTGTATTTAAACTCACAGTTTATATGTTGTAATAATAAAGTTGTAGTTATTTCTGTACCATGTATTTGGCAACTCATAATGGGTTGGATGGAATGGACCTATTTTGGGGGCGTCACATTAATTTAGGTGTTTAACGGATTTCTATCTTAATTGTGGATTGATGTTAATATGGTATTAGTGCATCGAGAGGTGGCTCTTACTACGTTCGTGTTCTTGATTAATAAACTGGGATATTAAATTGAGTTGGAATAAAGGTTTGAAAATCATAGTGAAGCTCAGGGTGAAATCATAAGTCTAATTCTCCATTAATTGTTTGAAATTTCGGATTTCGTTATTGGTGACTATTTTGTGATAGTTTATTTCTTTATTAATTTAGTTTTTTTATATATATAATTTAAAACCATTGAATTGGTTAGTTTAATAAAATTAGGATTAATAAAAAAATTGATAATTGTGAAGTTAGAATTCTTGCTAATTTGTCTTCGTGGGAACGATACTCTATTCATTTCTATATTACTTGTTGACCACGTACACTTGCGTGTTTTAAGCGTATTGATTTTAACCAACAATAACGTAAGAACGTTAACAAGCCGTAACGAAGCATAGTAAGTCTAATTGACTTTATTAATGAAATAAAATCAATTAAGACATAGAAGAGAAAGAAGTTGGTTAGAACAATATAATTAGTTGTTTGGTAACTAATTACAGTGTGCTATGTGAATATATCATGTAGATCCTGTAAAGACTGAGAATTGATTGAATATTATATTCGAAGACGCTTGAAGGCAAGTTTTCTTAACGCTTGTCTAACCTCCGTGTTAGCCAAGTTTTCTATAATTCATGTACTGATATGCATGAATGGTTTTAAAGAAAGAGTCAATGCCTGTTTTGACTCGGCTAGACAAGTCTTGAAGAATTGATTGATTTGTTTACAAGTCTTTCGATATAGAACTGTTAACGCTATCATATGCCAAGTATTTGGTACGGATGTAAAGGTAAGTTTGTCTATGCACAAACAAAAGTATTTTCATCGATTATTCGATGGGCACGCGAGGTTGCCAAATATTAAACGTAAATACGTTTAACGGAAGAGTGTTGATCAACATAGGGTTTTATAGGCTGATCACATAGATGTACTCGTAAGTAATACCGGATGGATGGCCTTAGTGTCGGATGTCCTTTTCAAGTATGAAAATGCAAAGAGTATGTTCATGGTCTTTTGACCGGTTCGGAATTGCTAAGCTATTATATATATACTTTGGAATCGTTGTTATGAAATGAGAAGTATGAGTCAATGCTTCATGGTAATTCATAGCTACTTGTTCAGTTGTGGAAGATAATCATATAATTCTCGATGTGGTATTTATGTTATACTTTGATAGACTTGTTAAATTGTTTATGCTCACTTCTTGCTTGAATTATATGATTGCAGCTAAAGCCGAACGAACTGAGAGTTCTAAGAGAGATAAGGGAAAGGCTAAGATGGATAGTTGATTATCCTGTAATAGATTAGAGTATTTGTATGTAATATACTTATGAATAACAAAGAATATTTTCGGGTTATGAACCTGGAAAAGGATTTATTACTAATGTAATAAGAATATAGTAAGTACACTCATTTTGTTATTATTTCAATGGAATGACTGTATGAATTGTAGTATCATAGAGCACCATCTGTCGGGTTGGAAGATACCCGGATTTGGGGGCGTCATAATATTAACAACCAGATCATTCCTAGGAAAGAGGGGGCTTTCCAATAAAGATTTCTCTTTATTGGCGCGCAATTAAGTGACCAAACTCATTTCCTCGACAGAACTATCTAGACGTCGTCAATAATGTAAATAATAATATGAATAACTTTGTCGTCTCAATTATTAATATAATAATATAAAATATTATGACAATAATTGAATCAATAACGTGAAATACTATGCATCAATTACTGTGACGATAATTGAATAAAACTGAGTGACTTCTCACGTAAGCATCAATAATCAAAGATATTGTACAATACCGTGTACTACTATGCAACCGTGCATATTACTGTACTTTTATCACCGAGTATTTCAACAGCTAACGGTAAAACTTTCGTCGTAATTTTTATAAAAAGATATTTTTGTCATTTTCTAACTCCGACAGTAATTCTGTTGTGGGGTCCACCAAAAATTGTGCCGCCGTACGAATATTCTTTGATAAACCGAATATTCTCCGACCAATCGAATATTTTATGACAACTTGCTTACTTTGCAAACTTTATAAATATTACCCACAACTATAACATTATATCAAATTAACACCATAATATTAAAAAAATATTTTAATAAAATTAATCTTTATTTATAAAAGTTGGAATCTTACCAAAAAAAAAACTTATATTAAAAAACGGAGGGAGTTACAATTTATGTGCATACTCCATACATCCCAGAATTTATCACCTAAATTTCACTTGTTAACAAGAACTAGTTAGAGTGCTGTTATATAAAATATGTCGATACTAAATACTGTTATATATAAATACATGAGATAAAATTAAATGTTAAAAAGGACTCGTATGTTATTTTATCAATTACAATTAGACATAAAATTATTTAGTAGACAAACTATTTTCCTTAATTAGACCTACAAGGTAGTAACAACTGGCATAGTCTCTGTACTGCACTAAATTCTTATATAGTCTAAACAATTTCTAGGCCAAATGACTTCGATCTTTCCTCGGAAAAAAGTGGAGGAAAGAAATACTGTGACAAAAGCAATCTTATCTTATGCAGATAGATGAAATTAAAAAAATATTAAAGCCATTAAAAATAAAAGTAGTAGTAGGTATTCCATCGAACTAACATAGCTGTATAGAATAAGTAAAGATTCAAACCAACCAAAATAAAACTTCCAGTTATAACTTAGCACAAATTAATACATTTGAGATCATGGATTATCAAGAAAAAATTCTTCCTCCTCATGTACTCCTCTTCCCTTTACCACTACAAGGCCCTGTAAATTGCATGCTCAAACTAGCCGAGTTTTTCTCCCTCGCCGGACTCCGTGTCACCTTCCTCAACACCCACCACATCCACCATCGCCTGCTCAAACACGCCCATATTCAATCCCGGTTTGCTCCTTATCCCAAATTTCGTTTCGAAACCATTTCAGATGGCCTTCCCGAAGACCACCAACGTTCTGGTGATCGGTTCATTGACATCGTTGATGGTTTACAAGTTGTAACAGAACCACTTTTCAAAGAGATGTTAGCTTCTGGCAGCTTGAGTTCTAAGTCAGGCACGCCTATAACGTGCATAATAGCAGATGGGTTCTTCAGTTTTGCTCTTGATGTTGCTAAAGAGGTTGGGATACCACTTTTTTATTTTGAAACGATAAGCCCTTGCGCTGTCTGGGTTCATTTGTGTCTTCCTAAACTGATTGAGTTGGATGAGGTTCCTTTCAAAGGTGAGTTTTATACATACATATATATATATATATATATATATATATATATATATATATTTGTCAATCAGTCAATATGCCTTTGCTCGTGATAATATTGACTAAATTATGCAAAAGTGATCCTCCTGTTTATCGCATAATAATTTTCATATATAATAGGCAAACTCCACCTTCTATATATCCTTCAAGTTGATCTAGTTACAAAAAGTTTACTCTCTTGTTTCTATGGAAATATGCATGTACCAGCTAAGATGGGAGAAATATGACTGTTTGATCGACTACACTTGGGTTTACTTGGAAAAACTAGATTTAATTTGATAATTATTATATTTGAAGGTCGAAAATCTCATTACAAGGTGAATAAATGAAAGAAGGATCAGTCTCACATTTTGGTCAATAATTTTTGGGCAATTGTCTTTTTGTGGTGAACTAGTGATGATTAACTAGTTATGATTCTTGTCGAAATTTGATACAGTTTTTCGCTTATGTTGTGAAATGGTCTATAGTGTGCTTGAAATGGTCTACATGAGGTGTTACGGCGAAGTTTCCTGATCTTAACGGATCTGCTTCCAAATCAATGTTTGAGGATATTTTGTCTATGATGATGAGATCACATTAGGTATAACAGAATACTGGTGTGTAGAGAGATAATTTACATATTTTCCTACCACCTTATGATCAGTTTGGATCACTAGGACACTTGTCACAGGATCTGTAGTTTGGGTAACCAACTAGTTTCTCCGGGTATACATATATCCTAATTAACTTTCGATGCATATGACATAGACTAGTGGTATACGCTAGCTGCTTTCAAAATTCGACTGATCTGCCTATAAATGATATGGTTCAATTTCTTCTAGCTAGGGAATTTTTACAGGAAATTATTATAGCATTTGATTTCCCATAATCTATATCATATTCTAGTTCCTTCAAATACTTTTTTGTGTCACAATGCATGTTTTTTTTTATGTGGCTAGGTATGGAATGGAGGATTGAATGCTTATTATTGTGTCACTTTGTAAAGTCATAATTCAGAAGTGAGCATTTGATTTTTTTTCCAACTGGTCAGGAAATGACTTAGATGCAAAGATAACATGTATTCCCGGAATGGAAGGTTTTCTCCGACGCCGTGATCTGTCGAGCTTTTGCCGGACGATTGACCTTAACGACCATACCGTTCAACTTGTTCTAAAGGAGGACCAAGAACTGCCAAAAGCTCAAGGACTCATACTCAACACATCTGAAGAATTAGAAGGTCCGATTCTTTCTCACATAAGAATTATATGTCCAAACCTTTACCCCATAGGCCCAATCCATGCACTCCACAAGTCCATACTTTCAGCAGATAAAACCCCACCACAAGTCAACTCTTCAAGTAGCCTATGGGAAGATGACAGAAGTTGCATGATGTGGCTCGACGCCCAGCCTCCGAAATCCGTTATATATGTCAGCATTGGAAGTCTTGCAGTTATGACATGGAACCAACTCTTGGAGTTTTGGCACGGTTTGGTGAATAGTGGAAAGCGCTTCTTGTGGGTCCAACGCCTAGGATCTGTCACTGGAGAAGACAAAAGTTGTGAAACTCCGACAGAACTGTCCGATGCTACGAAGGAGAGGGGGTGCATTGTGGGTTGGGTTCAACAAGAAGAGGTACTAGGGCATCCTTCAATTGGTGCCTTTATGACTCATAGTGGGTGGAACTCAACTATAGAAAGTATAGTTGAGGGGGTGCCTATGATTTGTTGGGCCTATTTTTACGACCAACAAGTGAATAGTAGGCTTGTAGGGGAAGTGTGGAAGATTGGAGTGGATATGAAAGATAGTTGTGATAGGGGTATAATTGAAAAAATGATTAGGGATGTTATGGAGCTGAGGAAAGATGAATTTGAGGAATCTGCCAAAGTTATGGCCAAATTGGCTAAACAAAGCGTTTGTGAAGGTGGATCATCTTATTATGGTTTAGATCGGCAAATTAAGGATATAAGAAAGATGACCTTGTCAACACCACATACCTAATAATTTTAGGTTTTTTCGTAATTTGCAACATGCATGTATCTTCAAATATTTATAAAAGATTGATTCAAACCTTCATATTTTTATCTCAATGGCAAGTATAATATTATAAAGGAAAATGCTTTATATTAGGGGTGAGCATGGTGCGGTTTGGTACGGTTTGAAGTTCAAATCACATCCGAAACAGCTTAAGTGCGGTTTGACAAATCCAAAACCGCATAAGAAACCGCTTGTGATTGGTGCGGTGCGATTTTAAACTGTGCAGTGCGGTTTCGGTTCCAAAATCAATTAAAACAACAAAAAAGTCTAAGCCTTCAATATAATTTAACACAACTCACATCGAGAAATTAACTTAGTGACAGAGACGACAATGAAAATTATATCAAGCATAGAACAAAAGCTCTGTCTCCCAAACATGTCAAATTCACCATCAAATCATAAAACAGTGAGACACATAAAATAGTTTTAGTTTATAATAAAAGAATGATGCTTTAAAACTAAAACATACGCTATATAAAACAACAGAGACCATATATTTGATAACAAGCAAGAAGTTTTGTCTAGTTCCCCAAAAAATAAAAATATATACTGGAGATGGAATGAAATCCTATCTTATATATTGCAGGGAGGACTTATAGAATATAATTATAATTGTATCTAATTTGAAAAATAATCTATTAGACTATTACTACTATAGTATAAACCTTAATCAATGCATTAAGTGCTCGAACCAACGAATTTGGTCCCTCAGCTATAAGCCCCTCCAGTAACGCATCAAACAAATCAAAAATTTCAAAACTCAAATACTTAATTTTTGACTCTATAACCTCTAACCATCTTCTTTTAATAGGTGAAAAAATGACAATACAAGACTGGAATTTTCTCTGAGCGTGTTCAAGTGAAAAGTACTTTTAAAATTTACTAGAGATGATACATATATACACACATGGTGCGGTTTCGGTTTTATGCGTGCGATTTTGGCTAGTAATTTACCAAACGGAACCGTAAATTTGGTTATTCAACCTACCTAAAATACATGCGCCGGAACCGTTGATGCGATTCGTGCATTTTTAAGTACAGTTTCGATTCTAATTTAATCACTTGCTCAGCCCTAATTTATATTTCAAGTTTACATAGAGCGAATATACAAGCAAAATTATTTACAAATTCTACCATTTATATATTTATTTATTTATGGTGAAATGGAGTATAAGCTTGGTTGCCTGTAGTCAAGTTAATTAAGGTCAATCACAAAAAAGCTTCATCTAATATCTGGTCAACTAAGGCAAATATAAGCCACCAACCACATAATATATAAGTTATACGCATGCAACCCGCAGAATATTACAACTAATACAGTCCAAGAATAAATATAAAAATCCGAATATATGTATCAGTTTGTACAGATCCCTCGCCTTACGCTTGTAACGATGTAACGAGACAGATAAACACATTAAATATATACACGTTATTATTTTATTGAACACGTTTATTTTAAAATGATAAACAACGCTATTTTTTTTTTCATCCATCAAGTATTTTCGATATATATATGTGAGATCCCTATGAATAAAGATTTAATTTTTTGAAATATTTTTTTGATATTAAAGAGTAAATTTAATATAATATTATAGTTGGAGGTAATATTTATAAATTTGGCAAAATAAGCAGTGATTATAAAATATTCACGTATGTTGTCGAGGAATATTAGGTGGAATATTTTTTCCATTTTCGGGAATATTAAATGACGACTAGCTTACCATTGTGGAGCCCCTATAACGAAGCTTGATCGGATAAAAGAAAATGACAAGTTTGAGTTTTTATAAATAACTTGGCGTAATTATTCTAAGTGCGAACACCGTTGGAATACCCAGGTGGTTAAAACACACGATGTCTGTGAGTGTTGTTACGATTGATGTACCAGTATTGCACCAATTATTGATTCTTACGTAAGAAGGCATTACTCAATAATTGTTACAGTAATTACTATTCAATATATTATTTTATTGATTCAATAATTGTTGCGTTGATATTTTATATTATTGTTGTTTTAATAATTATCACTGTACAGTATTTCCCATTATTAGATCAATAATTCATATTATTTGAATAATATTATTAGATAGTATTATTAGCAATGTCTAGAAAGTTCTGTCTAAGGAGAGGTTTGGTCACATAATTACGCACCAATAAGAAAAAATCATTATCGAAAAATTCCCTCTTTCCTGGGAACAACCTGGTTGTCAATATTGTGATTCTGTAATATTATTTGTGAATAATTAATTATTAATTTATATGATAAGAAAAATATTCATTTTATGTGGATATAGATGGAGAAATTTTTTAATGTGACAATTGTTGAAAATTGATATTTTATCTTTTCTGATAAAATAATTTATTTAAATATATTATTATATTATAATAATATAATAATGATGATATTTTTATAATGAATGTGGGATATATGAATAAATGAGGAGAAAGAGTATCTTTGTTACAAAAAATATTTAACACATGTTTTGTGTGTTGGTGGACCACATTTCTTGACTGAAATTTGATTATAACCATGAAAATAAATCCAGTATGTGGATTTGATTCAATTTTTGTTTGGAATTTGAAAAAACTTAAACTTACAAAGTTGTAGAGAATTGAATTTCCTATGGAATGGACATAAGATTTGAATTTTTCTGATAAAAGGGCTATTTATTATGAATTATTGAAGTTCTGGAATAATTAATTTTTGAAGTTTTAAATATTTTTGTTTAGAAAAACGTTTTTGTCATTATTGTGGGCCCCATTGGTGGCTGAATTCAGATTGTCAAGAGGTGGGCGTGAATTTGTTTTATAAATATATTATTTTATTAAATTTTCTGCTTTGGTGTTCTAAGCATTTTCCTATAAATAGGGTGCTTATGTTAGAATTGAAAATCACACCAAAAACTGAAATCTTCTCTCTCTATATTATCGAGCGTATTCTTGTGAGTATTTTGATACTTTGAGTGTTGCTATACGGTGCAAGTTCCTTTCATCATTATATCCAATATTCAGCTAGAAGTATTATTCTTTTGAGGTAAAGGATGTTATTTTTGTTCAATATTCGCTTGAAATAATATTTTCTTCCATACTCTGTAGTATGTAAGTAATATTATTTCATTTCAGATTTCGAATTCTATACTCATTTTGTTAAAGTTTTGGCTTCTATACTCCATGAAATTAGTAGAAAATCCTTGACATTTGCGCTTCATCCAGTATTTTTTCATGAAAATATTATTATGAGCATTTTTGATAAGTTTTAACTTTTTTCATGTCGGGATACTATTCACGGGATTACTATTCCCGAAGTTACTATTCACGTGTATTATTCACTCGGTTACTATTCACCCGGGGTACTATTCATGACAAAAAATGATTTCTTTTCGGTCCAAATCATTTTTGATATAATATTATTCTTGAATTTTACTCCACAAAGCAATATCATGTTGACAATTTGGAAATTATTGATTTCTGGATAAATTAAATTATAAATCTTTAAAAATTTATCCTTGAACTTGTTTTATTGAATTTTATCATTCTTATGTTTATATTATGTTGAAAGTCATATGTGGCCTGTAGTGCATAGATGGACTTGGTATGATTGTTACTAAGGATTATTCGGTATAATCATGACCGTAATGTTATAAATGATGTGGTAAAAGTTCTCATTGGCCCGTAGTGCATTGATGGATAGTTGTTGGCATGATCATGACCATTGATGAATACACGAATATCCTTGGCCCGTAGTGTATGGATAATTTGTGGTCGTGATACTAAAGAATATCATTGGTCGTAGTGCAGGGGGTGATTCTGTAAGACCCCAAATTTTATAAAAATAACAGTATTCAATTTTTTCTTATAATTATTATTCAGTAAATGGTTAAATTGATAAAAGTTAAAGTTAAGGGTGATATATGATTTTTTTTTCAAAATATGCAAGTGGTTATAAAATACTCATTTCTATCCGGGAATATTCGTTTGGTCGTGGAATATTCTTTCTGTCGGAAATATTCATAAGACGGCGCAGCCATTTGTGGTCCCCATAACAGAATAATTGTCGGATGAAGAAAAAGAAAAATTTGAGTTTTTATAAATAACGGTGTAATCATTACCGTTAACACTGTTGGAATACCCGGAGGGTAAAGTAAAGTAATACTGGCGTTGTTGACAAGAGACGGTAGCTGCGGTATTGCACCAATTATTGATTCTTACGTAAGAAGGCACTACTCAATAATTATTAAAGAATTCTTTGCTCAATATTTTATTAATTCAATAATTGATGCGTTGATATTTTATATTACTGTTGTTTTAATAATTGTCACTACACTGTATTTTCCATTATCGAAGTAATAATTCATATTATCTGAATAATATTATTAGATAATATTATTGGCAATATCTAGAAAGTTCGCATACAGGAGAGGTTTGGTCACCTAATTACGCCGAAGAAGGAGAAATTCTTATTGGAAAGCTCTCTTCTTTTCCAGGAAGGCCTGGTTGTCATTATTGTGATTACGTAATATTATTTGTGAATAATTAATTATTGATTTATATGATGAGGAAAATATTCATTTTATGTGGATATAGATGGAGAAAATTTTTAAAGTGATAATTGTTGAAAATCGATATTTTATCTTTTACGATAAAATAATTTATTATTATATTTTAATAATATAATAATGGTGATATTTTTACAATGAATGATATATATATGAGTATATGAGGAGGAAAAGTATTTTTTGTTGCAAAAGTTGTTTTAAAACATGTTAAACATGTCGGTGAGGCCCCATTTCTTATTTGAAATTTGATTATAGCACCGTAAAATCGTCCTGTATGTGGATTTCGGTCAATTTCATTTGGAATTTGGAAAAACTTTCTTCTACAAAGTTGTAGAGAATTGAATTTCCTATAAAAAGTTCATGAGATTTGAATTTTTTCCGATAAAAGGGCTATTTATTATGAATTATAGAAGTTCTGAAGTTCCGAAATAATTAATTTTTGAAAGTTTTAATTATTTTTAATAACAAAAACGTTTTTTTGTTTTTGTTATTATTTATTGGATGATTTCAGATCCGAGAAAGTGGGCGTAAGAATTTTGATATATATATTAATATTATATTAAATTTTACGCTTTGGTGTTCTAAGCATTTTCTATAAATAGGGTGCTTGGGTTAGAATTAAAAATCACACCGTAAACTAAAGATTTCTCTCTCTTCTCTCTATATATCGAGCGTATTTTTGTGAGTATTTTAGTACTTGAGTATTGCTATCTATCGCAAGTTCTTTTAGCACTATATCCAAAGATTTTACGGTCAAGTATCTTATTCTTTCTAAGGTAAGGGAGATTATTTTCTTCATAAATGATATTATTTCTTCAATATCATTATGCTGAAATATTAGTTTGAACTTTTTATCAAATTTAGAACTTTTTTATGTCGGGGTTACTATTCATCAGTTACTATTCATGAGTTACTATTTACGAGTTACTATTCACGAGTTACTATTCATGAATTACTCTATTCACGAGTTACTATTCACGAGTACTATTCACAAAGTATGATGATGTTTTTTTGTGAAATTTCTATCTTTTGGTGTCGGAGTTAGTATTCACTTATACGATACTATTCACGAATACGACACTATTCATAGAAAAATTAAATTTTCTTTTCTATGTCCAAGATTGTCTGTTATAGTTCCTATCTTTGATTGGATCTATGTTTTGGTCTTCATTCTTGAATTTTACTCCACTATGATTATTTATGAGGTATTTTTGGACATGGAATAGCTGAAATACGAATCCATAATATTTATTCTTTTGTTTCACTGGATTCGTTTTCTTTAAAATATTTTTCATCATCCTCAGTCCTAAATGATGATATAACTGAATATCTTTGGCCTGTAGTGCAAAGACGAATGATTTCTGATGAATATCTTTCGCCAGTAGTGCGAAGATGAACATGTGTTTAGATGAACATGACCAACTGATGAATATCTTTGGCCTGTAGTGCAAAGATGACATGTTGTTGAATATCTTTGGCCAATAGTGCAAAGATGAACTGTTGATGAATATCTTTGGCCCGTAGTGCAAAGATGAATTTATCAGTACAATTATGAACAGGAACTGTGATTTGGTATAACCATTGTGACGCCCCCAAAATTAGGTATACATCACCCATCTTGGGTCGTTAGATACATGGTACAAAATTCAAATACAACTTACTAATACAACTGTCGTGTACAATACGACAAAACATAACTATGAGTTTGAATACAATTATTGTCTACTAGAGATTATACAAACTCAAAAGGAGTCCTCATTACAATTATTAACAGACTATTTCACAGAATAGTGAGGACTACTAATGCTATCCTCTGGACCGTCACTCCGTTCCCCGACTAGTCCCTGCTATGTTCTCATTTCCTGAAGAGAACAATGAAAGAAAGGGTGAGCTCAACTAGCCCAGTAAGAAATATTATGACTAAGATAATGCAGAATAAATTATCGTTAGCCTTCAACAATGTTAAACTGATAAAATATAACAACATCAAGTTTAAGCTGCGGTGAACAAGCAATCCATTAAAAGAGTCAAGTAGAGAATAAAATCAACTATCTTTTATGATTTAAAAGGTTTTTCATGACTTTTATCGTTGGGACTCAGCTTAATAAATAATCCACATCATCGAATCACCCATGGACTACGGCCAAGGATATTCTTTAGTATCACGACCACAAATTATCCATGCACTACAGCCAAGGACATTCGTGTATTCATCAATGGTCATGATCATGCCAACAACTGTCCATCAATGCACTACGAGCCAATGATAACTTTTACCACATCATTTGTAACATTACGGTCATGATTATACCAAGTCCATCTATGCACTACAGGCCACAGATGACTTTCAACATAATATAAACATGAGGATGATGACAATGATATAAGAATTCAATAAAACAAGTTCAAGAATTAATTTATCTAGGAACTAATAATGTCCAAATTGTCAACATGATACTGCTTTGTAGAGTAAAATTCAAGAATGATCAGAAGAATATTTCCATGAAAAGATACTAGATGAAGCGTAAATATCAAGGATATTCTACTAATTTCATGGAGTATAGAAGTCAAAACTTTAACCAACTGAGTATAATAAAGAATGGAATAACAAAAGAAATCACCATGCACGCGCACTTCATGAGCGATGTGTTATTCCAACAGTAATAATAATAACGGAACCGAAGTCGGGCAAAATTTTCACCCGGCATGATGTTCCAACAGAATAATAAAGAGGCGGAACCAGGTCGGTGTAAAAACACATGTGATGTTCCAATAGAATAATAATAAAGAGCGGAACCGAGTTAGGTGTAAAATACAAAGCAGGATGTTCCAAATGAATAATAATAATAAAGAGCGGAACCAAGTCCGGTGTAAACACATGAGGCAGGATGTTCCAATGAGAATAATAGAAGAATATCACCAAGTATAGGTAAGCTAGCATTATCTGCTTTATTCCAATAGAATAATAAGCAATGGAATAACAACAGTTCTCTTCATGAATAAGAAAGAATAACACCCCTTACATTAGTAGTAGATTGAATACTACAGTAGTGTAGTAACAGAATACTCTTTTTCTTTCTCTCTTATTCTCTCTATACTTTCTCTCTCTATAGCTTGAATGAATTTGTGAAAAATAATGAAGCACTAGGCCTCTATTTATAGAAGATTTCTAGCTTAGCACTTGAAATGTGAAAAGGCAAGTGGCTTGACGACTGGTGATGTGAAAAGAAAAGTGGTTTGACGCCTGTAATGTGAAAGCGACAATTGGTTCGGACGCTTGTAATAGGAAAGCGCAAGTGGTTTGATGTCGGTAAAGGTAGTTACTATTGACGAAGGTAATTACTATTGATGAAGGTAATTACTATTGACAAAGGTAATTACTATCGATTGAAGGTAATTACTATTGACGAAGATAATTACTATCGATTGAAGAGACTCTTAGATGATGACATATGGGCCCCCCATAAAATAACCAAACTTACCACAAACGTCTCATAATAGACTCTTTATATACATCAAGGATTGAATAAATATTACCACAAATCATTTTATTTTTAATCAACACATATTTAATCTTTCATCAATTATTAATCATTTATAACTTGTCGTCTCAATTATTGATTTAATAATATAACATATTAATGATACTGTAACAATAATTGAATCAATAATATAAGAGATACGATGCAGCAATTTGTTGGTGAAAATCAATACGCTTAAAAACACGCAAGTGAACGTGGTCAACAAGTAATATAGTAGTGAATAGAGTATCGTTCCCACGAGGTCAAAATATCAAAAATCTTAACTTCACAAGTATCAATTTTGTATTAACCCTAATTTTATTAAACTAATCAATTCAATGGTTTTAAATTATAAAAAAAAACTAAATTAATAAATAATTAAACTATCACAAAACAATCACCAATAACGAAATCGGGAATTTTAAACAATAATTGGAGAATTAGACTTATGATTTCACCCTGAGCTTCACTCTGATTTTCAAACCTTTATTCCAACTCAATTCAATATTCCAGTTTATTAATCAAGAACACGAACGTAGTAAAAGCCACCTCTCGATGCACTAATACCATATTAACATCAATCCACAATTAAGATAGAAATCTGTTAAACACCTAAATTAACTAACTCACTATATCTCTATGTGAATTGTAATAAAAAAGGTTGAAGTTTAAGCTCTCTATACGATTACATGCGATGTCAAGCGTATCTCTACCTTAACAATAATCACAAATCTGCTATCGACAAAATTCATGACACATACTATATTAACTCAGTCTAGATTCAATCTCTCTCTCGATTCCTTTCAAATCCACAAAGAAGCTGTTGATCAGGCAATTCATAAATTCACGCACAAATTAATATAGATAAACTAAAAATATCTTATTGAATTGGAAATCAAAGTTATAAAATCATCGTTACACCCAAAGATCCATCACAAGTCTAATAAATAAATTAGTTCATAACGAATGAATTAAAAACTGAATTATTTGTTGAAAACATCATCCCAATTACAAATAAAACTAAGGAGAAGAAGAATAAAGAAAACCCCTTTACGTAGCCTTGATTCGTAACCGTCGTGATAATCTCTAAAAATTACTCCTCCAACATTCGCTCTTCAATCCTTCAAATCGCTCTTCAATTCTTGCCTTTGTGTTGTATGATCGTTAT
This sequence comes from Panax quinquefolius, assembly GCA_020205615.1. Classification (NCBI taxonomy): domain Eukaryota; kingdom Viridiplantae; phylum Streptophyta; class Magnoliopsida; order Apiales; family Araliaceae; genus Panax; species Panax quinquefolius. The sequence continues at coordinate 115,008,418 of CM035160.1, read as the reverse complement.
TTTTTTTCTACGTAAAAGCAAGCTCTCCTCTGTTCTGTAGGATGATCCTTTTATTAGAGTCCAAACGCACCAGCCAAAACCCACAAAACCGAGCCCCAACAGAAGTTGAAACCAAATAGGAAAGTTGTTGAGCTACGGGGGGTACAGTATAAAAAGGTCACTTGCCGGTGGTATGGCCATCGACTTCAAAATTCAAGGCTCAATTTTTTTAAGCCCGCTCCAAAAAGACCGCCTTTCCATACCAATTGCATCCATGACCACCCTACACATAAAATATCATGAAACGAGTAAAAACAAACACAAAACATGAAAATAACTACGAAATTAAACTTAAAATGAATATCGATTCGTGTATATAAAATCCACTTATCACAATTACTGTAGCAACAATTGAGTATAGTTGAGTGACTTCTCACGTAAGCATCAATAATCAATACCGTGTGCTACTATGCAACCCACAGATTATTGTACTTTTACTACTTAGGGTAGTTCAGCGGTTTTAACGGTAACACCTCCGTAGTTATTTTTATAAAGTATTTTTGTCGTTTTTCTTAATCCGACAATAATTCCGCCATGTAGGGTCCACCAATGATTGTCTTGGTCGTCATACCGAATATTCCCAAACAAAAAGAAAATTCCCACCAAACGAATATTTTATAACAACTTGCTTACTTTGCAAAATTTATAAATATTACCCACAACTATAACATTATATCAAATTTACTCCATAATATTCAAAAATAATATTTATAGAAAATTCATCTTTATTTATAAAAGTTGGGGTCTTACAACCTCCCCTTCTTATGAAATTTTTCCCTCGAAATTAGGGTACGTATCTAGTATGTCAAAGAGGTAAGGATACCTTGATTTCATTTCAGATTCTAACTCCCAAGTCATTTCATCAACATTGTGGTTTCTCCACAAAACTTTGACTTGAGGTATAACCTTGGAGCGTAGAATATGTTCCTTCTTATCCAAGATTTGAACAGGAACCTCTTCATACGTCAAATCTTTCACTATTTTGTCCGGTTCTAACTCAATAATGTGGTTCGGGTCTTTCACATATTTATGTAACATGGATATGTGAAAAACGTTATGAACACGAGACATACTTGGCGGTAAAGCGAGTCTATAGGTCACAGTTCCTACTCGATCGAGGATTAAAAATGGGCCTTTGCGTTGACAATATCGCACTCATACTTGCATATGATCTTTTACTCAATGCGTCAGCTACCACGTTCGCTTTTCCAGGATGGTATTGGATGGTATGATCATAATCTATCAACAGTTCAAGCCAACGTCGTTGTCGCATATTGAGTTCCTTTTCAATAAAGAAATATTTGAGGCTTTTATGATCCGTAAAGATCTCCACCTTCTCCCCATACAAGTAATGCCTCCAAATCTTTAGTGCGAAGACAATAGCTACCAACTCTAGATTATGAGTAGGATAATTCCTCTCATATTCTTTGAGTTGTCTTGAGGCATAGGCTATGACTTTTCCATGTTGCATAAGAACACATCCCAACCCTTTGCCTGAAGCATCATTGTAGATGACAAATCCCTCCGAGCCAGATGGTATTGTCAGAACAGGTGCCGAAATGAGTCTCCTCTTGAGTTCTTGAAAACTCTTCTCATATTCTTCGCTCCAACCGAACTTTGTATCTTTCCGAGTCAATTTGAGTCGATGGAGTAGCGATTCGAGAAAATCCTTCCACGAATCTCCGATAATAACCACATTTAAATCGAGAAAGCTACGTACTTTATCATCGATTTTTTGGTTGCTCCCAGCTTTGAATTGCTTCAATCTTTGCTGGGTCAACAGATATTCCATGACTTGATACTACATGCCCAAGGAATGCTACTTCCTCAAGCCAAAATTCGCATTTCTTCAACTTGGCATAAAGCTTGTATTCACGAAGCTTTTGGAGTGTCAGCCTCAAGTGTTGCTCATGATCTTCACGGCTTTTGGAATAAATAAGGATGTCATCAATAAAGACAACCACAAAGTAATCCAAATATTCCTTGAATACTCGGTTCATCATATCCATGAAGGCAGCAGGAGCATTAGTCAATCCAAAGGACATGACTAGGAATTCATAATGCCCGTACCGAGTTCTGAAAGCCGTCTTTGGAATGTCATCGGTTCTAATCTTAAATTGGTGATATCCGGAACGAATATCAATCTTTGAAAAGAATTTGGCTCCTTGGAACTAGTCAAACAGGTCATCAATACGTGGCAATGGATACCTATTTTTGATGGTGACAAGATTCAACTCCCGATAATCAATACAAAGTCGCATACTCCCATCTTTCTTCTTCACGAATAGAACAGGAGCACCCCAAGGAGAAGTACTAGGAAGAATAAAGCCAATGTCTAACAATTCCTGCGCAATTGGGTCTTTAACTCTTGAAGTTCAATAGAGCCATTCGATATGGGGCTTTGGAAATGGGTTTTGTATCGGGTTCAAGGTTGATACAAAATTTAATTTCATGCTCGGGGGTAGGCGAGGAAGTTCTTGAGAATACGTCGGAAATTTATTAACAATAGAAATATCGTTCAAAAACCGGCGTATTTTTGTTTAAATCTGTGATATGAGCTAAGAAAGCTTGACATCCGCTTTTTTCAATAAACGAATAGCTTTATGGCTTGAGATGACCGTGATTGATTTTAATGGTTTGGTCGCTTGAATCGCATAATAGGTTGATTAGGAATATGAAAGCTAACAACTTACGGAAATAATCAATTTTTGCATGATGAGTAGTTAACCAATCAATCCCTAGAATTACATCAAATGTAAGTATTTTCAATGAAATAAGATCTACAGGTAATGTAAGGGTACCGATTTGAACCAAACAAGACTTATAAACAGTGGATGTAATGAAGGTTTCTCCCAACGGAGTTTTCACAGATAAGTCAAAGTCTAATTTCTCCTGAGTTAAATTTAATCGATGAGCGCAAGTAGGAGAAATAAAAGATTGGGTAGAACCCAGTATCAAATAAAGTATAGATTTCGTTAGAGAGTTTATGATAAGCTTACCGTGATGACCTCATTCGGGTTCCTTGCTTTCTCGGGAGGTCACAACAAACGCTCTCCCTTGCACTACTGGGTTTTGACTTTTTCGAACGGCCTTTGGTGCCTCCATCCTATTGAATTTATCTTCGGTGAACGATAAAAATCGGGCTAAGTGACCTTCTCTTCCACAATTATAACATGCTTTGGACCGCCTTGCTCAGTTTGGAGTGATGTGCCCCTCCCCTCTGCATTTGAAACATATGATAGGTGGTCATTCTCCTTCCTTAACGACAGTCTTTGGTGACGCGTCTTTCCATCATTGTTGAATCTCCTCTTCTAGAAATGTCCATTCTTATTGTTTTGTACGATTACCACCGAAGTGGTTACCATTTTCGCCCGTTGATTCCTCCACGCTTGTTGTCACCGCTCGATGATCGCTTCTCTTTAGTTGTGTTGACTCGTTATCGCGCTCCACTAATCGAGCCCTATTGACAACATCTCGAATATAAACACAGTTTATGAGAAATAAGATGTTGACGTATCTCCGGCTTCAAACCTCTTAAAAACATCCGTGTCATTCTTTCTTCATTATCCACCAAGTGGGACGCAAACCGGGATAACTCTACAAATTTAGCCTCGTATTGCGATTACACGGCCATATTATTTTGTTCCAACTTGATAAACTCCACCTCCTTCATGTGACGAATACTTTGGGAAAGTATTTGTTGTTGAACGTACTCTTGGAACTTCTCCCAAGACATCTTCAAGACGGCAGTAGAGTACGCTTTTACCGATTCCCACCCAAGTCTGTCTCTCCGCGCAACATAAAAGCTAAAGAAGGAACCTTTTGCTCCTTGGAGCATCCCAAGACATCAAATATCTTGGTGATCTGCTTTATCCATGCTTCCGCCATAAGTGGTTTTGGCTCTCCTTAAACTCCGGTGGTCCCGGCTCCTTGAACTGTTTAGCGGTGACCGCCTCGAGAGTTTCAAAGTGTTTCCACACGCATTTTGGACAGAATATGACTCTCTTGTTTGTTGTATGAATGCATAAAGCCCCGAACATTTAATCATTCATCATTTGGTCAAGGTGTTGTTGTTTGCATGAGGATTGTCGCTTCTCGATGCACATTATCCTAATTATTGATATGTGGTGAATCAACGGTCACTTTGTGCTCCATTGCTATTCTCAACATTCTTGGATGTCATTTTTAGATACTGCCACAAAATAAAGGTTAATTGATATGTAACATATTATCCCTAAATTCTGACCAACCAATTAAATACCACATAAACTTAGGTAGGTCATACTAGCGAAGGAATTTCCGCCTCTCTCCCCTCCTAGTACTATTCTCACATCTTAGCCAGGGATTATATCCCTAAGCTTTGATACCAACTGTGACGCCCCCAAAATTAGGTATACATCACCCATCTTGGGTCGTCAGATACATGGTACAAAATTCAAATTCAACTTACTAATACAACTGTCGTGTACAATACGACAAAACATAACAATGAGTTTGAATACAATTATTGTCTACTAGAGATTATACAAACTCAAAAGGAGTCCTCATTACAATTATTAACACACTATTTCACGAGAATAGTGAGGACTACTAATGCTATCCTCTCGGACCGCCACCCGCTTCCCGACTAGTCCCTCGCTATGTTCTCATTTCCTCAAGAGAATAAAGTGAAAGAAAGGTGAGCTCAACTAGCCCAATAAGAAATATTATGACTAAGATAATGCGAGAATAAATTATCGTTAGGCCTTCAACAATGTTAAACCGATAAAATATAACAACATCAAGTTTAACTGCAATGAACAAACAATCCATTAAAAGAGCCAGTAGAGAATAAAATCTACTATCTTTTATGATTTAAAAGGTTTTCATGACTTTTATCATTGGACTCAAATTTTAATAAATAATCCACATTATCAAATCACCCATGCACTTACTACCAAGGATATTCTTTAGTATCACAACCATAAATTATCCATGCACTACTGACCCAAGGACATTCGTGTATTCATTAATGGTCATGATCATGCCAACAATCATCCATCAATGCACTACGGGCCAATGATAACTTTTACCACATCATTTGTAATATTACTACCATGATTATATCGAATAAACTCGGTCATAATCATACCAAGTCCATCTATGCACCACACAGGCCGCAGATGACTTTAAACATAATATAAACATGAGGATGATGACAATGATATAAGAATTCAATAAAACAAGTTTAAGAATTAATTTATCCAGGAACTAATAATGTCCAAATTGTCAACATGATACTGCTTTGTAGAGTAAAATTCAAGAATGATCAGAAGAATATTTCCATGAAAAGATACTAGATGAAGCGTAAATATCAAGGATATTCTACTAATTTCATGGAGTATAGAAGTTAAAACTTTAACCAACTGAGTATAATAAAGAATGGAATAATAAAAGAAATCATCATGCATGCGGTAATTCACATAGACAGGTTATTCCAACAGAATAATAATAACGGAACCAGGTCAGGCAAAATTTGCACCGACAGGATGTTCCAACAGAATAATAAAGACGGAACCCAGTCCGTGTTAAACACATGTGCGAGGATGTTCCAAATGAATAATAATAAAGACGGAACCGAGTTCGATGTAAAACACACATACTGAGGATGTTCCAGCAGAATAATAATAAAGACGGAACCCGGTCAAGGTGTAAAACACATACACGTAGGATGTTCCAATGTAATAATAGAAGAATATCACCAAGTATAGGTAAAACCAGCATTACAAAGTTATTCCAAATGTAATAATAAGCAAATGGAATAACAACAGTTCTCTTCATGAATAAGAAAGAATAACACCCTTACATTAGTAGTAGATTGAATATCGCAGTAGAGTGTAGTAACGAATACTCTTTTTCTTTTCTCTTATTCTCTATACTTTCTCTCTCTCTATAGCTTGAATGAATTAAGTGAAAATAATGAAGCACTAGGCCTCTATTTATAGAAGATTTCTAGCTTAGCACTTGAAATGTGAAAAGGCAAGTGGCTTCGGCGATGGTGATGTGAAAAGAAAAGTGGTTTTTGGCCTTTGTAATGTGAAAAGCGGCAAGTGGTTTGACGTCTGGTAAAGGTAGTTACTATCGACGAAGGTAATTACTATTGATGAAGGTAATTATTCTATTGACAAAGGTAATTACTATTGTGAAGGTAATTACTATTGACGAAGAAACTCTTAGATGATGACATATGGCCCCCATAAAATAACCAAACTTACCACAAACGTCTCATAATAGATTCTTTATATACATCAAGGATTGAATAAATATTACCACAAATCATTTTATTTTTAATCAACACATATTTAATCTTTCAACAATTATTAATCATTTATAACTTGTCGTCTCAATTATTGATTTAATAATATAACATATTATCTGAGATGATCTTGTGACAATAATTGAATCAATAATATAAGAGATATGATCGTCAATTATGTAGAGCAATAATTGAGTATGGTGAGTGACTTCTCACGTAAGCATCAATAATCAATCTGCTAGTGTGCTACTATGTAACCACGCAGACATTCTTATTTTTTACTACTGGGTAGTTCAACGGTTTTAACGGTAACACCTCGTAGTGATTTTCATAAAGTATTTTTGTCATTTTCTTAATCAAACAATAATTCCGTTGTGGGGTCCACTAATGATTGTGCAGTCGTCACGAATATTTCCCCGAAAAAAAGAATATTCCCCAAACCAAACGAATATTTTATAACAACTTGCTTACTTTTTGCAAAATTTATAAATATTACCCACAACTATAACATTATATCAAATTTACTCCATAATATTCAAAAATAATATTTATAGAAAATTCATCTTTATTTATAAAAGTTGGGGTCTTACAACCATGATCTTTGATGTTTCAGGTAAAGACATGTGATGAAAATTATCTTCGTCTTGGATGCGAAGAGAAATTTAGAATCTCAATTATGATTATGAGTTATTCATATGATTGTGGACCAGAACTGTTGATTGATGTTACATGGATAAAACATTGTTGGTGGATTTTTAACATAGAGAAGATAATAGATTTTATGGTCTATTTGACTCTTCTAATGGATTGCTCGTTTCGCTGCAACTATGGTTGAAAAGTTTTATCATCTACCATATGTTCTAAATCTCTGATTTATTCTTTGTTGAAGGCTATTGATAATTTATTTATCTTTAGTCATGATATTCTTTACTGAGCTAGTTGTGCTCACTCTTTTGCTTCACAATTCCTTTCAGGTAATAAAAGTGTAGCTGGGACAAGCGAGGAATAACAGGGGAATAGAACGGTGGTCTATAGATGTTGAGGGTGAGGTGAATTTAACTTGGAAGGATGTTTTGCCACTATCATACAAGATGTCTAATGACATACCACCTCATGTCATCATAAGACAGGGTTGTGCTCATCCACTTGCTGAGTATATTTACGAGCACTACCTATATAATCTTGGTGTTTGTTTGGAGTATAATACCCAATTAGAGACAGTGGAGATAATGATATGTCAAGAGAAGACTCACCATTGGGAAGAATATGATAGTAATCTTCTCGTTTTCTTTTGGGGTCTATTAGGGTCAACCGAGGATAATTTCGTGGCCATATGATATCTATTATAACTTAGGCGCATGGCCTCCCATGTACGAAGGTTTCCTTGAGCACTTCCTAAAGATTCTAATTTCTAAAACAGTTTTTGACTATACCTTTATGTAAGGTGTTATTGTGACGTGCTATCCAACGTTGGTGTCTAGAGTTACAGTTGGTATATATTTGTATCCAAACTCATAGCATATGTGTTGTTGTATTTTGCACGATAATTATTGTAATAAAGTTGTAGTTGTTTTCTGTACCATGTATTTGGCGACTCAGAATGGGTTGGATGGAAAAGACCTATTTTGGGGTTGTCACAAATTCGATGATGTGGATTATTTATTAAGCTGAGTCTCAGCGATAAAAGTGATGAAAAACCTTTTTAAATCATAGAAAATAGTAGATTTTATGCTCTACTTGACTCTTCCAATGGATTGCTTGTTTCGCTACAGTTAAACTTGATGTTTGTTATATTTTATTAGTTTAACACTGTTGAAGGCTAACGATAAATTATTTTGCATTATCTTAGTCATAATATTTCTTACTGGGCTAGTTGAGCTCACCCTTTTGCTTTTTGTTCCATTTTTCTTCTCAGGAGACGAGAATATAGCAGGAACTAGTCGGGGTATGGAGTGATGGTTCAGAATAGTTGTTTTAGTAGTCCTCACTATTTTGTAAAATAGTGTATCAATAATTGTAATGAGGACTCCTTTTGAGTTTTATACTGTCTATTAGACAGTATTTGTATTTAAACTCACAGTATATGTGTTATCGTATTTTGCACGACAATTGTAATAATGTTGTTGTAGTTGTTTCTATACCATGTATTTGGCGACTCAAAATAGGTTGGGTGGATTGGACCTATTTTGGGGGCATCACAATTGGTATTAGATCTTAGGGATATGGTCTTTGGTGAAAATTGGGGAATAGAACTAGGAGGGAAGAGATGAGTAAATCCTTCGCTAGTGTGTCCTACCTAAGCTTATTTGTTATTTAATTGGTCGGTCAGAATATAGGGATAATATGTGGCATGTCAATTAACCATTATTTTGTGACATTAAAATGACATCTGAATATGTTGAGATAAACAATGGAGAGCATGAGACCGTTGAGTCACCACTGATCAATACCCTAGATAAGGAAGGCAATAACCCTCCTATAACAATAACATCGACCAAATGACGAACGATGGTATGTTTAGGAACTTTCTAGAATTCATGCAAAACCAAACGAGAGAGACTACTGTTCAAAATGCAGGTAGAAATACTGGCTACTCACGGATGGTCACCGCTAAGCAGTTCAAGGAGTTGGGACCGCCTGAGTTTTTGGGAAAGCCAGAACCACTTACGGCAGAGACGTGGATAAAGTAGATCACTAAAATATTTGATGTCTTGGGATGCTCAGAGGAGCAAAAGGTTCCTTTCTCCACCTTCATGTTACGAGGAAAGGCAGATTATTGGTGGGAATCCATAAAGCGTACTCAGCTTGCCGCACTGAAGATGTCTTGGGAGAAGTTCCAAGAATTGTTCAACGACAAGTACTTTCCTGAAAGTATTTGTCACATGAAGTAGGTAAATTCATCAAGCTGGAGCAAAACAATATGAACGTGTCGCAGTACGAAGCTAAGTTTGCCGAGTTGTCCCGATTTGCATCCCATTTGGTTGATAATGAGGAGAGAATGACGCGAATGTTTCTGCGAAGTTTGAAACCCAAAATACGTCAATACCTCATTTCTCACAAACTTTGTTTATATTCAGATGTTGTAAATAGGGCTCAGTTATTGGAGCGCGATAATGAGTCAGCTCAACTGAAGAATAACAACCAACAACTCAATGATAATCATACCAGCGACAACGGTCATCGGAACAATGATAACCATCGTGGAGGAAATTATCATGCTAGAAATGGTAACCACTTCGGTGGTAATCATGGGCAAGATAATAGAAGAAATAATTCAAGTGGAAATTTTAAGAAGAGAAGATTTAATGATGATGGGAAGACGTAGGCAGCAGCACCAACAACAAATTCAAGGGGAGGAGAACGACCGCCAGTTAGATGTTACAGATGCGGAGAGGAGGGAAATATAAGCACAAACTGTTCGCAGCCTAACAAGGTATGTTTTAGTTATAGAAAAGACGGTCATATAGCTATAGATTGTCCTATAGCAAAACCAAGTCCAGCGGGGATGGTGACTCCAAAGGCTGTCCCGGACAAGTTAAAGTCAGCGGTTCCTGGAAGAGCGTTTGTCGTGACTGCCCAAAATGCGAGGTACTCGAACGAAGTTAGCACGGGTTAATTAATTATAAACTATTGCAAAGTCTATAACTTACTAGATATCGGTTCTACCCATTCTTTTATTTCTCCTACTTGCGTTCAACGTTTAAATTTGACCCCAGTACAAAACCCATTTCTAAAACCCTCAAATATTTCTTCACCCAAAATGAACATAACATGCGCAAAAGATGTTGGCTCGAGCTGTTGAAGATTACGATTATACCATTCAATATCATCATAGAAGAGCGAACGTGATAGCTGACGCGTTGAGTAGAAGATCGTATGAAGTTACGAGTGCTACGTTGTTAACACAAAGACCCATTTCGTACGACTTACTCTAGAGACCCACGTGATGATGTTAAATATACGATTAGAACTAACTTTAATCGATAAAGTTAAAGCCGCTTAGGCTATAAACTTAGAGCTGATGAATATGAAGAAAAAGGTTCAAGAGGGCGTTATTTTAGAAGCAAGAGCTGCTGAATAAAGGAATTCTCAACCCTCGATTTAATTGGCCCATTTGAAATCCTCGATCGAGTAGGAACTGTGGCCTATAGACTCGCTTTACCGTAAAGTATGTCGCGTGTTCATAACATTTTTCACGTATCGATGTTACGTAAATATGTGGACAACCCGAACCATAATATTGATTTAAAACCAGAGAAGATAGCGAAAGATTTAACGTATGAAAAGGTACCTGTTAAAATCTTGGATAAAAAGAAACATATTCTCCGCTCAAAGGTTATACCTCAAGAGTTAGAATCTGAAGAGGTATCCTCACCTCTTCGGCATACCAGGTACGTATGTAAATTTCGAGGGCGAAATTTTATAAGGAGGAGAGATTGTGAGACCCCGAATTTTATGAATAAAGATTTAATTTTCTTGAAATATTTTTTTTATAGTAAGGAGTAAATTTGATATAATGTTATAGTTGGGGTAATATTTATAAAGTTTGTAAAATAAGCAAGTGGTTATAAAATATTCATTTTATCGGGGAATATTCGTTTGGTCGTGGAATATTCCTTCTGTCGGGGAATATTTGTACGACGGCGCAACCATTTGTGGGCCCCATAATAAAAATGGTCGGATGAAGAAAATGATAAGTTTGAGTTTTTATAAATAACGACATAATTGTTACCAATTAACCTTTGTTGGAATACCGATGGTTAAAACACAAGAAGATGCAGTGGTCAGACAAAGAGATCATTGCTTGCGGTATTGCACCAATTATTGATTCTTACGAAGAAGACACTACTCAATAATTGTTACGTAATTCTTGTCAATATTTTATTTTATTTATTTAATAATTGTTGCGTTGATATTTTATAATATTGTTGTTTCAATAATTGTCACTGCACAATATTTTCCATCATCAGATTAATAATTCATATTATTTGAATAATATTATTAGATAGCATTATTGGCAATGTCTAGAAAGTTTTGTCTAAGGAGAGGTTTGGTCACCTAATTGCGCGCCAATAAGGAAAAATCCTTATCGGAAAGCTCCTTCTTTCTTGGGAACAACCTGGTTGTCAATATTGTGATTCTGTAATATTATTTGTGAATAATTAATTATTGATTTATATGATAAGGAAAATATTTATTTTATGTAGATATAGATGGAGAAAATTTTTAATGTGACAATTGTTGAAAATTGATATTTTATCTTTTTTGATAAAATAATTCATTTAAATATATTATTATATTATAATAATATAATAATGGTGATATTTTTACAATGAATGTGGGATATATGAATAAATGAGAAAGAAGAGTATTTTTGTTACAAAAATGTTTAACACATGTTTTGTGTGTTGGCGGACCCCATTTCTTGACTAAAATTTGATTATAGCTTTTGTAAAATCGTCTGTATATGGATGGATTTGGTCCAATTTCATTTGAAAAACTTAAACTTACAAAGTTGTAGAGAATTGAATTTCCTATGGAATGGACATAGGATTCGAATTTTTCTGATAAAAGGGCTATTTATTATGAATTATTGAAGTTCCGGAATAATTAATTTTTGAAGTTTTAAATATTTTTGTTTAGAAAAACATTTTGGTCATTATTGTGGGCCCCATTGGTGGTTGAATTCAGATTGTCAAGAGGTGGGTGTGAATTTGTTTTATAAATATATTATTTTATTAAATTTTCTGCTTTGGTGTTCTAAGCATTTTCCTATAAATAGGGTGTTTAGGTTAGAATTGAAAATCACACCAAAAACTGAAATCTTCTCTCTATATTATCGAGCGTATTCTTGTGAGTATTTTGATACTTTGAGTGTTGCTATACGACAAGTTCCAAATAAGTTATATCCAATATTCAAATTATAAGTACTATTCTTTTGAGGTAAGGGATGTTATTTTTGTTCAATATTCACTTGAAATAATATTTTCTTCCATACTACGTAGTAAGTAAGTAATATTATTTCGTTTCGATTCAATTTATACTCGTTTTGTTAAAGTTTTGGCTTCTATACTTTATGAAATTAGTAGAATATCCTTGATATTTGCGCTTCATCCAGTATCTTTTCATGGAAATATTATTCTGAGCATTCTTGATAAGTTTTAACTTTTTCATGCCAGGATACTATTCACGGGGTTACTATTCCCGAAGTTACTATTCACGGGTACTATTCACTCAGATACTATTCACCCGGGGTACAATTCATGATAAAAATTGATTTCTTTTCGATCCAAATCATTTTTGATATAATATTATTCTTGAATTTTACTCCACAAAGCAGTATTGTGAGACCCCAAACTTTATGAATAAAGATTTAATTTTCTCGAAATAATTTTTTAATATTATGGTGTTGATTTGATGTAATGTTATAATTGTGGGTAATAGTTACAAATTTTGAAAAGTATGCAAGTTGTTGTATAATATTCGATTGGTCGGGGAATATTCTTTTTTGTCAAGGAATATTCGTACGACGGTACAATCATTGGTGGACCGTCAGATTAAATTAAATCAATCTGGACCGTTCATGAGTTAGTTACTATGCAGTCCATTTTTCTATAAATAGAAGCTCATTCCTTCATTATTTCTTACGAATTCACTGAAACTCTAGAGAGATAAACTATAGAGAGAAAGAAGAAAAGTATTCTGCTACTTCACTACTCATATATCCAGTACTCTTCTTCTTAAGGTAGGGAATATTATTTGTTGTACTCGTAAGGGGTACTCTTTCTTTCTTATTTATGAAGAGAACTTCTATTATTCCATTCTTTATTATTCTGTTGGAATAACCTGTATACGCGGGCTACCCTATACTTGGTGAAATTCTTCTGTTATTCCATTCTTTATTATTATGTTGGAATAACCTTGTCTATGCAAATACTGCATACATGGTGAAATTCTTCTAATATTCCATTCTTTATTATTCTGTTGGAATATCTCGTCATGCATGCGTTTCTGTGGGACCGGTTAGATTATTTATTATTACATTGGAATATCCCGTCGATGTATTTTTATTTGGACTGGTTCCATTCTTTATTATTACATTGGAATATCACATCTCGTGCATTTTACGTGGGACCTGGTTCCGTTATTTATTATTCTCGTTGGAATAACTTTTTATCGATCTATCGCATGCATGATGATTTCTTTTGTTATTCCATTCTTTATTATACTCAGTTGTTTAAAGTTTTGATTTCTATACTCCATGAAATTAGTGGAATATCCTTGATATTTGCGCTTCATCCAGTATCTTTTCATCGAAATATTCTTCTGATCATTCTTGAATTTTACTCTACAAAGAAATATCATGTTGACAATTTGGACGTTATCAGTTCCTAGATAAATTAATTCTTGAACTTGTTTTTATTGAATTCTTATATCATTGTCATCATCCTCATGTTTATATTTTGTTGAAAGTCATATGTGGCCTGTAGTGCATAAATGGACTTGGTATGATTATGACCAGGGATTATTCGGTATAATCATAACCGTTATGTTACAAATGATATGGAAAAAGTCCTCATTGGCCCGTAGTGCATTGATGGACAGTTTTTGGAATGATTATGGCTATGGATTCTCTTTGGCCGTAGTACAAAGATGAATTGTTTTATGGCATGATCAGGACCGTTGATGAAAACATGATTATCTTAAGCCGTAGTGCATGGATAATTCATGGTCGTGATACTAAAGAATATCCTTGGTCGTAGTGCATAGGTGATTCGATGATGTGGATTATTTATTAAGCTGAGTCCCAGTGATAAAAAGTGAGGAAAAACCTTTTAAGTCATAGAAGATAGTAGATTTTATTCCCTACTTGACTCTTCTAATGGATTGCTTGTTCCGCGGTAGTTAAACTTGATAGTTATTATATTTTATCAGTTTAACACTATTGATGGCTAACGATAAATTATTTTGCATTATCTTAGTCATAATATTTCTTACTGGGCTAGTTGAGCTCACCCTTTCTTTTACTGTTCCCTTCAGGAAATGAGAACGTAGCTAGGACTAGTTGGGGAACAGAGTGATGGTCCTAGATGGTGCATTAGTAGTCCTCACTATTCTGTGAAATAGTGTGATAATAATTGTAATGAGGACTCCTTTTGAGTTTGTATACTCTCTAGTAGACAATATTTGTATTTAAACTCACAGTTTATGTTTTGTCGTATTGTACACGACAGTTGTATTTGAATTTTGTACCATGTATCTGGCAACTCAAGATGGATGATGTATACCTAATTTTTGGGGCGTCACAGTTGGTGTCAAAGCTTAGGGATATGATCCCTGGCTGAGATGTGAGACAAGAACTAGGAGGGGAGAGACAGGGAATTCCTTCGCTAGTATGACCTACCTAAGTTTATTTGATATTAAATTGGTCGGTTAGAGTATGTGGATAATGTGTTACATGTAAATTAACCTTTGTTTAGTGACAGTATTTGCAAATGGCATCCGAAAATGCTGAGATAAGCAATGAAGCACATGAGACCGTTGAGGCACCTTTAATCACTAACCAGGTTAATGTGATATCATACGAAGAAGAAATTAGAGATATCTACGTGGTGCGTGAAGAACTAATAGTTGCTTTTAGAAGCTAATTCAGGAGGTAGCGGAGAGAGTGAGAAGAAGAAGAAGAAGAGGAACTCGGGAGAATTTATTAGAAGAATTTTATGATCAAAATTTAGCATTACAAAATCGTATTCATGAGTTAGAAGAAGCGAAAATTTGAAAAAGCTAGAAAGGTCGTGGAGCAAAGAGATGCAACCATTCAAAATTGTGTTACCCGATGTGCGATGCTTGAATGTAATACTCTTTGGCGAGTATAAGATATTAGAGTGGAATCGAGAATGCTATGATCAAAGTTTCGATGAAAGCGTAAACAAATGAACGAAGGAGAATAGATGACGTATGGGTAAAAGCCGCACGACGTGTAGATATTATAGAAAAAGACGTCCGATCCAATAAAGCCAAAATAGATGAAATGGATTTTTCTTTTTGGACAACAATTGGGAGAATCCAACATCGAATTAGGAATTACCCTGTGCATAGCGGTCAACCCCAATTCGATATGGATCGAAGAATAATGATTCAAATCATGGATCAGGAATGGGACGAAGCACTTAAGGGTGGAATGTACCCTATAGCAAAGTCAAATCCAGTAGTTTAAGTGAGAGCGTTTGTCGAGGAACCCGAACAAAGTTATTACGGGTAACTTAATAATAAACTCTTGCGACGTATATACCTTATTAGATATCAGTTCTACCCACTCTTTTATTTCACCTAGTTGTGTTCAATGTTTGAATTTAACTCTGGAGAAGTTAGATTTTGATTTATCTATTGAAACTCAGTTGGGAGAAACCTTCGTTACATCCACTAGTTATAAATCTTGTTTAATTCAAATTATCACTTACACGTTACCATTCAATCTTATCTCTTTGAAAATACTTTCCTTTGATGCGATTTTAGGAATCGATTGGTTAACTACTCATCATGCTTTTCGTAAGGTTGTTAGTTTTCATATTCCTAACCAACCTATTATGCGAATTCAAGCAACTAAATCACTAAAGTCAATCATTGTCATATCAAGCCATAAGTAAAGAACCCCGATCCTTTCATTGTTGACTTCCTTGTGTGGAATGTACCAAAGCCGAACTTTCCATAGGGAACGTTGTGAATAACAGTGGCAAGTTGATAGGTATCAATGTGACGTGCTATCCAAGTCTTGGATGAGAGTCACAGTTTTGAATGATATTTCTATTGTTAATAAATTTCCTGACGTATTCTTGAAGACTTCTTAGCCTACCCCTAGAGTGTGAAATCGAATTTTGTATTGACCCCAGTACAAAACCTATTTCTAAAACCCTTAAATATTTCTTCAACTAAAACGAACGTAACATGTGCCAAAGACGTTGGCTCGAGCTGTTGAAGATTACGATCGTACCATTCACTACCATCGTGGGAAAGCGAACGTGGTAGCTGACGCGTTGAGTAGAAGATCGTATGCATTTACGAGTGCGATGTTGTTAACACAAAGGCCCATTTCGTACGACTGACAAATGATGGAGATAGAGTTAAAGACTCTAGGGACCCACGTGAAGATAACGAATATACGATTAGAATAGACTTGAATTAATAAATTTAAAGCTGCTCAAGCTACATACTCAGAGCTGATGAATGTTAAGAAGAAGGTTCAAGATGGCGTTATTCTAGAAGCAAGAATCGACGAATAGAGGAAATCTCAACCCTCGATTTAATTGGCCCATTTAAAATCCTCGATCGAGTAGGAACTGTGGCTTATAGACTCATTTTATCGCCAAGTATGTTGCGTGTTCATAACGTTTTTAACGTATCGATGTTACATAAATATGTGGACGACCCGAACCACATTATTAATTTAAAACCGGACGAGATAGCAGAAGATTTAACGTATGAGGAGATACGTGTTAACATCTTGGATAAGAAGGATCATATTCGACGCACAAAGGTTATACCTCAAGAGTTAGATTCAAAGGTGTCTCCACGGTCTAATTCACTCCATTATTAACGTTCTCAGCTGTCATTCTTAAATACTGCCATAAAACAAGGGTTAATAGTAATGCAACATATTATCCTTATACTCTGATCGACCAAATAAATACCAAATAAACTTAGTCAGGTCATACTAGCGAAGGAATTGCCCATCTCTCCCCTCCTAGTTCTTGTTTCACATCTCAGCCAGGGATCATATCCCTAAGCTTTGATACCAACTGTGACGCCCCCAAAATAGGTATACATCACCCATTCTGAGTCGCCAAATACATGGTACAGAAACAAATACAACTTCATTAAACTGTGAGTTTGAATACAAATAGAGAGTATAAAAACTAAAAAGGAGTCCTCATTACAATTATTGGTGCACTATTTTAAAAGTAGTGAGGACTGCTAAAACAACTTTCTAGAACCATCACTCCGTACCCCGACTAGTTCCTGCTATGTTCTCACCTCCTGAGAAGAAAAATGGAACAAAAGGGTGAGCTCAACTAGCCCAGTAAAGAATATTATGACTAAGATAATATACAACTAATTATCATTAGTCTTCAACAGGGAATAATCTGATAAAATATAATAGACAACAAGTTTTAGATCAACAACTGCAGCGGAAAATAACAATCCATTAGAAGAGTCAAGTAGAGAAAGAATTCTACTATCTTCTAAGATTTAAAAGTCCATCATCAATATTTTATCCCTGTAACATCAATCAATACACATCTTGAATCAAATATTCATCTTTGCATTACTGAGCCAAAGATATTCATTTGTATCACCATTGGTCATGTTCATCTCAACACTGCTCATCTTTGCACTACGGGTCAAAGATATTCATTAGGTAATCATTCATCTTTGCACTACTGTGCCAAAGATATTCATTCATATCATCATTTAGACCGAGGATGATGAAAATATTTTAAAGAAAACGAATCCAAAGTGAGATAACAAATCAAATATTAAGGATTCAGTACGGTTTATCCAAGTTCAATAATATTCAAATAACCACTTTTGAAGCGTAATTCAAAAATAATGATCAAAACATGGATACAATCAAAGATAGTAACCATAATAGACAACTTGGACAAAAGAAGAAAATTTTATTTTTAAGTGAATAGTGCCAGTATTAAGTGAATAAGTGTCATATATATCGTGAAAGGCTCGTATACATGAATAGTAACCCCAACACAAAAAGTTTCAAATTTGATAAAAGTTCATACCAATATTTTAAGATAATGATATTGAAGAAAATATCATTTAAGAAGAAGATAATATCCCTTACCTCAAAATATCAGTACTTCTGATCGGAATATCGGTATAAGGCTGAAGGAAACTTGCACTGATTAACAGAAACTCACAAAGTATCTAAATACTCACAAAATACACTCAATAATCTAGAGAGAAAGAGAAAACTTGTTTCTGGTGTGATTTTCAATTCTAACTTAGCCCTCTATTTATAGGAAAATGTTAACACAAAGCAGACTTAACCTGCAACCTGATGGCTTTACCTGCTACTATTCCCACCCACCACATTTGAATAAAAATCTCAAAGCACATTTCTTCACCAACCAAGAGTGGGGCCCACCAATTCTAGAATTTTCCACCAAAATGATTTATAACCTAGGATTTCGTAGACGCCCACCTCTTAAAATTCATAACAAATCATACGCTCATTTTTAACGGTTCAAAATTTGTGGACATATACTCAACTTATATATGTATAACATATCCAAAAATTACAACGATCCAACAGTCGGATTAAAAATTATAACTCCCGCAATATATCTCAAAAAACACTGGTTTGATTTTTAATACCTCCAATCCGATAAAATACTAATAAAATACCTCAACATTAATTCCTTCATTTATAACCACATAAATAAATCCATCATTTATATCCACATAAAATAAATATTTCCTTATCATATGAATCAATGATTAATTATTCACAAATAATATTATAGAATCACATTTATGACAACCAGGTTGTTCCCAGGAAAGAGGGGGCTTTCCAATAAGGATTTCTCCTTACTGGCGCGTAATTAGGTGACCAAACCTCTCCTTGACAGAACTTTCTAGACATTGCCAATAATGTTATCTAATAATATTATTCCAAATAATCTAAATTATTAAGCTGATAAAGGAGATACTGTGCAGTGACGATAATTGAAACAACAATAATATAAAATATTAATGCCGCAATTATTGAATCAATAAAATAAAATATTGAACAGTAACTACTGTGACAATTATTAAGTAGTGCCTTCTTTACGTAAGGATCAATAATTCAACAATCGCAGTGTAATACTGGTATGCTTTATGCAAGCAACAACGCGTATTACTTTACTTTAACCACCGAGTATTCCAACAGTGTTAACGGTAACAACTACGCCGTTATTCAATTTTGTCGTTTTCTTCATTCGACCGTTATTCGTTATGGGGCCCTAATTGGGTGCTTGTGGTCGCATGCGAATATATTCCCGACGTAAAGAATATTCCACCGACAAAATGAATATTTTATAACCACTTGCTTATTTTGCAAAATTTTCACATTTCACCCATAACCAAAGTTATTATATCAAATTAATACCTTATTATTCACAATAATAAATAAAAGAAATTTGATTTTATTCATTAAAAGTTGGGGTCTTACAACCTCTCCTCCTTATAAAATTTAGATCCTCGAAATTGGACGACGCATACACTGTGTTTGAAAAGGTGAGGATACCTCGCTTTCATTTCTGATTCCAACTCTCAGGTCATCTCTTCAATAACATGGTTTCTCCACAAAACCTTAACTTGTGGTATAACCTTCGTGCGTAGGACATGCTCTTTCCTATCCAAGATCTTAACAGGTACCTCCTCGTACGTTAAATCTTCAGCTATCTCGTCTGGTTCTAACTCAATAATGTGTTTCGGGTCTTTAACATATTTACAAAGCATAGATATGGGAAAAACATTATGAACACGAGACATACTTGGAGGTAATGAGAGTCTATAGGCCACATTTCCTATTCGGTCAAGAATCTCAAATGAGCTTTCCTCTCTTCCCAAATCTTGTAACTCCCTTTCATGGTGCAACACGTGACAATATATGATCTCCAATATTAAATTCCACGTCCTTCCGATGAAGATCCGCATAACTCTTTTGTCGATCCTGTGCCATTTGTATACGTTGTCGAATCGTTTGGATCTTCTCTATAGTCATGCGTACCAACTCTGGTCCCAATAATGTTGCTTCACCCACCGCATCCCAGCATACTGGAGAACGACATTTTCTTCCATACAACACCTCGAATGGAGCCACACCTATGATCGCCTGATAACTGTTGTTGTAGGAGAATTCCACCAACAGTAGGTACTTATTCCAACTCCCTTTGAGATCTAGGACACAAAGTCTTAATAGATCTTCAAGAGTTTGAATAGTCCTCTCTGATTGTCCGTCCGTTTGAGGATGGTATGCCGAACTGAATCGTAAATCCGTGCCCATAGCTTTCTGTAAGCTAACCCAAAATCGTGAAGTGAATCTTGGGTCACGATCCGAAACTATGGATACTGGCATGCCGTGCAATCTCACAATCTCGTTCACGTACATACTAGCAAGACGTTCAAGGAAATAAGTCTCACGTATGGGCAAGAAATGGGCAGACTTGGTTAATCTATCAACAATAACCCAAATCACATCTATGCCTTGAGAAACCTTGGGAAGACCCGTAACAAAATCCATAGTAATGTGTTCCAACTTCCATTTTGGAATCTCAAGTGGTTGTAATGGACCCTTTTGCATTTGATGCTCCGCCTTTACACATTGACAAGTTAAACACCTAGAGATAAACTCCGCGATCTCTCTTTTCATATTGCTCCACCAAAATGTATGTCAAAGATCATGATACATTTTGGTACTCCCAGGATGGATTGCAAACAGTGTGTTGTGTGCCTCCATCATGATTCTATGCTTCAAGTCACAATCGTTAGGAACACAAAGTCTGGAGTTGACTCGAAGTATTCTTGCTTCTGGAATAGCATCTTCTTGCACTTTCTTCTTCATACACATCAGCTCCATGTTCGTAGCTTGAGCAGCTTTAACTTTATCGATTAAAGTCGGTTCTACTCGCATGTTTGATATCATCACGTGGGTACTTGGAGCCTTCATCTCTATCTCCATCCTTTGCAAGTCATACAAAATGGACCTTTGTGTTAACAACATTGCACTCGTACCCGCATATGATCTTCTACTTAATGCGTCAGCTACCACGTTTGCTTTTCCAGGATGATATTGGATGGTGTGATCGTAATCTTTCAACAGCTCGAGCCAACATCGTTGCCGCATGTTGAGTTCCTTTTGGGTGAAGAAATATTTGAGGCTTTTATGATCTGTATAGATCTCCACTTTCTCCCCATACAGGTAGTGTCTCCAAATCTTCAACGCGAAAATGACTGCTGCCAACTCCAAATCATGAGTAGGATAATTCCTCTCATATTCTTTGAGTTGCCTTGAGGCATAGGCTATGACTTTCCCATGTTGCATGAGAACACATCCTAACCCTTTGCCTGAAGCATCGCTGTAGATAACAAATCCATCCGAACTAGATGGTATTGTCGTAGCAGTCTTAAATGAGTCTTCTCTTGAGTTCTTGAAAACTCTTCTCTTAATCCTCGTTCCAACCGAATTTTATATCTTTATGAGTTAGCTGAGTTAACGGAGTAGCGATTCGAGAAAATCCTTCCACGAATCTCGATAATAACCAGCTAAGCCCAGAAAGCTACGTACTTTGGTCACCGACTTTGGTTGCTCCCAACTTTGTATGGCTTCAATCTTCGTTGGGTCGACAGATACTCCATGTTTTGACACCACGTGTCCAAGGAATGCTACTTCCTCAAGCCAGAACTTGCATTTTTTCAACATGGCATACAACTTGTTATCACGAAGCCTTTGCAGTACCAGCTTCAAATGGTGCTCATGATCTTCACGACTTTTGGAATAGATGAGGATGTCATCAATAAAGACAACAACGAACTGATCCAAGTATTCTTTAAACACACGCTTCATCATATCCATGAAAGCAGCAGGAGCATTAGTTAATCCAAAAGACATGACTAAGAATTCATAATGCCGTCTGCAGAGTTAGGCTCAAGGGTCTTTGGAATATCCTCGGTTTTAATCTTCAAATTTGATGATATCCGTAAGCGAAGATCGATCTTTGAAAAGAATTGTGCTCCTTGCAACTGGTCAAACAGGTCATCAATGCGAGGTAGCGGATACCTATTCTTGATAGTGACATGGTTCAACTCTCGGTAGTCAATACAAAGTCGCATACTCGTCTTTCTTCTTTCTGAATAATGCAGGGAGCACCCCGAGGAGATGTACTAGGACGAATAAAACCGATGTCCAACAACTCCTGTAGTTGGACCTTTAACTCCTGAAGTTCAATAGGAGCCATTCGATATGGGGTTTTAGAAATGGGCTTTGTACCAGGTTCAAGGTCAATAAAGAATTCAACTTCATGTTCTGGGGGTAAACCGGGAAGTTCTTCAGGAAACACATCAGGAAATTCACTAACAATAGAAATAGTATTCAAATTTGACGTGTTTTTGTTAAAGACCGTGACATGGGCTAAGAAATCTTGACATCCGTTTTTCAATAAACGAATAGCTTTATGGCTTGATATGACAGTGACTGATTTTAGTGGTTTGGTTGTTTGAATTCGCATAATAGGTTGGTTAGGAATATGAAAACTAACAACCTTACGAAAATAATTAATTTTAGCATGATGCGTGGTTAACCAATCAATCCCCAAAATCACATCAAATGCAAGAATTTTCAACGAAATAAGGTCGGCAGGTAATGTGATGGTACCGACTTGAATCATGCAAGATTTAAAAATAGTAGATGTAACGAAAGTTTCTCCTAACGGAGTCTCAACAGATAAGTCAAAGTCTAATTTCTCCGGAGTCAAGTTTAAACATTGAGCACAAGCAGGAGAGATAAAAGAATGGGTAGAACCGGTATCTAATAAGATATAAACTTCACAAGAGTTTATGATTAGCTTACCCGTGATCACCTCGTTTGGGTTCCTCGCATTTTGGGCAGTCACGACAAACGCCCTTCCAGGAACCACCGACTTTAACTTGTCCGGGACAGCCTTTGGAGTCACCATCCCTGTTGAACTTGGTTTTGCAACTAGACAATCTCTAGCTATATGTCCTTCCTTTCCACAGTTATAACATACCTTGGATTGTTGTGGGTAGTTTGGGCTGATGTGTCCCTCTTTCCCGCATTTGTAACATACGGCCGGTGGTCGTTCTCCTCCCCTAGAAACAGTTGATGTTGGTGATGACGTCTTTACGCTATCATTGTTGTACCTTCTCCTTTTGAAATCTCCTCCCGACTCGCTCCTTCTATTATCACGACCACGATTACCACCGGAGTAAGTTACCGCTTTTTGTCCAGAATGCTTTTCTTTCTCTCGGTTGTCATTGCTCAGATAACCGCCGCCACACCATATATGAATACTGGTTGTGTTCCCTCGGTTGAACATACTCATTATCTCGCTCTAATAATTGAGCCCTGTTTATAACATCTGAATATAAAGAAAATTTATGAGAGATAAGATATTGTCGAATCTCGGGCTTTAGACCTCTCAGAAACATCCTCGTCATTCGTTCCTCATTTTCGACCAAATGAGGTGCAAACCTGGATAACTCTGCAAACTTCGCCTCGTACTAGGACACCGTCATGTTATTTTGTTCCAGTCTGATAAACTCCACCTCCTTCATATGACGAATACTTTCAGGAAAGTACTTGTCATTAAATAGTTTCTGAAATGTTTCCCAAGACATGCTTTGAAAAGCGGTGGTGGGTATGCGCCCATGAGACTCCAACCAAGAATCGCCTCACCGCATGAACATAAAGGTGGCGAATGGAACCTTCTAATCCTCCGTGCATCCCAAGACATAGAATATCTTGGTAATTTGTTTGACCCACGTTTTCGCCATTTATCGGATCCGCTTTTCCTTAAATTCGGTGGTCCCAACTCTTTGAAAGCTTGCATTGATGTGACAAAGCGCATTACTAGCATTTCCACCGTATTTTGTGCACGAGTATCCCTCGTCTGGTTTTGCATGAACTGCAAAAAGCTTCTAAACATCCCATCATTCATCATTTGTTCAGTAACGTTGTTTACAGGAGGATTATTGCCTTCCTATTGCACGTTCCCCTGGGTAGTGATCAAAGGTGTCTCCACGGTCTGATTCACTCCAGTATTAACATTCTCAGCTGCCATTCTTAAATACTGCCATAAAACAAGGGTTAATAGTAATGCAATATATTATCCCTATACTCTGACCGACCAAATAAATACCAAATAAACTTAGTCAGGTCATACTAGCGAAGGAATTCCACGTCTCTCCCCTCCTAGTTCTTGTCTCACATCTCAGCCAGGGATCATATCCCTAAGCTTTGATACCAACTGTGACGCCCCCAAAATAGGTATACATCACCCATTCTAAGTCGCCAAATACATGGTACAGAAACAAAAACAACTTCATTAAACTGTGAGTTTAAATACAAATAGAGAGTATAAAAACTCAAAAGGAGTCCTCATTACAATTATTGATACACTATTTTAAAAATAGTGAGGACTGCTAAAACAACTTTCTAGAACCATCATCTCCGCACCCGACTAGTTCTGCTTATGTTCTCACCTCCCGAGAAGAAAAATGGAACAAAAAAAGGGTGAGCTTAACTAGCCCAGTAAAGAATATTACGACTAAGATAATATACAACAAATTATCATTAGTCTTCAACAGGGAATAATCTGATAAAATATAATAGACAACAAGTTTTAGATCAACAACTGCAGCGGAAAATAGCAATCCATTAGAAGAGTCAAGTAGAGAAAGAATTCTATTATCTTCTAAGATTTAAAAGTCCATCATCAATATTTTATCCCTGTAACATCAATCAATATACATCTTGAATCAAATATTCATCTTTGCACTACAGGCCAAAGATATTCATTTGTATCACCAGTTGTTCATGTTTATCTCAACACCTGTTCATCTTTGCACTACGGGCCAAAGATATTCATTAGGTAATCATTCATCTTTGCACCACAGGCCAAAGATATTCATTTGTATCATCATTTAGGACTGATGATGATGAAAAATATTTTAAAGAAAACGAATCCAGTGAGATAACAGATCAAATATTAAGGATTCGTATTACAGTTTATCAAAGTTCAATAATACTCCGAAATAACCAATTTTGAAGCAGAATTCAAAAATAATGATCAAAACATGGATAATCAAAGATAGTAACCATAATAGACAACTTGGACAAAAAGAAGAAAATTTTATTTTTCGGTGAATAGTGTCGTATTCGTGAATAGTGCCGTATACGTGAATAGTAACCCCGACACAAAAAGTTCCAAATTTGATAAAAAGTTCATACCAATAGTTCGGCATAATGATATTGAAGAAAATATCATTTAAGAAGAAGATAATATCCTTTACCTCAAAATATCAGTACTTCTGATCGGAATATCGGTATAAGGCTGAAGGAAACTTGCACTGATTAAGAGAAACTCACAAAGTATCTAAATACTCACAAAATACACTCAATAATCTAGAGAGAGAAAACTTGTTTTTGTGTGATTTTCAATTCTAACTTAGCCCTCTATTTATAGGAAAATGTTAGCACGCCGAAGTAGACTTAACCTGCAACCTGATGGCTTTACCTGCTACTATTCTCACCCACCACATTTGAATAAAAATCTCAGCACATTTCTTCACCAACCAAGAGTGGGGCCCACCAATTCTAGAATTTTCCACCAAAATGATTTATAACCTGATTTCCGAATCAGCCACCTCTTAAAATTCATAACAAATCATACGCTCATTTTTAACGGTTCAAAATTTGTGGACATATACTCAACTTATATATGTATAACATATCCAAAAATTACAACAATCCAACGATCGGATTAAAATTTATAACTCCCGCAATATATCTCAAAAAACACTAGTTTGATTTTTAATACCTTCAATCCGACAAAATACTAATAAAACACCTCAACATTAATTCCTTCATTTATAACCACATAAATAAATCCATCATTTATATCCACATAAAATAAATATTTCCTTATCATATGAATCAATGATTAATTATTCACAAATAATATTACAGAATCACATTTATGACAACCAGTTGCCTCCGTGAAAGAGGGGCTTTCAATAGGGATTTCTTCTTCTTGGCGCGCAATTAGGTGACCAAACCTCTCCTTGACAGAACTTTCTAGACATTGCCAATAATGTTATCTAATAATATTATTCCAAATAATCTGAATTACTGATCTGATAAAGGAGATACTGTGCAGTGACGATAATTGAAACAACAATAATATAAAATATCAATGCAGCAATTATTGAATTAGTAAAATAAAATATTGAACAGTAACTACTGTGACAATTATTGAGTAGTGCCTTCTTACGTAAGGATCAATAATTCAACAATACTGTGCAATACCGTATGCTACTGTGTAACAACGCGTATTACTTTACTTTAACCACCGGGTATTCCAACAGTGTTAACGGTAACAACTACGCCGTTATTCAATTTTGTCATTTTCTTCATTCGACCGTTATCCGTTATGGGGCCCATAATTGGTTGTGCCGTCATACGAATATTTCCCGATGAAATAATATTCCACCGATAAAATGAATATTTTATAACCACTTGCTTATTTTGCAAAATTTTCACATTTCACCCATAACCAAAGTTATTATATCAAATTAATACCTTATTATTCACAATAATAAATAAAGGAAATTTGATTTTATTCATTAAAAAGTTGGGGTCTTACAGACCCTACAACGGAATTATTGTCGGATTAAGAAAATGACAAAAATACTTTATGAAAATAACGACAGAAGTTTTACCGTTAACTGTTGAAACACCCGGTGTTAAAAGTACAGTAATACGCGTGTTTGCATAGTAGCACATGGTATTGATTATTGATGCTTACGTGATAAGTCACTCAATTTTGTTTTATTAGTATTATTAATGTAATAAAACAGAATAATTTTATAAAGTTATTCTATAAATAGAATATATTATATTTTATTATGCATAGTGCCTGCATAGTGTTTTTTATAGTAAAATCTTTTTATATAAAACAGAATACTTTTATAAAGCTATTCTATAAATAGAATATATTATATTTTATTATACATAGTATTTGCATAGTGCCTGCATAGTGTTTGTATAGTAAAATCTTTTATAAAGTTATTCGTTTTATTAGATTATAAATATAAATATATTATATTTTATTTAAAAGATTTTTCTTTAAATATGGACCGTTAGATTAAAGTAAATCAATCTGGACCGTTCATGAGTTAATTACTATGCAGTCAATTTTTCTATAAATAAAAGCTCATTCCTTCATTATTTCTTACGAATTCACTGAAACTCTAGAGAGATAAACTATAGAGAGAAATAAGAAAAGTATTCTGCTACTTCACTACTCATATATCCAGTACTCTTCTTATTAAGGTAGGGAATATTATTTGTTGTACTCGTAAGGGGTATTCTTTCTTTCTTATTTATGAAGAGAACTTCTGTTATTCCATTCTTTATTATTCTGTTGGAATAACATGTATACGTGGGCTACCCTATACTTGGTGAAATTTTTCTGTTATTCCATTCATTATTATTATGTTGGAATAACCTGTCTATGCAAAGTACTGCATACATGGTGAAATTCTTCTAATATTCCATTCTTTATTATTCTGTTGGAATATCCTGTCTGTGCGTTTTACGCCGGACCTAGTTCCGTTATTTATTATTCTATTGGAATATCCTGTCGGTGCGTTTTACGCCGGACCTGGTTCCATTCTTTATTATTCTGTTGGAATATCATGTCTGTGCATTTTACGCCGGACCTGGTTCCGTTATTTATTATTCTGTTGGAATAACCTGCATGTGCGGTCTATCGCATGCATGATGATTTCTTTTGTTATTCCATTCTTTATTATACTCAGTTGGTTAAAGTTTTGACTTCTATACTCCATGAAATTAGTGGAATATCCTTGATATTTGCGCTTCATCCGAAGATTCATTCATGGAAATATTCTTACGAGCATTCTCGAATTTTACTCTACAAAGTCAATCATATTGACAATTTGGACGTTATCGGCCCTAGATAAACTAATTCTTGAACTTGTTTTATTGAATTCTTATATCATTGTCATCATCCTCATGTTTATATTTTGTTGAAAGTCATCTCGTATTCAGTAGTGCATAGATGGACTTGGTATGATTATGACTGTGGATTATTATTCGGTATAATCATAACCGTAATGTTACAAATGATGTGGAAAAAGTCCTCATTGGCCCGTAGTACATTGATGGACAGTTTTTGGAATGATTATGGCTATGGATTCTCTTTGGTCGTAGTGCAAAGATGAATTGTTTTATGGCATGATCAGGACCGTTGATGAAAACATGATTATCTTAAGCCGTAGTGCATGGATAATTCGTGGTCGTAATACTAAAGAATATCCTTGGCGTAGTGCAGGGGTGATTCGATGTGTGGATTATTTATTAAGCTGAGTCCCAGCGATAAAAAGTGATGAAAAACCTTTTAAATCATAGAAGATAGTAGATTTTATTTCCTACTTGACTCTTCTAATGGATTGTTTGGTTCATTGCAGCTTAAACTTGATAGTTATTATATTTTATCAGTTTAACACTGTTGAAGGCTAACGATAAATTATTCCGCATTATCTTAGTCATAATATTTCTTACTGGGCTAGTTGAGCTCACCCTTTCTTTTACTTTTCTCTTCAGGAAATGAGAACGTAGCTGGGACTAGTAGGGGAACAGAGTGATGGTCCTAGATGGTGCATTAGTAGTCCTCACTATTCTGTGAAATAGTGTGATAATAATTGTAATGAGGACTCCTTTTGAGTTTGTATAATCTCTAGTAGACAATATTTTTATTCAAACTCACAGTTTATGTTTTGTAATATTGTACATGACAATTGTATTATTAAGTTGTATTTGAATTATGTACCATGTATCTGGCGACTCAAGATGGGTGATGTATACCTAATTTTGGGGGCGTCACAAGTATCATGTTGACAATTTGGAAATTATTGATTTCTGGATAAATTAAATTATAAATATTTAAAAATTTATCCTTGAACTTGTTTTATTGAATTCTTATCATCGTCATGTTTATATTATGTTGAAAACCATCTGTGGCCTGTAGTGCATAGATGGACTTGGTATGATTGTTACCAGGGATTATTCGGTATAATCATGATCGTAATGTTACAAATGATGTGGTAAAAGTCCTCATTGGCCCGTAGAGTATTGATGGATAGTTGTTGGCATGATCATGACCATTGATGAATACACGAATATCCTTGGCCCGTAGTGCATGGATAGTTTGTGGTCGTGATACTAAAGAATATCCTTGGTCGTAGTGCATGGGTGATTCGATGACGTGGATTATTTATTAAGTTCAGTCTAAACGATAAAAGTAATGAAAAACCTTTTTTAAATCATAGAAGATAATAGATTTTATGCTCTACTTGACTCTTCTAATGGATTGCTTGTTCCGCTGCAGTTAAACTTTATGTTTGTTATATTTTATCAGTTTAACACTGTTGGTCGATTTCACAATCAAAGAATACGTGCAAGTATACACGGTCAACAAGTAATAAAGTGATAAGATAGAGTGTCGATCCCATAGAGAATTCTAATTAATAAATTCCAACTACTAGCACTATATCAATCCAATTTTATTTAAACAACTAATAATTGTGATTTTCTGAATTAATAAAACTAACTAAATAATTAAGAAATATTATTTCTAAGATAAAGCAAATAAATAAAACTAAGATTTGAATGAATGAATTCAGATAAATAAAGATTAAGACTTTAATATCCCCAATTATGAACTATAAATCAATTATCCAATTATCCTAATTATTATGCCTAACGAATTGTTAACAGGAATTCTTAAATGCCAAAAGTCCTTTTCCAAGTGATCAATTGACTTCTATTTAATCCATATTAATCTTGCTATATTCCTATGCAAAACAATTGAATTAAACTCCTTCAATTCTAATTCCTTATGTGTTACATGCGGTGAACAGATATTTCTATTCAATTCACAAACCTAATTATTCACTATGCAAATAACTAAGTCACACGTTATCATGCCCAGTTCTAACCCTAGAATTCCTCTTTCAATTCCTTCTAGAGTAACAAGGTAATTATTGGCCAAATAATTAATCAAGAAATACAAGGAAAGATAAACAATTCACTTTGACATAAATAATTGGAATAAATTGAATAACTAATTCATAGCCATAAAAGATTCAATTGGAATCTTAATTAAAGAATTAGTTCATGACAGAACTTAAAACCAACAATATTTTGCAAATCATCCTTAAAAGAATTACACAAATTGAAAATAAGAAGAAGAAAAAAACCCTTGAGCCAATCCTTAGTCTTCAAGTAATCCTTTGCTTAGCCTCCAATGATGAATGATAAGTGCCCTAATTTCAGCACTTAACTTCTTTTTATACTTCTCTTTTTTTCTCTTCACAATCCTTCTCCAAATCAACTTTAGCAATCATCAATTAACACCTAACAACTTAGTCAACGGATGGTCAACACGCGCGTCTTAGTCAACAGATTTCCAGGACCAGCGCCCCGGCACTGGTTTTAATACTAATATGAGCGCCCCGGCGTTTTACTTCCATTTATTTACCATTTTGCCATTGAACCACTAAAACTCCCAAATTGCTCCTGCTGCTCCCAAATCTGTAAAATAACTACTAAACACAGTAAACAATGCTTCTAAATGACTTGAGAATACAATAATTTAAGCCCAAACATATTCGATTCATGGGTATATTACCCAATCATCAAATACCCCCAAACTTAAATCGTTGCATGTCCTCAAGCAACAAAACACAAGACATGAAAAACTAACCACCATGCACATGCAAACTATTTAAATGTTCTTGACTCCAGTAATCTAATAGCACCCATATATTCATAAGCCTCAGAAAAATCACAAAAACATGATGATACATCATATTAAGGTAGCTCAATAATATCCCCAACAATCAATGAATCTAAATCTGTTATTACTGATACCGTGAGTGTGTGTTCAACAACCATGCCAACCCATGAAAGGCAAAAATATGAAAGATAATAAATTTCTTAGTAGTCATCATACAGTGTAAACTTGAGAACTCATCAAATAAACTTGATTCAACTGAAATCAAACAATTACCAAAATTCAAGGGTCAAAATGGAATACTTATGCTTTTCTTTTGTTTTTTTATATATAACGCGGGCTTTTTACATTTTTCCCGCTTTATTTGTATTTATTTATATTTTTTTTTTTCTTATGACTATGCATTGTCTTATTCCCTTAGGCTTTTCAGTGCTACCTTAACGAGCTTTCGACCAACGACTCCCAAGCCATTAAGACCTTAGGGCGTTAGGTGTAGAGACAATCCCCTCGGGCTTACTTACTCAAGTAACAAAGGCCACAAAACTAGACAAGCATGCCACGGTGTTTATTTTTTTATTTTTTTACATAGCTTATATACTCCAAATATTTTTCCCCTAAACTTGAGTTTATGTCTCAATTCAGTCTTCACTAGCTATTCAAATTGATCCTTTATTTCACTAGCATTCAGCCTTTAGAACTCTATTATATATCCATTTAAACTATCATAGCCAACATGGTCATTTTTCAAAACGTGTTTTCCTATAATATCGGTGTCAAAAAGATAAAGATTCAAGTCATGTCAAGAAAATTATCTCACTAGTTCAACAATTCTCACTAGACTTGTTCATGCAATTTTAATTTCATCATTGGCCCCAAACATACGTGCTATCAAACGCTGGAATTATCATGCAATCCTAAATGCAATATTTAACTAATAATAACACTCCAAATCCACAAATTATTAACAAACTACAACTACAAATAAAATTTAACTAACCCCAAACTAATATAGAGCAATGTCCTCATGCGAAAAATAAAGCAAAATAAAACAGAGGACTTCTGGCAAGTTTATTCCTCGGGTGGAGCATCATCATCCTCGCTCATCTCTAGATCTGAAGGGGGAAACACCGGCAGAACAGGAGCAGTGGAGAACTAGCTAAGATTAATGCCCGGGTACAGTTGAGCGTTCATAACATTCTGTTCAGCAAATTGATCAACCAAGTACTTGTAGATCACGTCTTGACGTTCAGACAAGCGGACATTCTAGGATTCTAGATTGTAGAACCATCTGTCTATTTCATGCTAGACTGCTTCAGGAACCACACCACGATGAGCAGCTGAGGATGGGCCATAAGTAGGTGGAGCTTGAAGGGGTGGGGTTTGTGTAGCTTCAACTTGGGGAATTATGAAACCCAATCCCCTAGGGTCGTTTTCCCCACCTATCCACACTTTATACATGCTTATCAACTTATGGTCCAAAACTGGCATAGGCGTTTGAATCATCTCATCTGATTTCCATTTTACCCCAAACTTAGCACACAAAACACAAATGAGGAACGGATGGGGTAAACCACCTGTGGTTCCTCCTCGAGATGCTCGGAGAATCGACTACTAAATAAGATGGCCTACATCAATTTTCAAGCCGTGAATTATCGAATAGAGCAGCACCGCTCTCTCATTGGTGACATGGCTCACATGTGTGCATGGCATGAGTTTGGCGCAGATAAAGGCATACCATGCCTTCCCATATAAGCTAAGGTGAGAATGGGGGAAAGTCATGTTGCCACATTCATGCACTGTCCATGTGGTGCCCGATTGACACAGCTCACGGATTATCTTCTCATAGTCTGGACCGTGACTCAAAAGGTTGGCATATTCATCGTTGAGTCCCTCTAATAGCAGTTGATAGCATCGGTTTATATCTTCGTCGCCAATTTCCACTGTCTTTCCCCTCACAAACACTCCGTAGTGATCGTGCTCTGAAACATTCGCGTAGAATTCCTTGACAATTGCAATCACTGCTGGGTCAGGCTGTTTGGTGAGGGAGAACCAGTTCCTCTCAGCAATCATCATCGCTATATCCCCATCCTTGGATTGATCGGGCCGTAAACCACGTTCAGGGACTAGAGAGCGGGTAGCCATCTTATTGTAGCGTTCTTGTGCTTCAGCGGAGACAAATCGTCGGTTATCAAATTTCGGCGGGGCCGAGGCAGAACCTTCTCCCCGTTGACACTTTGAAGCCATGTAGAAAATTCTGCACAAATAGCAATCACATGTATTAGATTAAAGCATGATGCAGAAAGATATATATATATATATATATATATATATATATATATATATATATATATATATATATATATATATCCGAACACTACCCCCAAACTACTAAATTACTGGATGTTATGTGTTATAGTTGGGGTTGTTAGGAACACAGACTCTCGCAGGATTACAAGAGTGAACTCGAATGGGAATTCTTATTTCAATGAACAAAATTTAGTACAGCCACAAAAGTTACGCTCAAGAACGATGCCATGTAAATCAATATTACCCCTTGTATGCATCAATATATTTTCCACCCCCCACAATAGTGATATATATGTGTGACAGGGGACCTATGGTGTTGGGGTGAAAATATGGCAAGTGAGTTCAGTGTATGGGTAGGGTTGTGTACTATTTAGTCCCAATAACTCACTCAGGCATAATATCAAACACCAAGTGTGCAAGCCATTTTATTAGCCGGATGTATATGCTGTAATAGGCATAATAAAAAAAACATAACAAGAAGATCTTAATTCAGCAGTCCATAGGCAGAAGTAACCTACCGTTCCAGAATGAAGAAATCAATTCACAAAGATTGATAATGGTGAGAAACATACCTTGAATCTTGTAAAAATGTATTTGAACGAGCAAGATGATTAAGCGAATGAATCTCAACAATGTAAGTGGAGTGGTTATGGGAGGAGAATGGTGAGGTTATATAAACGTAACTGAAACTTGGGATGTTCCGACGTGGGTTATTTACGTGGAAAAGAAGTGTGGACACGGAGGGGTTTTTAAATTAAAATGGACTGACCTTATCCCAGCGCCGGGGCGCTGGGTTTTACCATGCACAGAGCGCCGGGGCGCTATTAGGCAGAAACTGATGGAGTGGTCTAGCGCTGGGGCGCTGACAATGAACTGAAAACCAGCGCCGGGGTGCTGGGTTCGTTTTACAGATTCTGTTGCCTAGCGTCGGGGCGCTGTAGATCCATAGGCATTAGGCGCCGGTGCGCTGCATGGCAGGGACTTCAAGAGCTTTGTAATGCCGGGGCGCTTCAAACTAGTATAATTAGAGTGCCGAGGCGCTGTGGCTCCACTTGGAGTTTATGTCATCCATATTGAGCTGGTCCCGCATTAAAATGTGGTGTAAAAATTTATTCTAACATATCCTCATATGAAAATAAGTAATTCAAATACTGAAACTACTAATTAACTGAAACTGAATGCAATAATTAAATAATACAAACTCCTGGGTTGCCTCCCTGTAGCACTTGGTTTATAGTCATGAACCGGACTTTACAGCGTTGCTTAATTGTCCACCGATTCAGAGAGGTACATGATCGAGGATTGTCGTTCGATGGGTCCACTCCAATAATGTTTCAGACGTTGGCCATTAACCTTGAATGTACGCTTTGAATTTGGTTCCTCGACTTCGATGTTTCTGTGTGATGTGACAGATATGATCATGAACGGCCCAAACCAACGAGATTTCAGCTTACCGGGGAGTAAACGCAACTGTGAGTTGAACAGTAATACTTGTTGGCCCAGTTTAAATGTCCGATCGAGAATTTTCTTATCATGCCAGGCTTTGACCTTCTCCTTGTAAAGTTTTGCATTCTTATAGGTATTGAACCGAAATTCGTCCATCTCGTTTAATTGTAGTAACATTTTCTCACCCGCTGCTTGTAGATCAAAATTAAGTTTTCGAATGGCCCAGTGCGCACTATGTTCTAGCTCGACTGAGAGGTGACACGCCTTTCCATATACCATCTTGTATGGTGACATGCCTATAGGATTCTAGTAAGCTATTCGATATGCCTATAGAGCATCGTCAAGTCGCATGGACCAATCTTTTCGTGACGGATTGACCACCTTTTCCAGAATTTTCTTAACTTCTCAATTTGAGACTTCTGGTTGACCATTGGTTTGTGGATGATACGTGGCTGCAATTTTATGACGAACCCCATACTTTATAAGCAATTTAGTGAAATGCTTATTATAGAAATGAGTTCCCTCATCACTTATTATTGCCCTTGGCGTCCCAAAGCATGTGAAGATGTTCTTCTTTAAGAATCGAAGGACAACGTTGGCATCATTCGTGGGTAATTCTGCAGCTTCTACCCATTTGGAAACGTAATCTACCGCCAACAGAATGTACTGATTATTGAAAGAAGATGGGAAAGGTCCTATAAAGTCAATTCCCCACATGCACCGTTGAAATGTTTCCGGCGCATTACATAAACCAAAGGACATTCGACGGAATGCAAACGTACCATATGGACATGTGAATGTGGTTTTCTCTTGATCCTCCGGGGCTATTGCAATTTGATTGTATCCGGAGTATCCATCCAAGAGACAATAGAACAGATGTCCCGCTAATCTATCCAACATCTGATCAAGGAACATGTAAGACCCCAGCTTTTATAAATAAAGATGAATTTTCTATAAATATTATTTTTGAATATTATGGAATAAATTTGATATAATGTTATAGTTGTGGGTAATATTTATAAATTTTGCAAAAGAAACAAGTTGTTATAAAAATATTCGTTTGGTGGGGAATATTCTTTTTGTCGAGGAATATTCGTACGACGGCTCAATCATTGGTGGACCCCACAACGGAAGTATTGTCGTAGTTAGAAAATGACAAAATTATCTTTCTATAAAAATAATTCACGGAGGTGTTATTCGTTAAAAGCATTGAACTACCCGGTGGTAAAAGTATAGAATGTCTGGCGTGGTTGCAGTAGTAGCACTACAGATTGATTATTGATGCTTACGTGAGAAGTCACTTAGCTATACTCAATTATTGCTTCTGATGAATTGTTGCATCATATCTCTTATATTATTGATTCAATTATTGTCACAGTATCATCTATATAATATGTTATATTATTAATTGAGACGACAAGTTATAAATGATTAATAATTGTTGAAAGATTAAAAATGTGTTGATTAAAAATAAAATGATTTGTGGTAATATTTATTCAATCCTCTTGATGTATATAAAGAGTCATTATGAGACGTTTGTGGTAAGTTTGATTATTTTATGGGGGCCCATATGTCATCATCTAAGAGTATCTTCGTCAATAGTAATTACCTTTGTGAATAGTAATTACCTTTGTGAATAGTAATTACCTTTGTGAATAGTATTTACCTTTCCAATAGTAATTATCTTCGTCGATAGTATTTATTTACCTTCGTCAATAGTAATTACCTTCTTCAATAGTATTTACCTTCGTCAATAGTAATTACCTTCTTCAATAGTATTTACCTTCGTCAATAGTAATTACCTTCGTCAATAGTAATTACCCCTTCGCAAATTAGGTATACATCACCCATCTTGGGTAGTCAGATACATGGTACAGAATTTAAATACAACTTACTAATATAACTATCGTGTACAATATGACATAAACTGTGAGTTTGAATATAAATATTGTCTACTAGATATTATACAAACTCAAAAGGAGTCCTCGTTACAATTATTATCACACTATTTCACAAAATAGTGAGGACTACTAATGCTATCCTCTGGACCATTACTCCATTCCCCACTGTCTCTACCTATATTCTCATTTCAAGAGAACAAATAAAAGAAAGAAAGGGTGAGCTCAACTAGCTCAAGAAGAAATATTATGACTAAGATAATGCGAATAAATTATCATTAGCCTACAATGTTAGTAAACCGATAAAATATAATGAACATCAAGTTTAACTACAATGAACCAAAGAATCCATTAAAAGAGTTAAGTAGAAAATAAAATCTACTATCTTTTATGATTTAAAAGGTTTTTCATCATCGTTATAATTGAGACTCAAACCTTTAATAAATATTCCACATCATCGAATCACCCCGCACTACTGACCAAGGATATTCTTTAGTATCACGACCACAATTATTCATGCACTACGGGCCAAGAATAGTTGTGTATTCATTAATGGTCATGATCATGCCAACAATCGCCCATCAATACACTACTACTAATCGAGGATTCTTATCACATCATTTGTAACATTACGGTTATAATTACACCGAATAATCCTCGGTCATAATCATACCAAGTCCATCTATGCACTACATGTGCCATAGATGACTTTCAACATAATATAAACATGAGGATGATGACAATGATATAAGAATTCAATAAAACAAGTTCAAGAATTATTTTATCCAGAATTATTAACGCCCAAATTGTCAACATGATCTTTGTTTTGTAGAGTAAAATTCAAGAATGATCGAAGAATATTTCCATGAAAAGATATCTTTGGATGAAACCGCAAATATCAAGGATATTCTACTAATTTCATGGAGTATAAAAGTCAAAGTTTTAACCAACTGGGTATAATAAAGAATGGAATAACAAAAGAAATCACCATGCATGCGATAGACCGCACAGACAGGTTATTCCAACAGAATAATAAATAACGGAACTCAGTCAAAGTAAAAACGCATGCACGGTGATGTTCCAATGTAATAATAATAAAGATTAACTAAAAGTCGGTGTAAAACACATGCATGAGGATGTTCCAATGAATAATAATAAAGATTTTAACCAGGTCAGGTGTAAAACACATGCATAAGATGTTCCAAATGTAATAATAAAGATGTAATAATGTAAAAGAATGTCAAGATGTTCCAAGTAATAATAAAGAGGTAATAATAGAAGAATGTCACCAAGTATAGGGTAGTATTACAAAGTTATTCCAAGTAATAATAAGGAATGGAATAATCAAGTTCTCTTCATGAATACAAAAGAATAATATCCCTTACGAGTACAACAAATAATATTCCCTACCTTAGAAGAATGAATATTAGAAAAGTGAAGTAGCAGAATACTTTTTTTCTTTCTCTCTATAGTTTCTCTCTCTAGAGTTTCAGTGAATTCGTAAAGAAATAATGAAGGAATGAGC
The DNA here is from genome assembly GCA_020205615.1 of Panax quinquefolius. NCBI lineage: Eukaryota > Viridiplantae > Streptophyta > Magnoliopsida > Apiales > Araliaceae > Panax > Panax quinquefolius. Next base: position 114,970,291 of record CM035160.1, on the reverse strand, counting down.
TTTCTATTTATAGAAAAACTGAGGGTGGCTCTAGGTCTTAACGAAGGGTCAAAATGACTCTTGGTAATATTGAAGAGACAACTACTATTCATGAAGGGGTAATTAACCTTTGGAACACCGAAGAGGCAGTTAACTCTTGGTAATATTGAAGGGACAACTACTATTTGTGATGGGGTAATTACTATTGACGAAGGTAATTACTATTGACGAAGGTAAATACTATTGAAGAAGGTAATTACTATCGACGAAGGTAAATATCTACGACGAAGGTAATTACTATCGACAAAGGTAAATACTACTCGATTTGACGAAGGTAATTACTATTCACAAAGGTAATTACTATTCACAAAGGTAATTACTATCGACGAAGATACTCTTAGATGATGACATATGGGCCCCCATAAAATAATCAAACTTACCACAAATGTCTCATAATGAGACTCTTTATATACATCAAGGATTGAATAAATATTACCACAAATCATTTTATTTTTAATCAACACATTTTTAATCTTTCAACAATTATTAATCATTTATAACTTGTCATCTCAATTAATAATATAACATATTATCTGATGATATCTTTGTGACAATAATTGAATCAATAATATAAGAGATATGATGCAAAGAATTATCGTAGTAATAATTGAGTATAGCTAAGTGACTTCTCACGTAAGCATCAATAATCAATACCGAGTGTGCTACTATGCAACCACGCCAGACATCGCATTTTTTACCAATTGGGTAGTTCAACAGCTTTTAACGGTAACACCTCCCGCCGTTATTTTTATAGAAAGATAATTTTGTCGCTTTCTAACTACGATAATACTTAGATTCATGGGGTCCACTAATGATTGAGTCGTCGCATTTAATATTCCCCGACAAAAAGAATATTCCCCACCAAACTAATATTTTATAACAACTTGCTTACTTTGTAAAATTTATAAATATTACCCACAACTATAACATTATATCAAATTTATTCCATAATATTCAAAAATAATATTTATAGAAAATTCATCTTTATTTATAAAAGCTGGGGTCTTACAGACGCACCTTGGCTTTTCACATTCATATCTACTTGATTCAATAGCTTGTCTTGTTCCTCATTCTTTTTATCAGTAGCCCTTATAAATTTTTCCAAGGCTTCCTCCCAACCCGATTTCTTCTCTAGTTGTTGTTGAGTCTGGTTTTGAAATCCGGATGTGTTTTGTTGTCTAGGTGCTTGAGTTGAAGCTTGATTGTTACTCCATGAAAACCCCGGATGATTTCTCCAACCTAGATTATATGTATTTTGAGTCGGATACGGTTGAGTTAAGCGATTATTATAGCTCTCTACGAACTGAGCTGATTCAAAATTTATGGCACATTGCTCCGTAGCACTGACCCCCATCACATAATTCACAAACCATTGATACCTGTTGTATGGGTGGTGGACTCCATGTTTCCATTTTTTTTGCCATTGCGGCCACCTGTGCTGCTAATGCTGTCATAAGATCCACTTCAAACTTTCCCAATGTCTTCGGGGGATTCGACCTAGTCATGGGCCACTAATAGTTGTTGGTGGCCGTCGTTTCTAACAGTTGATATGCCTCATCAAAATTCTTAGACATGATTGCTCCCCCTGCTGCTGCATCAATACTGGCTCTTGTGGGTGCATGCAATCCATCACAAAATATCCCCAACTACATCCACTGTGGAATTCTGTGATGTGGGCACTTACGGAGCATATCCTTAAATCTTTCCCACGCCTCATATAATGATTTTAAATCGAACTGTGCAAAGGTGTGAATATCGTTCTGTAGTTTTGCCGACTTCGCTGGTGGGAAGAATTTTGCTAGAAATTTTTGGGTTAAGTCGTCCCAAGTAGTGATTGAGCCAGGAGGCAAAGAATGTAGTCAACTTCACGCTTTATCTTTCAAGGTAAATGGGAACATCCTCAACCTTACAGCATCTTCCGTTACATTGTTAAATTTGAAGGTGTCGCAAGCTTCCAAGAAACTTAGAATATGCTCATTTGGATCATCTATCGAATTACCCCCAAACTGACATGTATTCTGTAGCATCTGAATTGTTCCCGGTTTTATCTCAAAACTGTTCGCATTGATTGTTGGCCTCCTAATACTCGACTGTATATCCGTGACATTTGGCATGACATAATCCCTAAGTGATTTCTGTTCGTTCCCTGCCATGTTCACGGCTATTTCTTGGTCTGCCAGTTCTTCTTCCAAATGTATAACCTCACTATTCAACCGCAATTTCTGGAACTTCCTTTCGATGTAAATAATCAGATACGGGAAAAAGTTCCTTTTTAGCTCTTGATCTAGTGTGCATACACCCGCAAAGAATTCCTACAAATACAAGAGGAAAATAAGTAACGTTTAAATTAAGACCGAATTGATTATAACTAATATGAAATTAATATTAATAAAGAATTCCCCGGCAGCGGCACCAAAAACTTGTTGGTCGATTTCACAATCAAAGAATACTTGCAAGTATACACGGTTAACAAGTAATAAAGTGATAAGATAGAGTGTCGATCCCACAGAGAATTCTAATTAATAAATTCCAACTACTAGCACTATATCAATCCAATTTTATTTAAACAACTAATAATTATGATTTTCTGAATTAATAAAACTAACTAAATAATTAAGAAAAATTATTTCTAAGATAAATTAAATAAATAAAATTAAGATTTGAATGAATGAATTCAGATAAATAAAGATTAAGACTTCAATATCCCCAATTATGAACTATAAATCAATTATCCAATTATCCCAATTATTAAGCCTAACGAATTGTTAACAGGAATTCTCAAATGCCAAAAGTCCTTTTCCAAGTGATCAATTGACTTCTATTTAATCCATATTAATCTTGCTATATTCCTATGCAAAACAATTGAATTAAACTCCTTCAATTCCAATTCCTTATGTGTTACATGCGGTGAACAGATATTTCCATTCAATTCATAAACCTAATTATTCACTATGCAAATAACTAAGTCACACGTTATCATGCCCAGTTCTAACCCTAGAATTCCTCTTTCAACTCCTTCTAGAGTAACAAGGTAATTATTGGCCAAATAATTAATCAAGAAATACAAGGCAAGATAAATAATTCACTTTGACATAAATAATTGGAATAAATTGAATACCTAATTCATAGCCATAAAAGGTTCAATTAGAATCTTAATTAAAGAATTAGTTCATGACAGAACTTAAAACCAACAATCTTTTGCAAATCATCCTTAAAAGAATTACACAAATTGAAAATAACGAGAAGAAGAAAACTCTTGAGCCAATCCGTAGTCTTCAAGTAATCCTTTGTTTAGCTTCCAATGATGAATGATAAGTGCCCTAATTTCAGCACTTAACTTCTTTTTATACTTCTCTTTTTTTCTCTTCGCAATCCTTCTCCAAATCAACTTTAGTAATCATTAATTAACACCTAACAACTTAGTCAACGGATGGTCAACATGCACGTCTTAGTCAATGAGATTTTAAAAAAATAGTAGCTTTTGCCGCTAGTTTTAATACTCTAATATGAGCGTATTTTATTGCACTTCCATTTATTTACCGTTTTTCCATTGAACCACTAAAACTCCCAAATTGCTCCTGATGCTCCCAAATCTGCAAATTAACTACTAAACACAGTAAACAATGCTTCTAAATGACTTGAGAATACAATAATTTAAGCCCAAACATATCCGATTCATGGTTATATTACCCAATCATCAAACACTGTTGAAGGCTAACGATAAATTATTCTACATTATCTTAGTCATAATATTTCTTACTGGGCTAGTTGAGCTCACCCTTTTGCTTTTTGTTCCATTTTTCTTCTCATGAGACGAGAATATAGCAGGAACTAGCCGGGGTATGAAGTGATGGTTCAAATAGTTGGTTTAGTAGTCCTCACTATTTTGTAAAATAGTGTATCAATAATTGTAATGAGGACTCCTTTTGAGTTTGTATAATGTCTATTAGACAGTATTTGTATTCAAACTCACAGTATATTTGTTGTCGTATTTTTCACGACAATTGTAATAATGATGTTGTAGTTATTTCTGTACCATGTATTTGGCGACTCATAATAGGTTGGGTGGATTAGACCTATTTTGGGGGTGTCACAGTTGGTATCAGATCTTAGGGATATGGTCTCTGGCGAGATCGATGAATAGAACTAGGAGGGGAGAGATGAGTAAATCATTCGCTAGTGTGTCCTATCTAAGCTTATTTGTTATTTAATTAGTCGGTCAGAATATAGGGATAATATGTGGCATGTCAATTAACCATTGTTTTGTGACAGTAAAATGGCATCTGAAGATGTTGAGATAAGTAATGGAGCACATGAGACCGTTGAGTCACCACTGATCAATACCCAGGATAAGGAAGGCAATAACCCTCCTGTAAACAATAACACCAACCAAATGACGAACGATGGTATGTTTAGGAACTTTCTAGAATTCATGGAAAACCAAACGAGAGAGACTACTGTTCAAAATGCAGGTAGAAATACTGGCAACTCACGGATTGTCACCGCTAAGAAGTTCAAGGAGTTGGGACCGCTTGAGTTTTTGGGAAAGCCAGAACCACTTACAGAAGAGACGTGGATAAAGTAGATCACTTAAATATTTGATGTCTTGGGATGCTTAAAGGAGCAAAAGGTTCCTTTCGCCACCTTCATGTTGCAAGGCGAGGTAGATTATTGGTGGGAATCCGTAAAGCATACTCAGCTTGCCGCACTGAAGATGTCTTGGGAGAAGTTCCAAGAATTTTTCAACGACAAGTACTTTCCCGAAAGTATTCGTCACATGAAGGAGGTAGAGTTCATCAAGCTGGAGCAAAATAATATGAACGTGTCTCGCAGTACGAAGCTAAGTTTGCCGAGTTATTTCCATTTGCATCCCATTTGGTTGATAATGAGGAGAGAATGACGCGAATGTTTCTGCGAGGTTTGAAACCCGAAATACGTCAATACCTCATTTCTCACAAACTTTGTTTATATTAAGATGTTGTGAATAGGGCTCAGTTATTGGAGCGCGATAATGAGTAGGCTCAACTGAAGAATAACAACCAATAACTCGATGATAATCGTACCGGCGGCAACGGTCATCGAAACAATGATAACCATCGTGGAGGAAATTATCATGCCAGAAATGGTAACCACTTCGGTGGTAATCATGGCCAAGATAATAGAAGAAATAATTCAAGAGGAAATTTCAAGAAGAGAAGATTTAACGATGACGAGAAGACGTCGACAGCAGCACCAGCAGCAAATTCAAGGGGAGGAGAACGACCGCCAGTTAGATGTTACAGATGCAGAGAGGAGGGACATATAAGCCCAAACTGTTCACAGCCTTCCAAGTTATGTTTTAGTTGTGAAAAGGACGGTCATATTGCTAGAGATTGTCCTGTAACGAAACCAAGTCCAGTGGGGATTGTGACGCCCCCAAAATAGGTATACAACACCCATTTTGAGTCGCCAAATACATGGTACAGAAACAACTACAACTTTATTAATACAACTGTCGTGCAAAATACGACAACACTTAAACTTTGAGTTTAAATATAAATATTGTCATCTAGACAATATCCACACTCAAATAAGTCCTCATTACAATTATTGATACACTATTTTACAAAATAGTGAGGACTACTAAAACAACTTCTAGAACCATCATTCCACACCCCGACTAGTACTCGCTACATTCTCGCCTCCTAAGAAGAAAAATTGAACTAAAAGGAAAAGGGTGAGCTCAACTAGCCCAGTAAAGAACATTATGACTAAGATAATATAGAACAAATTATTGTTGGTCCTCAACAGGGAAAAATCTAATAGAATACAATAGACAACAAGTTTTAAATCAATATTCGCAACGGAAATAATAATTCATTAGAAGAGTTAAATAGAGAATAAAATCTATTATCTTCTATATATGAATTTAAAAGTCCATCGTCAATATTTTATCCCTGTAACATCAATCAACATATATCCGAATCAAATATTCATCTTTGCATCCGCAGCCAAAGATATTCATCGATTGGTCATGTTCATCTAAACACCTATTCATCTTTTCACTACGGGCCAAAGATATTCATCAGAAATCATTCATCTTTGCACTACAGGCCAAAGATATTCAGTAATATCATCACTTAGGACTGAGGATGATGAAAAATATTTTAAAGAAAACGAATCCAGTTAAGCAAAAGAACATATATTAGGGATTCGTATTACAGTTTTATCCAAGTTCAATAATACTCCATAATAACCAATTTTGAAGCAGAATTCAAAAATACAGATCAAAACATGGATACAATCAAAGATAGTAACCATAATAGACATCTTGGACAAAAAGAAGAAAATTTAATTTTTCGATGAATAGTGCCGTATTCGTGAATAGTACCGTATACGTGAATAGTAATCCCGACACAAAAAGTTCCAAATTTGATAAAAAGTTCAAACCAGTATTTTGGCATAATGATATTGAAGAAAATAATATTATTTAAAACGAAAATAACATCCCTTACCTCGAAAGAATAGTACTTCTGGTTGGACTACTGGATATAGTGCTAAAGGGAATTTGCACCGTATAGCAACACTCAAGGTATCAAAATACTCACAAGAATACGCTCGATAATATAGAGAGAAAGAGAGAAAACTTTAGATTCTGATGTGATTTTCAATTCTAACCTAAACACCCTATTTATAGGAAAATGCTTAGAACACCAAAACAGAAAATTTAATAAAATATTAATATTTATTAAATAATCATATGGACCATTTGAATTCACATTTCAGCACATTTACCATAGCCCACCAACTCACAAAACTTTCAAAAAACATTTTTCTTAAAAATAATAATTAAAACTTCCAAAATCAATTATTTCGGAACTTCAAAACTTCAATAATTCATATTAAATAGACCTTTTATCAAAAAAATTTGAACCTTATGTCTTTTCTATAGGAAATTCCATTCTCTACAACTTTGTAAGTTTAAGTTTTTCCAAATTCCAAACAGAAACTGACCGAAATCCACAAACAGGCGATTTTACAGGCTATAATCAAATTTTAGTTAAGAAATGGGCCCACATACATGTTTAACATGTTTTAAATAACTTTTACAACAAAAATACCCTTCCTCCTCATATACTCAGATATCCCACATTCATTGTAAAAATATCACCATTATTATATTATTAAAATAATATATTTAAATAAATTATTTATCAGAAAAAGATAAAATAATAATTTTCAACAATTGTCACACTAAAAATTTTCTCCATCTATATCCACATAAAATGAATATTTTTCTTATCATATAAATTAATAATTAATTATTCACAAATAATATTACAGAATCATAGTATTGGCAGCCAGGCCGTTCCCAGGAAAGAGAGGGCATTTCATTAAGAATTTCTCCTTACTGGCTCGCAATTAGGTGACCAAATCTCTCCTTAGACAGAACTTTCTAGACATTGTCAATAATGTTATCTAATAATATTATTCAGATAATATGAATTATTGCTTCGATAATAGAAAATACTGTGTAGTAACAATTATTGAAACAACAGTAATATAAAATATCAACGTAGCAATTATTGAATCAATAAAATAAAATATTGAATAAAGAACTATTGTAACAATTATTGAGTAGTGTCTTCTAACGTAAGAATCATTAATTGGTGCAATATCGTGCATCGCTTATGCAACAACGCCAGACATCGTGTTTTAACCACGTTATTCCAACGAAAGATAATCTGTGAATAACTACGCCGTTATTTATAAACAACTTACACTTGTCGTTTTCTTCATCCAATCGCTTTCCGTTATGGGGCCTACAAAAGACTGCGCCGTCGTACGAATATTCCCCGACAGGAAGAATATTCCACTACCAAAAGAATATTCCCCGACAAAAATGAATATTTTATAACACTTGCTTATTTGAAATATTTGCGCATTTTACCCATAACTAACCACATTAATCAAATCAACCCTTACTATTTCAAAATAATAAATAGAGGAAATTAAATTTCATTTATTAATAATTTGGGGTCTTACAACCTCCCCTCCTTATGAAATTTCGTCCTCAAAATTGACGTACGTACCTGGTGTTTCGAAAAGGTGAGGATACCTCACTTTCATTTCTGTTTCCAACTCCAAGGTCATTTCCTCTATAGCATGGTTCCTCCACAAAACTTTGACTTGTGGTAGGACCTTTATGCGTAGGACATGCTCTTTCCTATCCAGGATCTTGACAGGTACCTCTTCGTACGTTAAGTCTTCGGCTATCTCATCTGGTTTTAACTCAATAATGTGGTTTGGGTCTTTCACATATTTACGTTGCACATATATATAAAAAATATTATGAACACGAGACATACTTGGAGGTAATGCGAGTCTATAGGCCACATTTCCTACTCGGTCAAGAATCTGAAATGGAGCAATAAATCATGGATTGAGCTTTCCTCTCTTCCCGAATCTTGTAACTCCATTCCATGGAGCAATACGTAACAATACATGATCCCCAATGTCAAATTCCACGTCCTTTCGATGAAGATCCGCATAACTCTTTTGTCGATCATGTGCCATTTGTATACGTTATCGAATCATTTGGATCTTCTCTGTAGTCATTCGTACCAACTCTGGTCCCAACAACGTTGCTTCTCCCACCTCATCCCAACATACTGGAGAGCGACACTTTCGTCCATATAATGCTTCAAATGGAGCCACACCTATACTTGCCTGATAACTGTTGTTGTAGGAGAATTCCACCAATGGTAGGTACTTATCCCAACTCCCTTTGAAATCTAGGACACAAAGTCTTAATAGATCTTCAAGAGTTTGAATAATCCTCTCTGATTGCCCATCCGTTTGAGAATGGTATGTCTAACTGAATCGTAAATTCGTGCCCATAGCTTTTTGCAAGCTAATCCAAAATTGTGAAGTGAATCTTGGGTCACGATCCGAAATTATGGATACTGGCATGCCATGCAATCTCACAATCTCATTTACGTACATACGAGAAAGACGTTCAAGGGAATAAGTCTCCTGTATCGGCAAGAAATGAGCAGACTTAGTTAATCTATCAACAATAACCCAAATCGCATTTATGCCTTGAGAAACCGTGGGAAGACCCGTAACAAAATCCATGGTAATGTGTTCCCACTTCCATTTTGGAATCTCCAGTGGTTGCAATGGACCCTTTGGCACTTGATGCTCCGCCTTTACACGTTGACAAGTTAAACTCCTCGAGATAAACTTCGTGATCTCTCTCTTCATATTGTTCCACCAAAATGTATGTCGAAGATCATGATACATCTTGGTACTTCCAGGATAGATTGCAAACGGTGTATTATGTGCCTCCATCATGATCTTGTACTTCAAATCAGAATCGTTAGGAACACAAAGTCTGGAGTGGACTCGAAGTATTCCTTCTTCATCGATTCTTGCTTCTGGAATAGCACCTTCTTGCACTTTCTTCTTCATAAACATCAGCTCCGGGTCTGTGGCTTGAGCAACTTTAACTTTTTTGATTAAAGTTGGTTCTATACGTATACTTGACATCATTGCATGGGTCCCCGGAGTCTTAAATTCTATCTTCATTTTTTGTAAATCACACAAAATAGGCCTTTGTGTTAACAACATCGCACTCGTTCCCGCATAAGATCTTCTACTCAACGCGTCATCTACCACATTCTTTTTTCCAGGATGGTATTGAATGGTGTGGTCGTAGTCTTTCAACAGCTCGAGCCAACGTCGTTTCCGCATGTTGAGTTCCTTTTGGGTGAAGAAATATTTGAGACTTTTATGGTCTGAATATATTTCCACTTTCTCCCCATATAAATAGTGCCTCCAGATCTTTAACGCGAAAACGACTGCTGCCAACTCTAGATCATGAGTAGGATAATTCCTCTCATACTCTTTAAGTTTTCGCGAGGCATAGGCTGTGACTTTCTCATGTTGCATGAGAACACAACCTAACCCTTTACCTGAAGCATCGTTGTAGATAACAAATCCATCCGAACTAGATGGTATTGTCAGAACAGGTGCTGAAATGAGTCTCCTCTTGAGATCTTGGAAACTCTTCTCGCATTCCTCGCTCCATACGAATTTTGTATCTTTACGAGTCAGCTGAGTTAACAGAGTAGCGATTCGAGAAAATCCTTCCACAAATCTCCGATAATAACCAGTTAAGCCCAAAAACCTATATACTTCGGTCACCGATTTCGGTTGCTCCCAACTTTGTATTGCTTCAATCTTCGTCGGGTCAACAGATACTCCATGTTTTGACACCACGTGCCCAAGGAATGCTACTTCCTCAAGCCAGAACTTGTATTTCTTTAGCTTGGCATATAGCTTGTTATCACGAAGCCTTTGCAGTACCAGCTTCAAATGGTGCTCATGATCTTCACGACTTTTGGAATATATGAGGATATCATCAATAAAGACGACAACAAACTGATCCAAATAATCCTTGAATACTCGATTAATCATATCCATGAAAGCTGCATGAGCATTAGTCAATCCAAAAAACATGACTAAGAATTCATAATGCCCGCATCGAAGTTCAAGGCGCCTTTGGAATATCCTCGATTCTAATCTTTCAATGATGATTTTCGAATAATCGAATATCGATCTTTGAGAAGAATTGTGCTCCTTGCAATTGGTCAAATAGGTCATCAATACGAGGTAGCGGATACCTATTCTGGATGGTGACATGGTTCAATTCTCGATAGTCAATACAAAGTCGCATACTCCCGTCTTTCTTCTTTACAAATAAAACAGGAGCACCCCAAGGAGATGTACTAGGACGAATGAAACCGATGTCCAACAACTCCTGTAGTTGGACCTTTAACTCCTGAAGTTCAATAGGAGCCATTCGATATGGGGTTTTAGAAATGGGCTTCGTACCAGGTTCAAGGTCAATAAAGAATTCAACTTCATGTTATGGGGGTAGACCGAGAAGTTCTTCAGGAAATACGTCAGAAAATTCACTAACAATAGAAATATTATTCACATCTGACGTGTTTTTGTTCAAGTCCGTGACATGGGCTAAGAAAGCTTGACATCCATTTTTCAATAAGCGAATAAGCTTTATGGCTTGATATGATAGCGTTGATTGACTTTTAGAGGTTTGGTTGCTTGAATTCATATAAAAGTTGGTTAGAATATGAAAACTAACAATCTTACTTAAAATAATCAATTTTAGCATGATGAGCGGTTAACCAATCAATCCCTAAAATCACATCAAATGCAAGTATTTTCAAAGAAATAAGATCAATAGGTAATGTGATGGTACCAACTTGGATCAAACAAGATTTATAAACAAGTGGATGCAAATGAAAGTTTCTCCTAATGGAGTCTCCACAGATAAGTCAAGGTCTAATTTCTCTGAGTCAAGTTTAAACGTTGAGCACAAGCAAGAGAGATAAAAGAATGGGTAGAACCAATATCTAATAAGGTATAAACTTCGCAAGAGTTTATGATTAGCTTACCCGTGATCACCTCATTTGGGTTCCTTGCACTTTGACCAGTCACGACAAATGCTCTTCCAGGAACTGTTGACTTTGACTTTTCTGGGACAACCTTTTGAGTCACCATCCCCACTGGACTTGGTTTCGCTACCGTACAATCTCGAGCTATATTTCCTTCATTCCCATAATTATAGCATACCTTGAACTGTTGTGGACAATTTGGGCTGATGTGTCCCTCTTTTCCACATTTATAGCATACGATCGGTGGTCGTTCTCCTCCCTTAAAACCAGTTGCTGCTGGTGCTGACGTCTTCACAATGTCATTGTTGAATCTCCTCTTTTTAAAATCTCCCCCCGACTTGCTTCTTATATTTTCATGGCCACGATTACCACCAGAGTGGTTGCCGCTCTTGTCCGTATTCTTCTTCTCCGCGGTTGGTTATCGTTGTTTCGATGATCGCTATCACCCCAGATGATCCTGGTTGTGGTCCCTCGGTTGACCATACTCGTTATCTCGCTCTAATAATTGAGCCATGTTGACAATATCTAAATAGAGAGAAAATTTATGAGAAATGAGATATTGACGTGCCGGGTTTCAAACCTCTTAGAAACATCCGCGTCATACGTTCCTCATTTTCCACCAAATGAGGTGCAAACCTGGATAACTCCGCGAACTTCACCTCGTACTGGGACACCTTCATGTTGTTTTATTCCAATCTAATAAACTCTACCTCCTTCATATAACGAATACTTTCAGGAAAGTACTTGTCGTTGAAAAGTTTCTGAAATGTTTCCCAAGACATTCTGAGTGCAGCTGGCTGAGTACGGTTCACAGATTCCCACCAGTAGTCTGCCTCCCCACGGAACATAAAGGTGGCGAATGGAACCTTCTGTTCCTCCGTGCATCCCAAGACATCGAATATCTTGGTAATTTGTTTAACCCACATCTCTACCTTGATCGGATCCGACTTTCCAATAAATTCCGTTGGTCTCAACTCTTTGAACTGCTTGGCCGTGACAAGCCGCCCGTTGCTATCATTTCCACCCATATTTTGTACACGAGTCTCCCTCGTCTGGTTTTGCATGAACTGGAAAAAGCTCCTAAACATTACGTCGTTCATCGTCTGCTCAGTGGTGTTGTTTACAGGAGGAACATTGCCGGCCTGTTGCACGTTCTCCTCATTGGTGAGTAAAGGTGTCTCCACGGTCTCATTCATTCCACTGTTAATATTCTCAGCTGCCATTCTTAAATACTGCTATAAAACAAGGGTTAATTAAACAAATTAACATATCACATATTAATCAAATGCTCCGACTGACCAACAAATAAGCTTAGGTATGACACACTAGCGAAGGATTTACTCGTCTATCCACTCCTAGTACTATTCCCCGATCTCCGCCAGAGACCATATCCCTAAGCTCTGATACCAACTGTGACACCCCCAAAATAGGTATACAACACCCATTATGAGTCACCAAATACATGGTACAGAAACAACTACAACTTTATTAATACAATTGTCGTGCAAAATACGACAACACTTAAATTGTGAGTTTAAATACAAATATTGTCATCTAGACAATATCCACACTCAAATAAGTCTTCATTACAATTATTGATACACTATTTTACAAAATAGTGAGGACTACTAAAACAACTTCTAGAACCATAATTCCACACCCCGACTAGTACTCGCTACATTCTCGCCTCCTGAGAAGAAAAATTGAACTAAAAGGAAAATGGTGAGCTCAACTAGCCCAGTAAAGAACATTATGACTAAGATAATATAGAACAAATTATCGTTAGTCCTCAACAGGGAAAAATCTAATAGAATACAATAGACAACAAGTTTTAAATCAATATTCGCAGCGGAAATAACAATTCATTTGAAGAGTTAAATAGAGAATATAATCTACTATCTTCTATATATGAATTTAAAAGTCTATCATCAATATTTTATCCCTGTAACATCAATCAACATATATCTGGAATCAAATATTCATCTTTGCACTGCAGGCCAAAGATATTCATCAGTTGGTCATGTTCATCTAAACACCTGTTCATCTTTGCACTACGGCCAAAGATATTCATCAGAAATCATTCATCTTTGCACTACAGGCCAAATATATTCAGTAATATCATCACTTAGGACTGAGGATGATGAAAAATATTTTAAAGAAAACGAATCCAGTTAAGCAAAAGAACAAATATTAGGGATTCGTATTACAGTTTTATCCAAGTTCAATAATACTCCATAATAACCAATTTTGAAGCAGAATTCAAAAATAATGATCAAAACATGGATACAATCAAAGATAGTAATCACAATAGACATCTTGGACAAAAAGAAGAAAATTTTATTTTTTTTATGAATAGTACCGTATTCGTGAATAGTATCGTATGCTTTAATAGTGCCGTATACGTGAATAGTAACCCCGACACAAAAAGTTCCAAATTTGATAAACAAGTTCAAACCAATATTTTGGCATAATGATATTGAAGAAAATAATATCATTTAAGACAAAAATAACATCCCTTACCTCGAAAGAATAGTACTTCTGGTTGGACTACTGGATATAATGCTTAAGGGAACCTGCACCGTATAGCAACACTCAAGGTATCAAAATACTCACAAGAATACACTCGATAATATAGAGAGAGAAAACTTTAGTTTCTGGTGTGATTTTCAATTCTAACCTAAGCACCCTATTTATAGGAAAATGCTTAGAACACCAAAATAGAAAATTTAATAAAATATTAATATTTATTAAATAATCATACGCACCATTTGAATTCTCATTTCAGCACATTTACCATAGCCCACCAACTCACAAAACTTTCAAAAAACGTTTTTCTTAAAAATAATAATTAAAACTTCCAAAAATCAATTATTTCGGAACTTTGGAAGTTCAATAATTCATAATAAATAGACCTTTATCAGAAAAATTTGAACCTTATATCTTTTCCATAGGAAATTCTATTCTCTACAACTTTGTAAGTTTAAGTTTTTCCAAATTCCAAATGAATCGAGGAAATCCACAAAACCAAGCGATTTTTTGTGCTATAATCAAATTTTAGCCAAGAAATGGGCCCACAGACATGTTTAACATGTTTTAAATAACTTTTGCAACAAAAATACCCTTCCTCCTCATATACTCAGATATCCCACATTCATTGTAAAAATATCACTATTATTATATTATTAAAATAATATATTTAAATGAATTATTTATCAAAAAAAGATAAAATAATAATTTTCAACAATTGTCACATTAAAAATTTTCTCCATCTATATCCACATAAAATGAATATTTTTCTTATCATATAAATCAATAATTAATTATTCATAAATAATATTACAGAATCACATTACTGGCAACCAGGCCGTTCCCAGGAAAGATGGGACTTTCCAATAAGAATTCTCCTTACTGGCGCGCAATTAGGTGACCAAACCTCTCTTTAGACAGAACTTTCTAGACATTGCCAATAATGTTATCTAATAATATTAATCAGATAATATGAATTATTGTTTCGATAATAGAAAATACTGTGTAGTGACAATTATTGAAACAACAATAATATAAAATATCAACGTAACAATTATTGAATCAATAAAATAAAATATGAATAAATAATTATGTAACAATTATCGAGTAGTGTCTTCTTACGTATGAATCAATAATTGGTGCAATACCGTGCTATCAGGTGCAACGCCAGACATCAGTATTTTAACCACCGGGTATTCCAACAAGATAATAATGAATAACTACGCCGTTATTTATAAACAACTTATACTTGTCATTTTCTTCATCCAATCGTTTTCCATTATGGGGCCCACAAAAGACTGGGCCGTCGTACAAATATTCCCCGACAGGAAGAATATTCCACTACCAAATGAATATTCCCCGACAAAAATGAATATTTTATAACCACTTGATTATTTGAAACATTTGCGCATTTTACCCATAACTAACCACATTAATCAAATCAACCCTTACTATTTCAAAATAATAAATAGAGGAAATTAAATTTCATTTATTAATAATTTGGGGTCTTACAGGGATGGTGACTTCCAAAGGCTGTCCCGGACAAGTCAAAGTCAGCGGTTCTTGGAGGAGCGTTTGTCGTGACTGCCCGAAACGCGAGGAACTTGAACGAAGTTAGCACGAGTTAGTTAATTGTAAACTATTACGAAGTCTGTACCTTACTAGAAACCGGTTCTACCCATTCTTTTATTTCTCATACTTGCGCTCAACGTTTAAATTTGACCCCAGTACAAAACCCATTTCTAAAACCCTCAAATATTTCTTCACCCAAAACGAACGTAACATGCGCCAAAGACGTTGGCTCGAGATGTTGAAGATTACGACCATACCATTCAATATCATCATAGAAGAGTGAACGTGGTAGCTGACGCATTGAGTAGAAGATCGTATATAGTTACGAGTGCGACGTTGTTAACACAAAGACTCATTTCGTACAACTTACTCTAGAGACCCACATGATGATGTTAAATATACGATTAGAACCAACTTTAATCGATAAAGTTAAAGCTGCTTAGGCTACAGACTCAGAGCTGATGAATATGAAGAAGAAGGTTCAAGAGGGTGTTATTTTAGAAGCAAGAGCTGCTGAATAAAGGAAATCTCAACCCTCGATTTAATTGGCCAATTTGAAATCCTCGATCGAGTAGGAGGCGTGGCCTATAGACTCGCCATCGCCAAGTATGTCGGCGTGTTCATAACGCTTTTCACGATCGATGTTACGTAAATATGTGGACGATTCAACCATATTATTGATTTAAAACCAGACGAGATAGCAGAAGATTTAACGTATGAAGAGGTACCTGTTAAAATCTTGGATAAGAAGAAACATATTCTCCGCTCAAAGGTTATACCTCAAGAGTTAGAATCTGAAGAGGTATCATCACCTCTTCGGCATACCAGGTACGTACGTAAATTTCGAGAGCGAAATTTCATAAGGAGGGGAGATTGTGAGACCCCGAATTTTATGAATAAAGATTTAATTTTCTCAAAATATTTTTTTGATATTAAGGAGTAAATTTGATATAATGTTATAGTTGGGGGTAATATTTATAAATTTTACAAAATAAGTAAATGGTTATAAAATATTCATGTTGTCGGAATATTCGTTTGGTCGTTGAATATTTTTTCTGTTAGGGAATATTCGTACGACGGCGCAGCCATTTGTGGTCCCCATAACGAAAAATGGTCGAATAAAGAAAATGACAAGTTTGAGTTTTTATAAATAATCTAGTAGTAATCAAGTATCAAGTAACACATTGGAATACCGGTGATCAAAACAAGAAGACGCAGTGTTGCATAAAGAAACACATGTAATTGCACCAATTATTGATTCTTACGTAAGAAGACACTACTTAGTAATTGTTATAGTAATTACTATTCAATATTTTATTTTATTGATTCAATAATTGTTGCGTTGATATTTTATATTATTGTTGTTTCAATAATTGTCACTGCACATTATTTCCTATGATCAGATCAATAATTCATATTATTTGAATAATATTATTAGATAGCATTATTGGAAATGTCTAGAAAGCTCTGTCTAAGGAGAGGTTTGTTCACCTAATTGTGCGCCAATAAGGAAAAATCCTTATCAGAAACCCCCTCTTTCTTGGGAACAACTTGGTTGTCAATATTGTGATTCTGTAATATTATTTATGAATAATTAATTTTTAATTTATATGATAAGAAAAATATTCATTTTATGTGGGTATAGATGGAGAAAATTTTTAATGTGACAATTGTTGAAAATTGATATTTTATCTTTTCTTAAAATAATTTATTTAAATATATTATTATATTATAATAATATAATAATGGTGATATTTTTACAATGAATGTGGGATATATGAATAAATGAGGAGGAAGAGTATTTTTGTTATAAAAAAATGTTTAACACATGTTTTGTGTGTTGGTGGACCCCATTTTTAACTGAAATTTGATTATAGCCTGTAAAATCGTCTGTATGTGGATTTCGATCTATTTCTGTATAGAAAAACTTAAACTTACAAAGTTGTAGAGAATTGAATTTCCTATGGAATGGACATAAGATTTGAATTTTTTCGATAAAGGGCTATTTATTATGAATTATTAAAGTTTCAGAATAATTAATTTTTGAAGTTTTAAATATTTTTGTTTAGAAAAACATTTTTATCATTATTGTGGGCCCCATTGGTGGCTGAATTCAGATTGTCAAGAGGTGGGCGTGACTTTGTTTTATAAATATATTATTTTATTAAATTTTCTGCTTTGGTGTTCTAAGCATTTTCCTATAAATAGGGTGCTTAGGTTATAATTAAAAATCACACCAGAAACTGAAATCTTCTCTCTCTATATAATCGAGCGTATTCTTGTAAGTATTTTGATACTTTGAGTGATGTTATACGGTGCAAGTTCTTTTCAGCGTTATATCCAATATTCAGCCAGAAGTACTATTCTTTTGAGGTAAGGGATGTTATTTTTGTTCAATATTCACTTGAAATAATATTTTCTTCCATACTCTATAGTATGTAAGTAATATTATTTCGTTTCAGATTTCGAATTCTATACTTGTTTTGTTAAAGTTTTGGCTTCTATACTCCATAAAATTAGTAGAATATCCTTGATATTTGCGCTTCATCCAGTATATTTTCATAGAAATATTATTCTGAGCATTCTTGATAAGTTTTAACTTTTTCATGTCGGGGTACTATTCACGCGATTACTATTCCCGAAGTTACTATTCACAGGTACTATTCACACTTGTTACTATTCACCCGGTAATTATTCATGACAAAAATTGATTTCTTTTCATGGTCCAAATCATTTTTGATATAATGTTATTCTTGAATTTTACTCCACAAAGCAGTATCATGTTGATAATTTAGAAATTATTGATTTCTGGATAAATTAAATTATAAATCTTTAAAAATTTATCCTTGAACTTGTTTTATTGAATTCTTATCATCCTCATATTTATATTATGTTGAAAGTCATCTGTGGCCTGTAGTGCATAGATGGACTTGGTATGATTATGAACAGGGATTATTCGGTATAATAATGACCGTAATGTTACAAATGATATGGTAAAAGTCCTCATTGGCCCATAGTGCATTGATGGACAGTTGTTGGCATGATCATGACCATTGATGAATACACGATTATCCTTGGCCCGTAGTGCATGGATAATTTATGGTCGTGATACTAAAGAATATCCTTGGCCGTAGTACATGGGTGATTTGATGATGTGGATTATTTATTAAGCTGAGTCTCAGCGATAAAAGTGATAAAAAACCTTATTAAATCATAGAAGATAGTAGATTTTATGCTCTACTTGACTCTTCTAATGGATTGCTTGTTCCGCTGCAGTTAAACTTGATGTTTGTTATATTTTATCAATTTAACACTGTTGAAGGCTAACGATAAATTATTCTGCATTATCTTAGTCATAATATTTCTTACTGGGCTAGTTGAGCTCACCCTTTTGCTTTTTGTTCCATTTTTCTTCTAAGGAGACGAGAATATAACAGGAACTAGCCGGGGTATAGAGTGATTGTTCAGAATAGTTATTTTAGTAGTCCTCACTATTTTGTAAAATAGTTTATCAATAATTGTAATGAGAACTCCTTTTGAGTTTGTATATTGTCTATTAGACAGTATTTGTGTGACGCCCCCAAAATAGGTCCATTCCATCCAACCCATTCTGAGTCGCCAAATACATGGTACAGAAAACAACTACAACTTTATTACAACAATTGTCGTGCAAAATACAACAACACATATGTTGTGAGTTTTAATACCAACTATGACTCATGTCCCCACTGTGGACAACACCTTATAATGACACCTTACATAAAGGTATAGTCGAAAACTATTTTAGAAATTAAAATCTTTGGGAAGTGCTCAAGGAAAACTTCGTACATGGGAGGTCATGCATCTAGGTTATGATAGATATCATATGGCCACAAAATTATCCTTGGTTGACCCAATAGACCGCAAAGAAAAACGAGAAGATTACTATCATATTTTTTCCAATGGTGAGTCTTCTCTTGACATATCATTATCTCCACTGTCTCTAATTGAGAATTATACTCCAAACAAACACCAAGATTATAGAGGTAGTGCTCGTAAATATACTCAGCAAGTGGAT
This sequence comes from Panax quinquefolius, assembly GCA_020205615.1. NCBI lineage: Eukaryota > Viridiplantae > Streptophyta > Magnoliopsida > Apiales > Araliaceae > Panax > Panax quinquefolius. The sequence goes on along the minus strand of CM035160.1, from coordinate 114,950,635 downwards.
GAGCACAACCCTGTCTTATGATGACACGAGGTGGTATGTCATTAGACATCTTGTATGATAGTGGCAAAACACCCTTCCAACGTTGGGTTCGCCTCACCCTAGTTGATTCACATAATATAACTACTAAATGATGACCACCGTTCTATTCCCCTGTTATTCCTCGCTCGACCCAGCTACACTCGTATTACCTGAAAGGAATTGTGAAGCAAAAGGGTGAGCACAACTACCTCAGTAAAGAATATCATGACTAAAGATAAATAAATTATCAATAGCCTTCAACAGTAATAAATCAGAGATTTAGAACATATGGTAGATGATAAAACTTTTCAACCATAGTTGCAGCGGAACGAACAATCCATTAGAAGAGTCAAATAGACCATTAAATCTATTATCTTCTCCATGTTAAAAGTCCATCAACAATATTTTATCCCTGTAACATTAATCAACAATTCCTGTCCACAATCACGTGTATAACTCATAATCGTAATTGTAGTTCTAAATTCCTTTCCTCATCCAGGACAAAGTTAATTTTCATTACCTGAAACATCAAAGATCATGGTTATACCAAATCACTAATAAATTCATCATTCATAATCCTACTAATAAATTCATCTTTGCACTACGGGCCAAAGATATTCATCAACAAGATCATCTTTGTCATCTTTACTACAAATGTGCCAAAGATATTCATTAACAAGTCATCTTTGTACTACGTGCCAAAGATATTCAACAACAGTCATCTTTGTATTTACATATTCGAATCAAATATTCAGCTTCCAAAGAAAGCCAACTGGCTGGGGCTTTTCAATAAGAAATTTCGAGCCAATTATTAGCCCGATAATGTTATCTAAACCAGATATTCATCGAAATCATTCATCTTTGCACTATAGGCCAAAGATATTCTGGTTATATCATTATTTAGGACCGAGGATGAGGCAAAATATTTTAAAGAAAACGAATCCAGTGAAACAAAATAACAAATATTAAGGATTCGTACTTTAAACAATCCAAGTTCAAAAATACTTCATAAATAACTAGAGTGGAGTAAAATTCAAGAATGAAGACCAAAACATAGATCCAATCAAAGATAGGAACTATAACAGACAATCTTGGACATAGAAAAGAAAACTTAATTTTTCTGTGAATAGTGTCGTATTCGTGAATAGTTTCGTATACGTAAATAGTGCCGTATACGTGAATAGTAACTCCGACGCCAAAAGATAAAAATTTCACAAAAAAATCATCATGTTTCATGAATAGTACTCGTTAATAGTAACTCGTGAATAGTAACTCATGAATAGAAACTCGTGAATAGTAACTCATGAATAGTAACCCCGACATGAAAAAGTTCTAAATTTGATAAAAAGTTCAAATCAATATTTTGGCATAATGATATTGAAGAAATAATATCATTTATGAAGAAAATAATCTCCCTTACCTCAGAAAGAATAGTACTTCTGACTGGAATACTGGATATAGTGCTAAAAGAACTTGCACCGTATAGCAACACTCAAAGTATAAAAATACTCACAAAATACGCTCGATATTATAGAGAGAGAAATCTGTAGTTTCTGGTGTGATTTTCAATTCTAACCTAAGCACCCTATTAATAGGAAATTGCTTAGAACACCAAAGCAGAAAATTTAATATAATATTAATATATATCAAAAATTCTTACGCCCACTTTCACAAATCTGAATTCAGCCAATACATAATAACAAAAACAAAAAAATATATTTTTGTTATTAAAAATAATTAAAACTTTCAAAAATCAATTATTTCAGAACTTCAATAATTCATAATAAATAGCTCTTTTATCAAAAAAATCGAATCTCGCTATTTTTTATAGGAAATTCAGTTCTCTACAACTTTGCAGAAGAAAGTTTTTCCAAATTCTAAACAAAAATTGACCGAAATCCACATACGAACGATTTTAAAGGCTATAATCAAATTTCAGTCAAGAAATGGGGTCCACCAACACACAAAACATGTGTTAATCATTTAATGCAACAAAAATACTCTTCCTCCTCATATACTCATATATCCCACATTAATTTTAAAAATATCACCATTATTATATTATAATAATATAATAAAATATTATTTTATCAGAAAAGATAAAATATCAATTTTCAACAATTGTCACTTTAAAAATTTTCTCCATCTATATCCACATAAAATGAATATTTTCCTTATCATATAAATCAATAATTAATTATTCATAAATAATATTACAGAATCACAATAATGACAACCAGGCAGTTCCTAGGAAAGTGGAGGCTTTTCAATAAGAATTTCTCCTTACTGGCGCGCAATTAGGTGACCAAACCTCTCCTTAGATAGAACTTTCTAGACATTGCCAATAATGCCATCTAATAATATTATTCAAATAATATGAATTATTGCTTCGATAATAGAAAATACCGTGTATGTGACAATGATAAAAACAACATGATAATATAAAATATCAACGCAAACAATTATTGAATCAAAAAAATAATTGAAGCAAGAATTATCGTAACAATTATTGAGTAGTGCCTTCTTACGTAAGAATCAATAATTGGTGCAATACCGTGTGTTACTGTGCAACAACGCGTATTATTGTATTTTAACCACCGGTATTCCAACAGTGTTAATTCAGTATAACTACGCCAATTATTTATAAAAACTTTCTTTGTCGCGTTTTCTTCATCCGGTTATTATTCATTATGGGGCCCACCAATGGTCATTTGGCCGCATAAATAATATTCCCTACGCGAAAAGAATATTCCACGACCAAACGAATATTCCCCGACAGGAATGAGTATTTTATAACCACTTGCATATTTTGAAAAAATTTCATATATTACCCTTAACTTTAACTTTTATCAGTTTAACCATTTACTGAATAGTAATTATAAGAACAATTGAATACTTTAATTTCATAAAATTCGGGGTCTTACAATCTCCCCTCCTTATGAAATTTCGTCCTCTAAATTTACGTACCTGGTATTTCAAAGAGTTGAGAATACCTTGTTTTCATTTCAGATTCCATCTTTCCTGTCATCGGGATTTCTCCATTGCTCATCTCTTGTATTTCAAATATCATTCTAGAATACAGCTTCAAAAACAACAGTTAATTTAACAAATTAACATATCACATAATATCCCGATATTATGACTGACCAACAAATAAGCTTAGGTAGGACACACTAGCGAAGGATTTACTCATCGCTCCCCTCCTAGTTCTAATCCCGATCTCCGCCAGAGATCATATCCCTAAGCTCTGATACCAACTGTGACTCTAGACACCAACTTGTGTCAGCACCTCACATTGATACCTATCAGTTTGCCACCGCAAAACGGCGTCCCCTACGGAGACAAGGCGCTTTGCATCCCCCATCAATGTGAAGTCACCAAATGAGAGGCTTGGGGCTCTTTACTTATAGCTCTGATAACAACTGTGACTCATGTCCCCACCGTGGACAACACCTCATAATGACAACTTACATAAAGGTATATTTGAAAACTGTTTTAGAAATTAAAATCTTAGGGAAGTGCTCAAGGAAACCTTCGTACATGGGAGGTCATGCGTCTAGGTTATGATAGATATCATATGGCCACAGAATTATCCTTGGTTAACCCAATAGACCCCAAAGAAAAATGAGAAGATTACTATCATATTCTTTCCAATGGTAAGTCGTCTCTTGACATATCATTATCTCCACTATCTCTAATTGAGAATTATACTCCAAACAAACACCAAGATTATATAGGTAGTGCTCGTAAATATACTCAGCAAGTGGATGAGCAGAACCCTGTCTTATGATGACACGAGGTGGTATGTCATTAGACATCTTGTATGATAGTGGTAAAACAACCTTCCAACGTTGGGTTCGCCTCACCCTAGTTGATTCACCAAATATAACTACTAAATGATGACCACCGTTCTATTCCCCTATTATCCCCCGCTCGACCCACCTACACACTCATTTTCGAAAGGAATTGTGAAGCAAAAGGGTGAGCACAACTAGCTTCAAGAAAGAATATCATGACTAAAGATAAATAAATTATCAATAGCATTCAACAGTAATAAATTAGAGATTTAGAACATATGGTAGATGATAAAACTTTTCAACCATAGTTGCAGCGGAACGAGCAATCCATTAGAAGAGTCAAATAGACCATAAAATCTATTATCTTCTCCATGTTAAAAGTCCATCAACAATGTTTTATCCCTGTAACATTAATCAACAATTCCTGTCCACAATCACGTGTATAACTCATAATCGTAATTGTAGTTCTAAATTCCTTTGCTCATCCAGGACAAAGTTAATTTTCATCACCTGAAACATCAAAGATCATGTTTATACCAAATCACAGTTCATGTTCATAATCCTACTAATAAATTCATCTTTGCACTACGGGCCAAAGATATTCATCAACAAGTCATCTTTGCACTACAGGCCAAAGATATTCATCAACAAGTCATCTTTGCACTATAGGCCAAAGATATTCATCAACAAGTCATTTTGCACTACATGCCAAAGATACTCAACAACAGGTCATCTTTGCATTACGAGCCAAAGATATTCATCAGAAATCATTCATCTTTGCACTACAGGCCAAAGATATTCAGTTATATCATCATTTAGGACTGAGGATGATGCAAAATATTTTAAAGAAAACGAATCCAGTGAAACAAAATAACAAATATTAAGGATTCGTACTTTAAACAATCCAAGTTCAAAAATACTTCATAAATAACCAGAGTGGAGTAATATTCAAGAATGAAGACCAAAACATAGATCCAATCAATGATAGGAACTATAATAGACAATCTTGGACATAGAAAAGAAAACTTAATTTTTCTGTGAATAGTGTCGTATACGTGAATAGTGCCGTATACGTGAATAGTGTCGTATACGTGAATAGTAACTCCGACACCAAAAGATAGAAATTTCAGAAAAAAATCATCATGCTTCATGAATAGTACTCATGAATAGTAACTCGTGAATAGTAACTCATGAATAGTAACTCACGAATAATAACCCCGACATGAAAAAGTTCTAAATTTGATAAAAAGTTCAAACCAATATTTCAGCATAATGATATTGAAGAAATAATATCATTTATGAAGAAAATAATCTCCCTTACCTTAGAAAGAATAGTACTTCTGACTGGAATACTGGATATAGTGCTAAAAGAACTTGCACCGTATATCAACACTCAAAGTATAAAAATACTCACAAAATACACTCAATATTATAGAGAGAGAAAGAGAGAGAAATATGTAGTTTCTGGTGTGATTTTGAATTCTAACCTAAACACCCTATTTATAGGAAATTGCTTAGAACACCAAAGCAGAAAATTTAATATAATATTAATATATATATCAAAAATTCTTACGCCCACTTTCTCAGATCTGAATTCAGCCAACACATAATAACAAAAACAAAAAAAAACGTTTTTCTTATTAAAAATAATTAAAACTTTCAAAAATCAATTATTTCGAAACTTCAGAACTTCAATAATTCATAATAAATAGCCCTTTTATCAGAAAATTCGAATCTAGCGATTTTTTATAGGAAATTCAATTCTCTACAACTTTGCAGAATAAAGTTTTTCTAAATTCTAAACAAAATCAATCAAAAATCCACATACTGAGACGATTTTACTGTGCTATAATCAAATTTGAGAGACAAGAAATGGGGTCCACCAAACACACAAAACATGTGTTTAAAATTTAATGCAACAAAAATACTCTTCCTCCTCATATACTCATATATCCCACATTAATTGTAAAAATATCACCATTATTATATTATAATAATATAATAAAATATTATTTTATCAGAAAAGATAAAATATCGATTTTCAACAATTGTCACTTTAAAAATTTTCTCCATCTATATCCACATAAAATGAATATTTTCCTTATCATATAAATAAATAATTAATTATTCACAAATAATATTATAGAATCACAATAAGGACAACCAGGCAGTTCCCAGGAAAGAGGGGGCTTTCCAATAAGGATTTCTCCTTACCGGCGCGCAATTAGGTGACCAAACCTCTCCTTAGACAGAACTTTCTAGACATTGTCAATAAGGCTATCTAATAATATTATTCAAATAATATGAATTATTGCTTCGATAATGGAAAATACTGTGTAGTGACAATGATTAAAACAACAGTAATATAAAATATCAACGCAACAATTATTGAATCAATAAAATACTGAACAGTAATTACTGTAACAATTATTGAGTAGTGCCTTCTTACGTAAGAATCAATAATTGGTGCAATACCGTGTGCTACTGTGCAACAACGCGTATTATTGTATTTTAACCACTCGGTATTCCAACAATGTTAACGGTAACAACAACGACGTTATTTATAAAAACTCTCTTTTGTCGTTTTCTTCATCCGACAGTTATTTTGTTATGGGGCCCACCAATGGCTGCGCCGTCCTACGAATATTCCCCGACAAAAAGAATATTCCATGACCAAACTAATATTCCCCGACAGGAATGAGTATTTTATAACCACTTGCATATTTTGAAAAAATTTCATATATCACCCTTAACTTTAACTTTTATCAATTTAACCATTTACTGAATAGTAATTATAAGAACAATTGAATACCTTTTATTTCATAAAATTCAAGGTCTTACAACTTGTATTTAAACTCATAGTATATTTGTTGTCGTATTTTGCACGACAATTATAATACTGATGTGTATTTGGCGACTCAGAATAGGTTGGGTGGATTGGACCTATTTTGGGGGCGTCACAGTTGGTATCAGATCTTAGGGATATGGTCTCTAGCGGAGATCGGGGAATAGGACTAGGAGGGGAGCGACGAGTAAATCCTTCTGTAGTGTGTCCTACCTAAGCTTATTTGTTATTTAATTGGTCGGTCAAAATATAGGGATAATATGTGGCATGTCAATTAACCATTGTTTTTTGTGATGAAGAAATGGCATCCGAAGATGTTGAGATAAGCAATGGAGCACATGAGACCGTTGAGTCACCATTGATCAATACCCAGGATAAGGAAGGCAATAACCCTCCTGTAAATAATAACACCGACCAAATTACGAACGATGGTATATTTAGGAACTTTCTAGAATTCATGCAAAACCAAACGAGAGAGACTACTATTCAAAATACAGGTACAAATAATGGCAACTCACGGATGGTCACCGCTAAGCAGTTCAAGGAGTTGGGACCGCCTGAGTTTTTTGGAAAGCCAGAACCACTTACAGCAGAGACGTGGATAAAGCAGATCACTAAAATATTTGATATCTTGGGATGCTCAGAGGAGCAAAAGGTTCCTTTCACCACCTTCATGTTGCGAGGAGAGGGAGATTATTGGTGGGAATCCGTAAAGCGTACTCAGCTTGCCGCACTGAAGATGTCTTGGGAGAAGTTCCATGAATTATTCAACAACAAGTACTTTCCCGAAAGTATTCGTCACATGAAGGAGGTAGAGTTCATCAAGCTAGAGTGAAACAATCTGAACGTGTAGCACTACGAAGCTAAGTTTGCCGAGTTATCCTGATTTGCATCCCATTTGGTTGATAATGAGAAGAGAATGACGCGGTTGTTTCTGCGAGGTTTGAAACGCGAAATACGTCAATACCTCATTTCTCACAAACTTTGTTTATATTCAGATGTTGTGAATAGGGCTCAGTTATTGGAGCGCGATAATGAGTCAGCTCAACTGAAGAATAACGACCAACAACTCGATGATAATCGTCTGGCGTGGCAACTGGTCATCGTAACAATGATAACCATCGTGGAGGAAATTATCATGCGTAAATGGTAACCACTTCGGTGGTAATCATGGCCAAGATAATAGAAGAAATAATTCAAGTGGAAATTTCAAGAAGAGAAGATTTAACGATGACGGGAAGTCGTCGACAGCAGAACCAACAACAAATTCAAGGGGAGGAGAAAGACCGCCAGTTAGATGTTACAGATGCGGAGAGGAGGGACATATCAGCCCAAATTGTTCACAGCCTTCCAAGGTATGTTTTAGTTATAGAAAAGACGGTCATATACCTAGAGATTATCCTGTAGCGAAACCAAGTCCAGCGGGGATGGTGACTCCAAAGTCTGTCCCGGACAAGTCAAAGTCAGTGTTTCCTGGAAGAGCGTTTGTCGTGACTGCCCAAAATGCGAGGAACTCAAACGAAGTTAGCACGAGTTAGTTAATTATAAACTATTGTGAAGTCTATACCTTACTAGATACCGTTTCTACCCATTCTTTTGTTTCTCATACTTGCGCTCAACGTTTAAATTTGACCCCAGTACAAAACCCATTTCTAAAACCCTCAAATATTTCTTCACCCAAAACAAACATAACATGCGCCAAAGACGTTAGCTCGAGATGTTGAAGATTATGACCATACCATTCAATATCATCGTAAAAGAGTGAACGTGGTAGCTAACGCGTTGAGTAGAAGATTGTATGTAGTTACGAGTGCGACGTTGTTAACACAAAGATCCATTTCGTACGACTTACTCTAGCCCACGTGATGATGTTAAATATACGATTAGAACCAACTTTAATCGATAAAGTTAAAGCTGCTTAGGCTACAGACTCAAAGCTAATGAATATGAAGAAGAAGGTTGAAAAGGGCGTTATTTTAGAAGCAAGAGCTGCTGAATAAAGGAAATCTCAACCCTCGATTTAATTGGCCCATTTGAAATCCTCGATCGAGTAGGAACTGTGGCCTATAGACTCGCTTTACCGCCAAGTATGTCGCGTGTTCATAACGTTTTTCACGTATCGATGTTATGTAAATATTTGGACGACCCAAACCATAATATTGATTTAAAACCAGATGAGATAGCGGAAGATTTAACGTATGAAGAGGTGCCTATTAAAATCTTGGATAAGAAGAAACATATTCTCCGCTCAAAGGTTATACCTTAAGAGTTAGAATCTGAAGATGTATCCTCACCTCTTCGGCATACCAGGTACGTACGTAAATTTCGAGAGCAAAATTTCATAAGGAGGGGAGATTGTGAGACCCCGAATTTTATGAATAAAGATTTAATTTTCTCAAAATATTTTTTTGATATTAAGGAGTAAATTTGATATAATGTTATAGTTGGAGGTAATATTTATAAATTTTGCAAAATAAGTAAGTTGTTATAAAATATTCATGTTGTCGGGGAATATTCGTTTGGTCGTGGAATATTCTTTACATCGGGAATATTAAATACGACGGTATGACCATTTATCAGGCCCCATACTTAAAATAGTCGGATGAAGAAAATGACAAGTTTGAGTTTTTATAAATAACGATGTAATTGTCACCGATTAACCTTCGTTGGAATACCGGTGAAAAACAACATGACGCTGGTGTTGCACAAGATAGCACAGTATTGCACCAATTATTGATTCTTACGTAAGAAGGCACTACTTAATAATTGTTCTGATGAATTCTTATTCAATATTTTATTTTATTGATTCAATAATTGTTGCATTGATATTTTATATTATTGTTGTTTCAATAATTGTCATTGCACAGTATTTCCCATGATCAGATCAATAATTCATATTATTTGACTAATATCATTAGATATCATTATTGGTCCTAATTGCGCGCTAATAAGAGAAATCTTTATCAGAAAGCCCCCTCTTTCTTGGGAACAACCTGGTTGTCAATATTGTGATTCTGTAATATTATTTGAGAATAATTAATTATTGTATTATATGATAAGAAAAATATTCATTTTATGTAGATATAGATGGAGAAAATTTTTAATGTGACAATTGTTGAAAATTGATATTTTATCTTTTCTGATAAAATAATTCATTTATATATATTATTATATTATAATAATAAAATAATGGTAATATTTTTACAATGAATGTGGGATATATGAATAAATGAGGAAGAAGAGTATTTTTGTTACAAAAAATGTTTAATACATGTTTTGTGTGTTAGTGGACCCCATTTTTTAACTGAAATTTGATTATAGCTTGTAAAATCGTCCGTTTGTGGATTTCATTCTATTTCTGTTTGGAAAAACTTAAACTTACAAAGTTGTAGAGAATTGAATTTCCTATGGAATGGACATAGGATTCGAATTTTTCTGATAAAAGAGCTATTTATTATGAATTATTGAAGTTCCGGAATAATTAATTTTTGAAGTTTTAATTATTTTTGTTTAGAAAAACATTTTTATCATTACTGTGGGCCCCATTAGTGGCTGAATTCAGATTGTCAAGAGGTGGGCGTGAATTTATTTTATAAATATATTATTTTATTAAATTTTCTGCTTTGATGTTCTAAGCATTTTCCTATAAATAGGGTGCTTAAGTTAGAATTGAAAATCACACCAGAAACTAAAATCTTCTCTCTCTATATAATCGAGCGTATTCTTGTGAGTATTTTGATACTTTGAGTGTTGTTATATGGTGCAAGTTCCTTTCAGCGTTATATCCAATATTCAGTAAGTACTATTCTTTTGAGGTAAATGATGTTATTTTTGTTCAATATTCGCTTGAAATAATTTTTTCTTCCATACTCTGTAGTATGTAAGTAATATTATTTCATTTCAGATTTCGAATTCTATACTCGTTTTGTTAAAGTTTTGGCTTCTATACTCCATAAAATTAGTAGAATATCTTGATATTTGCGCTTCATCCAGTATCTTTTTATGAAAATATTATTCTGAGCATTCTTGATAAGTTTTAACTTTTTCATGCCAATGTAATATTCACGGGGTTACTATTCCCGAAATTACTATTCACTAGTACTATTCACTTGGTATAATCATGACCGTAATGTTACAAATGATGTGGTAAAAGTCCTCATTGGCCCGTAGTGCATTGATGGACAGTTGTCGGCATGATCATGACCATTGATGAATACACGAATATCCTCGGCCCATAGTGCATGGATATTTTGTGGTCATGATACTAAAGAATATCCTTGGTCGTAGTGCAGGGGTGATTCGATAATGTGGATTATTTATTAAGGCGAGTCTCTGCGATAAAAGTGATGAAAAACCTTTTTAAATCATAAAAGATAGTAGATTTTATGCTTTACTTGACTCTTCTAATGGATTGCTTGTTTCGCTGTAGTTAAACTTGATGTTTGTTATATTTTATCAGTTTAACACTGTTGAAGGCTAATGATAAATTATTCTGCATTATCTTAGTCATAATATTTCTTACTGGGCTAGTTTAGCTCACTCTTTTGTTTTCATTGTTCTCTTCAGAAAATGAGAACGTAGTCGGGACTAGTCAGTGAATAGAGTGACGGTCCAGATGATAACATTAGTAGTCCTCACTATTCTATGAAATAGTGTGATAATAAATGTATTGAGGACTCCATTTGAGTTGAATACTGTCTAGAAGACAATATTCGTATTAAAACTCTCAGTTTATGTTTTGTCGTATTTTACACGACAGTTGTATTATTAAGTTGTATTTGGATTTTGTACCATATATTTGGCGACTCAAGATGGGTGATGTATACCTATTTTGGGGCGTCACTATATATATATATATATATATACACACACACACACACACACACAGAGAGAGAGAGTATAAGGTGCTTATCCTTTTATTTAATATACTCTATTCTCCACTTTTAGCGATGGACAGACCGGGCAACGATTTGGTCCGTCGCGTATCAAAGAACCGTCGACTTAACTTTTAGCGACGCATCCAACCGTCGCCAAAACATATAAATCGTTTATCTGTTCTATAGCGACGGATTAAAACGTCGCCAAATCCGTCGCTAAAGGTGGTGAGCAAGGTATGTAAAATAAAGGGGTATGCACCAGAAACAGATGATATATATATATATATATATATATATATATATATACAGACATCGGATCAGGTCCGAACTCCCAGACCTGATCAAATCCGGACCCTTTTTTTTTCTTTTTTTTAAAACAACTAAAAAAAAGTTTCATATTTTATGGAACTGGAATTTTTCCATAAAACAATGTTTTGGGCGTGATTTGGATACACACAACAAAATATGTATATACGATGCATGCATCGCATATATACGTATTTTTTATATGTATCCAAATCACACCCAAAACACTGTATTATATAAAAATTCAAGTTCTATAAAATATTAAAAAAAAAAATTAGTTGTTTTAAAAAAAAGCAAAAAAAGAAAGTTTGTATTTTAAGAAAATCCGGGAGTCTGGATAGGAACCGGACTCTTTCTCTATCTCTATATATATATATATATATAAATATATAATAACACTGAAACAACTCGTGTCAAATCTCTTCAATCACTGGCTCAATAGTATCTTCTTGGGTCATCTTAATCCACCACATGCTCACCCAAAAGATCATGATTTGAGGTACTATTGATAGTAACTTAATTTATTTTTGCCTATAGCCATTGTGGGATAATACCGGTTGACTTTGTGTCCCCACCTCCGGACCGCCTTATCTCTATTGTGGGATAATACCACCAGCCTTCGTGTCCCCACCTCCGATAACTCGATTAGATAATTCGACCCGAGCTTTCGAGAGTCAACTCTGATACCATATAAAATAACTCGGGTCAAATTTTGAGTTCGGAACAAATCTCAGGTCAAATTCTAAGTACGAATTAAATCAAATCCATCCAAATAAGGCTTTAAACTACTGGCTCAATAGTTAGGGGTGCGCAAAAAAAATCAATTTTTTTTTGTTTTTGGTCGAACAGAACCTGGTTCGGACCAACCGGTTTGAGATAAATGTGTATTGTTGAAAGTAGTATGCTTATCAAGCCAATCATGTTTGATGATAAAACATATAATTTGTAACAATCTTATTCATTTATTAATAAATAAATAAAATTGTTACAAAGTATATGCTTTATCAACAAACATGATTGGCTTGTGTGAATACACTACTTTTAATCTCCTACTTGCACTAAAGTCAATCGCCATGGTATCTCATACCTCTTCTCTAAGTGACGATTATCCTGTTGTTGGATAAGCTTTAGTTAATGGATATGTAATGTTGTTCTTGAGAGTTCACTATCTCTATAGTGACTTCTCTTTTTCAATAATTCTTTAATCAAATGAAAGTGTCGCAACACATGTTTAGATCCAAGATGAGACTTATGAACTATTCATAGTTCTGTAATGAACTTTTCATCCAAATAATTAACTTGCAACTTCATTTACAACTATATATTTTGTCTTTATCATTAAACCAGAAACTCTTTTCTGTTTGGAACTTTTCCAATTCTCTGCACCGCCGTTCAATGTAACAACTTACCCTAAAGTGGATTTGTTGTCGTCTTGGTCAGTCTGAAAAACTTGAGTATGTTTAAGCCCTTTGGTTTTAATTCAGAACCACGATGAATATGATCACATCTTTAGTGTCGGTTAAGTACTTTAAGATATTTTTCACTGTCTTACAGTGATCTTCTCCAGAATATGACCGATCAACATTAGGTCACGTACATTTCATTGCATATATGATAGTTACTCATACGATATCTCTTTTAGGAGTCTATGGGGACTATTAAGAGAGATACACTCCAGAGCTCATCAAATGAGATATCTCTTAGAGTTTACCATGCTAAACGACTTTAACATCAAATGAATATACATTTCTTGGGTTAAGCCGAGCATTCTTTTAAATCTATCTATATAGATTTGTATCCCCAATTACAATACTCTTCCCAAATTATTCATGGAAGAATGTTTAGGTAACTTTATCTTTACTTATTGTAGTATTGGTATGTCATTTCTTATCTATAGTATATTAACATATAATACTAGGAATATCACGATGCTTCCATTGATCCTTTTTTACACACTAGGTTTATTCTTGTTTTTGATAAAATTAAATTCTTTTGATTGTCTCATCAAAACGAATGTTCTATTTTTGAGAAGATTGCTTCAATCCATTTCTCTGAGTATCTACAACTCTTACCTTATTATATTTAACTGGATCATCATCTTCTATGATGCGTACCTCATCATCATCATCTATGATGAATCCATACCTCCCAGATATCTTTGGAACTACTCCAGATTTATAATTCGGTTATGGCACAATATGTCTATCTACATGTTCCTCTTATTTGACTTATAGTGTTTTATAGTTCTTGAACTCTTCAAGATCAATTATCTTCTCATTATCCCCTTCAATGATAAATATTTTTATCTTAGAAGGCAGTGTGTTTCACAACAAATACCTTTAGCAAAGTAGGATTATAGAACATTTACCTTAAAAATACTTTAGGATGAAACACAAATCTACACTTGTCAAAACTTGTCTCAAGCTTATCCTTTGAAACCTTTTCACATAAGATAGACAACCCTTTATCTTAATATACTTAAGATTAAGAATTCTCCCTGTCCATAACTCTTATGGAGTCTTGGGACCGAATTTTCAGGTTACCTTTTCCGTAGATATGCAACCATTTCTAGGCATTATCCCAGAAGGATACTGGAAAAAATCATTATGGATCGTACTATGTCCAACAAATTTTTGCGTATCAGGAGGAGTCTATTATGATGAAACCATTTGAGATTATCTAGAAACTTATTGCACAAGTATTCCTTCCTCGATCTAATCAAAGAATCTTACTAATTTTCCAATTTGTTTCACTTCTGAATTCTTTGAACCTTTCAAATGATTAAGACTTGTATTTCATCAAATACAAGCATTCAACTCTTTGAATGATCATCTCCTTTTCTTATACTAGTTTGTTTAATTTGCAAAATAATTTTTCACGTAAGTTAAGTACACAAAGTCCATTAAGCAATATTTCATTTCTATACAAAATATTATTATTATAAATAGAACAACAATTATTCTTAAATATAATTCCAAAAATTTTATTGTCCAACAATAAAATGGAAATAATGTTTCTAAAGAGAACTAGAATACAATAACAACTTATTGACTTAACATACTTTCCCGTAAACAATGTTAAACTATAAGTTCTTATAGCTAATGTAACAACCTTTGCTTCATTTCCCACACATAAGATTACTTATCCCTTGTTTAGCTTTTTACTTCTGCTTGGTCCCTCCATTAATCTATATTTATGAGAACCAAAGCCGATATCCAATACCCAAGTAGAAACTTATTTCAATTATGAACAAAACTGTATTTGTAATCAAAACTTCACTAAGCTTCTTTGGTTAGCCTCTGCAAGATGCTTCTTGAAGTCTCTTTTTCAGTGTCCTTGCTTATTGTAGTGGAAGTAAACTCCTTTGCTATCCATATCATTTTTGTTCTTATTATCCTTTATTTTTGGCTTTCTATTTACCTTCTTTGGATCGTTCTTCTTTTAGAAGATCATTTGGCACCTACCAATAAGACTTGGTCTTTCTTGGTTGAAAAATGACTCTCAACATTTTTCAACATGTTAGGCAAATCAGCGAGACTGATATCTAGCTTGTTCATATGAAAAATTCACAACAATTGTGAAAGGAGTCCGGAAGTGAGTGCAAGATCAAATATCGGCTCAACTCTCCATCCATAACAGAACATGTTGTCCTAATTGTTCAATCAAATTGATAATGTTAAGGACTTTTGTCTGTACTGTAGTGTTATCGGTCATTCTAAATTGGAAGAGCTCCTTAGATATCTAATATCTATCAGTCTTACTTTCCTCACCATCAAAAACTTGATGTGCAGGAGTATATTAGAGCATCCATAGTTTCATACTACTAACGTTGAAGCTCGTTACTATGTAGATGCGAGCACGATGATCGAGTTAATTGTTATGCATCATCTTGCCACTTTCTAAAAGTAGCAATGTCTTCCTTAGAAGCATTGTCTGTAACCATTGCAGAGGTAGGCATATGAATGACATAAGATAAATTTTCAGCCGTGAGAACTATTCTCAAGTTCCTTAACCAATTCGTTTAATTCGGTCCGGTTAATTAGCATCTAATATGCTTCGCAGTGATAGTAATTTAGACATTATAAAATTTTGTATATGAATTTGTAATTAACAACATTTTAGCATACATTCTTTTATTAATTACAAAAATAATTTAGGTCTTGTTTTAAATTGGTATTTCCCAATATTTTCATCAAACTATATTACTCTCACTTATATAGTTTGTCAAAATCTAATTAAAGATTTACTAGTGAGAATAAGGATCTCATTTTAAATGTATATAACCTTGTGGTGACACAAAAAACTATATATAAATAAATAGGTAGACAACTCTTATCAATTACATCATCAGGTAACTCCTTTTATTTTGTCTCTTAGATTATTTTGATCAAGTGGTGGCACATCCGAATCAAAATTATCCAAGTTAAGTCTAACCTAGAACTCCATATATTCAAAAAGAAAAATATTGTCCTTATGGTGACACAACAAAACATCATTGTTCAATTTCTTTATAAGCATCAAATGTGATAAAAATAACATCTAAAAAAATTAAGATAAGCTTTGTGGTGACACAACAAATTTATAATAATTAATTGATACTCTATTATTTTTATCATGCTAGAAGACGACTTTCGATATTCCAAATATCTTTGAACGCTTAAAACTTAATATAAAATCTTTGAGGGGTTTGTTATTATTTTATCTCATCTTGTTTAGCGTGCTTGAACACATATATAAAATACTGGCGTCATATTAATTAACATGAGAATACTATATATATATATATATATATATATGTAAGACCAGAAATTTTTTAAATAAAAAGGAATTTCCTTTATTTATTATTTTGAAATAGTAAGGGTTGATTTGATTAATGTGGATAGTTAAGGGTTAAATACATAAATATTTCAAAATAAGCAAGTGGTTATAAAATATTCATTTTTGTCGGGGAATATTCGTTTGGTCGTGGAATATTCAGATCTTGTCGGGGAATATTAGACGACGGTGCGACCATGTGTGGGCCCCATAACGGAAAGCGATTGGATGAAGAAACGACAAATATAAGTTGGTTAAAAATAACTTGAGCGTAGTTATACTCAATTAAGATCGTTGGAATACCCGGTGGTTAAAATACTGATGTACGCGTGGTGGTTAAAGAGAGCACACCAGATTGCAAAGATTGTTGAATTATTGATCCTTACGTAAGAAGGCACTACTCAATAATTTTTACGGTGAGTCTATCGTTCAATATTTTATTTTATTGATTCAATAATTGCTGCGTTGATATTTTATATTATTGTTGTTCAATAATTGTCATTGCACATTATCTCCATTATCAGATCAATAATTCATATTATTTGAATAATATTATTAGATAGCATTATTGGCAATGTCTAGAAAGTTCTGTCAAGGAGAGGTTTGGTCACCTAATTGCGCGCCAGTAAGGAGAAATCCTTATCGGAAAGCCCCTCTTTCCGGGAACGGCGCCTGGTTGTCATAATTGTGATTCTGTAATATTATTTGTGAATAATTAATTATTGATTCATATGATAAAGAAATATTTATTTTATGTGGATATAAATGATGGATTTATTTATGTGGTTATAAATGAAGAAATTATTGTTGAGGTGTTTTATCAGTATTTTACCAGTTGGAGGTATTAAAAATTAAATCGGGGGTTTCAGAGATATATTGCGGGGTTATAATTTTTAATCCGAATAGTTGGATTGTGGTAATTTTTGGGTATGTTATACATACATAAGTTGAGTATATGTCCACAAATTTTGAACCGTTAAAAATGCACGAATGATTTGTTATGAATTTTAAGAGGTGTCTGATTCGGAAATTAGGGTTATAATTGATTTTGGTGGAAAATTCTAGAATTGAGTGGGCCCCACTTGTGGTTGGTGAAGAAATGTGATGAATTTTATTTCAAATGTGGTGGGTGGCAATAGTAGCAGGTAAAGCCATCAGGTAGCAGGTCAAGTCTGCTTCGGCGGGCTAACATTTTCCTATAAATAGAGGGCTAAGTTAGAATTGAAAATCACACCGAAACAAAGTTTTTCTCTTTCTCTCTATATTGTTGAAGTGATTTTGTGAGTATTTAGATACTTTGAGAGTTATTCAATCAAGAAGTTTCATTCAAAGATCACTTGAGACCTTTCCTTCCGGCAATCGATTCTTTGAGGTAAGGGATATTATTTTTTTCGTAATGATATTATTTCTTCAATATCATTATGCTGAAATGTTGATCTGAAGTTTTTATCAAATTTGGAACTTTTTCATGTCGGGGTTACTATTCATGAGTTACTATTCACGAGTTACTATTCATGAGTTACTATTCACGAGTTACTATTCACGAGTACTATTCATGAAGCGTGAAGATGTTTTTTTGTGGAATTTCTATCTTTTGGTGTCAGAGTTACTATTCACGATATCAGGACTATTCACGATATCTGACACTATTCACGTATACGGTACTATTCACCGAAAAATAAAATTTCTTCTTTTCGTCCAAAACATCTATTCTGGATACTAGCTTTGATTGTATCCATGTTTTGATCATTCTTGAATTTTACACCACTATGATTATTTTTGGGGTATTGTTGGACATGGATAAAACAAAGTCTGAATCCTTAATCCTTAATCCTTAATCCTTGTCATTTTGTTTCACTTTGGATTCGTTCTTTTAAAATATTTTTCATCATCCTCGGTCTTAAATGATGATATTATTGAATATCTTTGGCTTCATGAGTCAAAGATGAATGATTCTCGAAGAATATCTTTGGCTCAGTAGTGCAAAGATGAGCAGTGTTGAGATGAACATGACCGATGGTGATTAATATCTTTGGCTCAGTAGTGCAAAGATGAGCAGTGTTTAAATGAACATGATTAATCGATGAATATCTTTGGCCAGTAGTGCAAAGATGAATATTTGATTTGAGATGAAAATTGATTGATGTTACTGAGGATAAAATATTGATGATGGATTGTTAAATTCATAGATTATAGTAGATTTCATTCTCTATGTAACTCTTCTATGAATTATTATTTCCATTGCGAATATTGATCTGAAACTTGTTTCTACATTGTATTTATCGATTTTCCTCGTTGAAGACTAACGATAATTTGTTGTATATTATCTTAGTCATAATATTCTTTCTTGAGCTAGTTGAGCTCACCCTTTTCCTTTTGTTCCATTCTTCTCGGGAGGCGAGAATATAAGCGAGTACGTAGCCGGGGTATGGAATGAAGGTTTTAGAAAGGATTGTTTAGTAGTCCTCACCATTTTTGTAAAATAATGTATCAATAAATGTGATGAGGATTTATTTGAGTATAAATATTATCTAGAAGATAATATTTGTATTTAAACTCACGCTTTTCTTGTTGTAATAATAAAGTTGTAGTTGTTTTCGTACCATGTATTGACAACTCGGAATGGGTGATGTATACCTATTTTGGGGGTGTCACGGTTGGTATCGAGCTTAGGGATATGATCTCTGGCGGAGATCGGGAATAAAACTAGGAGGGAGACGAGTAAATCCTTCGCTAGTGTGTCCTACCTAAGCTTATTTGTTGGTTGGTCATATTATAGGGTATTATGTGATTTGTTAATTTATTTGATTAACCCTTGTTTTATGATAGTTTTTTAGAATGGGCTCTTGAGAACGTTAACAATGGAGTGAATGAGATCGTGGAGACACCTCTAATCGCCAACCGTGATAATGTGATGTCAAAGTGAAGAAGGAATTAGAGATATCCATGTGGTGAGTGAAGAATTGATAGTTGCACCGAGATAATCGCAGAGGGAAATGGTGAGAGTGAGGAAGAAGAGGAAGAAGAGGTACCAAGAGAGTTTATTAGAGGTATTTTATGATCGAAATATAGAATTGCAAAATCGTATTCATGAGTTAGAAGAGCAAAGCTAAAGAATTGCAGGCGATCGTGGAGCAAAAGGATGCAACGATTCAAGCAGGTTACCCGATACGTGATGCTTGAATGAAGCACTCTCGCGCGAGTATAAGATGATAAAGTGGAATCGAAAGTGAAAGAAGAAATAACCGAACGAGTGAGAATGAGTGATGCATGGGTAAAAGGCGCACGACGCGTTGATATTATGGAAAGAGATGTCCAATCTAAAAGAGAAGATTTAACGATGACGGAAGACGCGTCGGAAGAACATCAAGACTATCAACAAATTCTAGGGAAGAGAACGATCGCCAGTTAGATGCTACTGAGATGTGGAGAGGAGGGACATATAAGGTCAAACTGTTTCAAAGCCTTCCAAGGTATGCTATAATTGTGGAAAAGAAGGACATATCGCTTCGAGATTATACGATATCGAAACCAGATCCAGCGTGAATGGTGACTCAAAAGGATGTCCCATAAAAGTCAAAGTCAACGGTTCTTGGAAGAGCGTTTGTCGTGACCCGGTCAAAAATACGAGGAACCCGAACGAAGTTAGCATCGGTTAGTTAATTATAAATTCTGCGAAGTTTATACCTTACTGAGATCTAGGGTTCTACCCATTCTTTTATCTCTCTTTGCTTTTGCGCCAACGTTTGAACTTGACTACGGAGAAATTAGACTTTGACCTATTTATGGAGAATCCGTTAGAGAAACTTTCATTACATCTCGTTGTTTAGAAATCTTGTTTGATTCAGTTGGCACTATCACATTACTCGTTAACCTTATTTCTATAGAGATATTTGCTTTTGATGTGATTTTAAGGTTAACTACTCATCATGCCAAATTGATTGCTTTTGTAAGGTTGTTAGTTTTCATATTCCTAAGCAACTCGTTATTCAATTCAAGCAATCAAACCATTGTAATCAAACATTTTCATATCAAGCCATGAAGTCATTCGTTTATTACGGATGTCAAGTTTTCTTAGTCCATGTTATGGATTTGAATAAAGACACGTCGATTTGAATAATATTCTGTTGTTATTGATTTTTCCCGATGTATTTCTGAAGAATTTCTTGGCTTACTCCCAAAGCTCGATATTAAATTTTGTATCGACTTTGAACCCCAGTACAAAACTCATTTCTAAAATCTCATATAGAATGGCTCCTATTGAACTTCGTGGAGTTAAAAATTCAACTATAAATTTGGAACCCGAGCCTTTATCTTGTGACTTCCTTTGTGGAATGCAATGCAAGCCGACTCTCTCGTAGGGACGTCATATTCGATGCGATAGTAAAGCGATAGGTGTCATTGTGACGTCTTTATCCAAGATTGGGATATGAGTCACGAGTTGAGAGCAACCTAAGTCGAGAATCGAAATACGTAGCTTTCTAGGCTTAGTTGGTTATTATCGGAGATTCGTTGAAGGATATTCTCGAATCGCTATTCCATTATCGCAATGGTGACTCGTAGAGATACAAAATTGAATGGAGCAAGGAATGTGGGAAGAGCTTCAAGAACTCAAGAGGAGACTCATTTCAAAGACATGTGTTCGACCATGCCATCTCGGAAAAGCGAACGTGGTAGCCGACGTGTTGAGTAGAAGATCGATATAAGCACGAATACGATATTGTCAAAGACTAATTTCGTTATAATTTACAAATAATAGAGATGGAGATGAAAACTCTAGGTACCCACGTGATGATATACTGAGTATAATCGACTTAAGTTAAGGTTGCTCCAGCCAGGCAGGGAAATGATGCGTATGAAGAAGAAAGTACAAGAAGGAGCTATTCCTAGGGCGAGAATTGATGAAGAAGGAATACTTGAGTCCACTCTAGACTTTGTGTTCCTAACGACTCGATTTGAAGTACAAGATTATGATGGAGGCACACAATACACCATTTGCAATCCATCTCGAAGTACTAAAATGTATCGTGATCTTGACATACATTTTGGTGGAATAATATGAAGAGAGAGATTGCAAAGTTTATCTTGATGTGTTTAACTTGCCAACGTGTAAAGGCGGAGCATCTAGTACCTAAGGGTCCATTGCAACCACTTGAGATTCCGGAATGGAAATGGGAACACATTACCATGGATTTCGTTATTGGGTCTTCCTACGGTTTCTCAAGGCATCAATGCTATTTGGGTTATTGTTGATAGATTAACCAAGTCCGCATTCATTTCTTGCCGACACGGAGACTTATTCCTTGAACGTCTTGCTAGTATGTACGTAAATGAGATCGTGAGGTTGCATGGCATGCCCAGATCCATAGTTTGGATCGTGACCCAAGATTCACTTCAAGATTTTGGGTTAGCTTGCAAAAAGCTATGGGCACGGATTTTGCGATTAGTTCAAAGATACCATCCCCAAAACCGGACGGACAATCGAGAGGACTATTCAAACTCTTGAAGATTTATTAAGACTCGTGGTCCTAGACTTCAAGGGTAGTTGGGATAAGTATTTACCATTGGTGGAATTCTCCTACAACAACAGCTTATCGTGCAAGTATAGGTGTGGCTCCATTCAAGCATTATATGGACGAAAATGTCGTTCTCCAATATGTTGGGATGAGGTGGATGAAGCAACATTGTTGGGACCCGAAGTTGAAGACGTATGACTCACCGAAAAGATCCAAATAATTCTATTAACGATACAAACGGCTCAAGATCGACAAAAGAGTTATGCGGATCTTCATCGAAAAGACGTGGAATTTAATGTAGGGGATCATGTATTGTTGAAGTTGCTCCATGGAAGGGAGTTACAAGATTTGGGAAGAGAGGAAAGCTCAATCCACGCATTTATTGGTCCATTTCAAATTCTTGACCGAGTAGGAAATGTAGCCTATAGACTTGCGTTACCTCTCCGAGTATGTCTCGTGTTCATAATGTGTTTCACATATCTCGATTTCGTAAATATGTGAAAGACCCGAACCACGTTATCGAAGTTAGAACCGCAGACGAGATAGCCAGAAGACTTAACGTATGAGGAGGTACCTATCAAGATCTTGGATAGGAAAGAGCATGTCCTACGCCAAGAAAGGTCATACCACAAGTTAAAGTTTTGTGGAGGAATCATGCTATAGAGGAAATGACCGGGAATTGGAAACGGAAATGAAAGCGAGGTATCCTCACCTTTTGAAACACCAGTATCGCACGTCAATTTCGAGGACTAAATTTCATAAGGAGGGAGGTTGTAAGACCCTCAAATTTTTTAAATAAAAAGGAATTTCCTTTATTTATTATTTTGAAATAGTAAGGGTTGATTTGATTAATGTGGATAGTTAAGGGTTAAATCATAAATATTTCAAAATAAGCAAGTGGTTATAAAATATCATCATTTTGTGGGGAATATTCGTTTGGTCGTGGAATATTCGCATCGCTTGTCGGGGAATATTCGCATGCGACGCCGCATGACCGTATAATGTGGGCCCCATAACGGAAAGCGATTGGATGATGAAGAAAACGACAAATATAAGTTGGTTAAAAATAACGGCGTAGTTGTTACCGTTAAGACCGCATTGGAATACCCGGTGGTTAAAATACGAATCTGCGCATTGGTAAGAAGAGCATACGGTATTGCGAAAGATTGAATTATTGATCCTTACGAAGAAGGCACTACTCAATAATTTTTACATGAGTTATCGCTCAATATTTTATTTTATTGATTCAATAATTCTTTGCGTTGATATTTTATATTATTGTTGTTCAATAATTGTCATCGCACATTATCTCCATTATCGGATCAATAATTCATATTATTTGAATAATATTATTAGATAGCATTATTGGCAATGTCTAGAAAGTTCATCAAGGAGAGGTTTGGTCACCTAATTGCGCGCCCAAGAAGGAGAAATCCTTATCTGAAAGCCCCCCCTTCCAGGGGAACTACCTGGTCATTATAATTGTGATTCAGAATATTATTTGTGAATAATTAATTATTGATTCATATGATAAAGAAATATTTATTTTATGTGGATATAAATGATGGATTTATTTATGTGGTTATAAATGAAGAAATTATTGTTGAGGTGTTTTATCAAGATTTTACCAGATTGGAGGTATTAAAATTAAATCGTGGGTTTTGAGATATATTATGGGGTTATAATTTTTAATCCCAACCGTTGGATTGTGGTAATTTTTGGGTATGTTATACATACATAAGTTGAGTATATGTCCACAAATTTTGAACCGTTAAAAATGCACGAATGATTTGTTATGAATTTTAAGAGGTGTCTGATTGGAAATTAGGGTTATAATTGATTTTGGTGGAAAATTCTAGAATTGAGTGGGCCCCACTTGTGGTTGGTGAAGAAATGTGCTGAATTTTATTTCAAATGTGGTGGGTGGCAATAGTAGCGAGTGTAAAGCCATCAGTGTAGCGTGTCAAGTCCGCTTTTGCGGGCTAACATTTTCCTATAAATAGAGGGCTAAGTTAGAATTGAAAATCACACCGTAAACAAAGTTTTCTTCTCTCTATATTGTTGAGCGTATTTTGTGAGTATTTAGATACTTTGAGAGTTCTTTGTTCAAAGATAAGTTTCATTCAAAGATCACTTTGACCTTTCCTTCCAAGTAATCGATTCTTTGAGGTAAGGGATATTATTTTTTTCAGTAATGATATTATTTCTTCAATATCATTATCTTTGAAATGTTGATCCAAGTTTTTATCAAATTTGGAACTTTTTCATGTCGGGGTTACTATTCATGAGTTACTATTCACGAAGTTACTATTCATGAGTTACTATTCACGAGTTACTATTCACGAGTACTATTCATGAAGCGTGAAGATGTTTTTTGTGGAATTTCTATCTTTTGGTGCTCTGAGAGTTACTATTCACGATATTTAAGACTATTCACGATATACCAAGACTATTCACGATACTGCAAGACTATTCATTTAGAAAAATAAAATTTCTTCTTTTCGTCCAAAATATCTATTCGGATACTAGCTTTGATTGTATCCATGTTTTGATCATTCTTGAATTTTACACCACTATGATTATTTTTTGGGGTATTGTTGGACATGGATAAAACAAAGTACTAATCCTTAATCCTTAATCCTTGTCATTTTGTTTCAATCGGATTCGTTCTTTAAAAATATTTTTCATCATCCTCGGCCTTAAATGATGATATTATTGAATATCTTTGGCCAGTAGTGCAAAGATGAATGATTTCGAAGAATATCTTTGGCCCGTAGTGCAAAGATGAGCAGTGTTGAGATGAACATGACTGATCGATTAATATCTTTGGCTCAGAGTTCAGTGCAAAAGATGAACAGTGTTTAAATGAACATGACTAATCGATGAATATCTTTGGCCTGTAGAGCAAAGATGAATATTTGATTTGAGATGAAAATTGATTGATGTTACAGGATAAAATATTGATGATGGACTGTTAAATTCATAGATTATAGTAGATTTCATTCTCTATGTAACTCTTCTATGAATTATTATTTCACTGCGAATATTGATCTCGAAACTTGTTGTCTATCAGTATTCTATCGATTTTTCCTGTTGAAGACTAACGATAATTTGTTGTATATTATCTTAGTCATAATATTCTTTATCGAGCTAGTTGAGCTCACCCTTTTCCTTTTTGTTCCATTCTTCTCGTGGAGGCTAGAATATAGCGAGTATTTAGTCTGGGTATGGAATGAAGGTTTTAGAAAGGATTGTTTAGTAGTCCTCACCATTTTGTAAAATAATGTATCAATAAATGTGATGAGGATTTATTTGAGTATAAATATTGTCTAGAAGATAATATTTGTATTTAAACTCACAGCTTTACTTGTTGTAATAATAAAGTTGTAGTTGTTTACACATCATGTATTGACAACTCGGAATGGGTGATGTATACCTATTTTGGGGCTGTCACAATATATATATATAGTATAAGCATGCACATATAGAATATTATATTCTACCAGGATTGATTATGGACTTTATTCTAATTTGGTTCACTAAAGCCACCAAATGAACCAAGATGTCAAACATAGGGTGTAAGAATTAAATTTAAATATAACTATTATATTTAAACACAGGCTCTATTACAAAACGGGTCTTCAAGCGCTCCTTGCTCCTTGATCTCTAATTCTTCAAAATTTAATTCTAATTATTCCTATTACAAAAACTATTTAATTTAAATAGAAACTTTGATCAACAGTCAATGGGAAGTACATAAGAGGGAGATAAAATTTACATCAAGAAAAACATTAGAGAAGACGAGGTACGCATACCCCGTTTAATAAAACACATACATTCATGAATCCAACTAAAATAAAATCCAATCACATTGGTCATTAGTTCATAATAAATCCCATTTATTATTATACATATCAACATATGCATCAATAAATAACATTCATCTCATGAATAATAAACATTCAGTATATACATTGATATCGATTTAATGTGCAATTTTAATTAGCATAAAATTCAATTTTGAAACAAAATAAACTCTTTTATTTTCAATCAAAATCATAATAAATTTCTTTACTTTATTTTATCCAAATTTGAATAAAATAAGCTTCTTTATTTTTTAATCAAATTCTAATCAAAATAAACTCCTTTATTTTAATTAACAAGGAATCCAATTTCAAGTACAAAATAAACTCCTTTATTTTAACTTAAAAATTACTTGAAAAATAAAATATGTTGAATTATATTCCTTATTAAAATTAAACACTTTTAATTTTAGGAAACATGGAATCCTATTCTATATGTGAATAAACTCATTTCTTTTAGGAAACATGGACTCCTATTCCATTTGTAAATAAACTCTTATATTCAAACGAACGTGGAATCCAATTCCATGTTAATATAAAACTTTTGAATAAACTCTTTTATTCAAATGAACGTGGAATCTAAGCTTTTAATTTATCTACATGGTGTTGTTTAATAATATGTGATAAACACATAATTTTGAGTAATACTTTTAAAATCATGATGATGATCATGCTAATAAGATCTAAATTCTTAGATAGCTCACAAACTAAAATTGTTTCCAATTATTGGATTACTAACACTACAACAAAAAGGGTTATTTTCGACGGAATATTCTGTCGGTACTAAGCATATTCCGTCGAGTTTAGCCTTATTTCAGATCTGAAAATTCGGTCGAAAATTCGGTCGTATATAAGCAGGTCGAAATTAAGTTCGTCGATCTTTCGGTCAGGGATACTTAACCTCGACGGACTTATCATCGACTGAATATTCGGTCGAGGGTACTATATGTCCAACTGAAATACTTCGGTCGAGAGTATTCGGTCGGTAATAAGCATGACACGTGGCAGCATGACAAAAATAGGGAAGTGCTTATTTCCGATGGAATTGCGTCGATAATAGTACTATTCCGTCGAGAATTGTGTTTTTTTTAATATTTTTTTTATTTTTGTAATATCCAGGGATTTAACCCACATCTTGTACCTGTACCTGTATTTGCAACAGCACATACACATACACAAGCTAACAATATGACCAATAACATGAATTACAATTACCAAGGTCGACAATATGTCAAAAACCAACTAAATTAGAAGTAAAAAGGTCAAAAACATCCAATTAATCTAAACTAAACTATATCAAACATCTCATTAGGCAAAATTAAACTAAATGTCAAACCAATAACAAAACCAAAGTAATGACAAAGTTTAAACTACAATACATCAAAAATAATGTAACTCATAATGTAAACTAAGTCAAAATAATGTAAACTACAAAACTAATGTAAACTAAGTAAAACTAGTAGAGCCCCTTGATGAGGAGGATCATCTGGCAAAGCGCCGACGCTTCCTCGAGTATGAAAATTGCCACCATCGTCATCCCACTCGTCACCCTGTTGATACAATATAATGCAACTCATTAGTCCATATATATGATTCAGTTAAAGATAACAACCTGAAAATTAAATTACATGCAGAATATATATTTGAATTTAAAACGAATAATATACCTGAGCAGTCGAGGGCTGACTCAACATCGGCCCAAACGCTTCCTCGACTAAGGTAACCACCATCTGAACAATCTCGTCGCGACATATCGCGCCCCGCTTCGCTCGAGGAATACCCGTATTTCTCGGCCGGTGGCACCAAAGAATGTCCCGCGTAAGTCGATGGAGGTGAGAATGGTCAAGGTGTCCTCGACGATGGAACAACGGATCGGTCTCAAACCTCTCCAACACCACACGTACCATAACACGCTGGAACAAAGCATCGTCTAAGCTCTGCGCTTCATGATGTGATGGTCCCATGGGGGCCTTTCGCAGACACAAGCTAGAGCCTACAAAATAAATATAACATGAATAATATGGCTAATTTTCTTTATTCATAAACAATAAATAAACTAAAAATATTATACCTCCCGACGGTGTATAATTTGGTATCCTCAGAACCCCAACAGACGATCTACCAAGCTAGTACTAGTGGGAGTATCCCGAGACGCGACCCAAAGAGCCGTCTCCTCGTCCTGAGATAAACTAATCTCGGGCGGAGGGACGATGGAATCTAATGTCTCATCATCGCCCCTAGCAGCCTGCAACTCCGCTATACGCTGGCTGCGGATCTTCTCAAACCGCTCCTGTAATTTGATATATGTATATGTGAGTTATCTTGGTATCATCATATAAATTACGTAATATTATCCTAAATAATATTTATTATATTAAATATATTACCCGTATAGCTAGTGCTGCTAGAGACATCGTCGACCCCGAAGTAGAGCCCTTCGGCGTATGGACTCTATCCCAGAACTCCATCATAGTAGGAGGTCGGCCCAAGCTACTCCGCATGGCCTAAATCATATACATTAAATAATATCAACTTAAATTACTATAGTTGCAGTTTAATATTAAACTAAACTAAAGGTAAATACATACCGCCTTAACTTCCTGAAACGACTGCGAGCCAGAAGTATGTACAACTCGCAGCTTGCCTCGATTCTTCTTCATCTTCTCTGACTTGGTCTTGAACGCAACATCATCCCAATAAGCACACATCGCAAGCCATGCTGGATCTGATACTGCCGACGGCTGATGCTCTCGCAAAGTAGTCCCGGGCGATTCTTCTACCACTTGGACTGCCCTCTGTCGCATCTCGTACAGCCAGCCAGCATAATTCTTCGAGGGCAATGATAACGGCGTCACCATCCGCCTCAGTGATGCCGGTCTCGTATCTATAGTATCTCTATCAAACAGACATAACATACGCATAATTACTTATTTGAACAATATATAAATAACATGGACCTTAATTGTATATATGTAATTCGACTTACGTGAAACTCCCGCAACACTGTCACCATGAAGCCAAGATCGAACGCTTAGTATCGGCTAAATCGCATGCAGCACTAGTAGTAGGAGATGCGTCCAGCAGATGATGATGTACTGGTCACGCTTTAGCTTATTGTGATCCATAATACTATAATACAAAATTTATTAAGAACATTTTAATTTATTAATCACATAATAATATCATCGCGATTGAACATAAGTGATAGTTGAAACTCTATGTATTCAGCCGACATCAATTGGAAAGATGTCGCATCATGGCATGAGACACCTAATCGACCGAGGTTAGGCCCTCGCTGACGTCGACGTCTAACATCTGTATGTTTAATATAGTTATGACATTGTCAATGAATGTATAACGGCGTTATGAAAAAAATGTTACTGAGCCAAAAAAAAGAAATCAACTCACTAGCATCTGAAGACGACCCACCCTGGGAGCCGTCGCCCGATCCGGAGCGGCCACCACCACGACCACCTCCACCGCTTTGTCGAGGCATAGCTGTACTACTGAAATAACAGACATAGATACGATGACATTAATTAAATTTCATTGCAATTATTATATCTAATTTCATTGTATAATATTTACAAAACACCAATTAGTGAAGTAGTACGTCGTCAAACCTGTCAGAATCAAAATCATTTTCATTTCCATCTTCTAATTCTGTCTCTTCCTCTTTTGTATCAATTTCTTCCTCAGTATCATCTTCTACCACCACATACGGACTGACAACCACATCTTCCTCCACTTTGTCAACATCGAGTACGTCAACGACATCATTAACCAACACATCGTCATCATATAGCAAAACGTGGCTGGGATTGCTAACTTGTTCTTGCAACGGGTCATCCGTACTATCAAATGACCGAGTCTTCGTTGTGACAACTGTATACCAGGGGGTTCTATAGTTTACGACATTAGGGGCGTAGTACACTTGAGTTGCTTGGCTGGCTAACACAAATACGTCATCAGACTGTAAATTTGATTTTATATCTACTGTGACGATTTTGTTACGATCAACTTTAACACCCTTTGCAAAGATCAAACCAAATGACACTTAAATGTAACGACCTTTTTAGCACTCGGATAATTGAGCACAACCACTTCCTTTAATCTTCCATAGTAATTAGACTCGTAATTTCCATAACAACTTCCCAACACGACAACGCCAGAGTCGATCGATGTCAATTCATTCAAGTCATCAACCTTGAATCTATACCCATTCACGATACTGACGAAATGAACTAATGAGTTTGTCCCGCCTAAAATAACATCTCTAAACGCTTCATAATCGTTCTCTTCTTCTAATTCTCTCTTAAACCATCGATGAAAATTGTCATTAGTTAATGCTTCCATCTGTGATGTAGTCAACCCCGGGTTAAAAGCTCGTTATTCCAATTCGAATGCGCTGTGTACAATAATATGGCAATTGTTTAATTATTTGATTAAGGTAAGAAAAAATCATTTTCAACTGCATATAATACATACTTGATGTACGACGATACTTCAGGCATATTCAGAAGCATGTATGTAGATATAATCTTTAAATCTTTATCGGTTAGGTAAGTCGTCGTCTCATGTCCAAATGGTTTGGCCGGATAAGTGAATACAACCAACTCATCAGCACGCATTTGGGGTTCGACGACGACCTCATTCTGACTTAGACGATTGTGCTTTGTTGAGACTACATCGTCAAAGTATAGCGAGCAAAAGTTGACAAGCTCTTCCTCCGTATAGCATTCAGCTATAGAACCCTCTACACGAGTTTTGTTTTTAACTTTCTGTTTTAATCGACGCATATACCTGAAATATGACAATACATCGGCTAAAACAAATATTTAGGTGATGATTATAACACAATGTAAGTGATATTACCTCTCAAAAGGATACATCCATCGATATTGCACCGGTCCTCCAAGCTTAAGTTCATTAGCAGATGAATAAGCAAATGCTCCATCGAGTCAAAGAACCCTGGAGGTAAGATCATTTTGAGCTTACACATTGTCAACACTATATTTTTCTCCATCTGCTCCACATCACTGTACCTTATAACAGTAGAGCAAATATCCCGAAAGAAATATGAAAGTGTGGTAAATGCATCATTAATATTCCTCGGTAATACATCACGAAAGGCAATTGGAATCAACTTCTGCATGAATACATGACAGTCATGACTCTTGAATCCGGTAATTTTCAACAGCTCAACCTTAGTACATCGAGAGATGTTAGAAGCATAACCATCTGGTAGCTTCAATGCACTAAGCCACTTGCAAATGTTTTCAACCTACTACTTGGTAAGACAAAATGGAGCTTTTGGTTTTGAGTTTTTAGGACGGAGCCACAATTCTCGCCTGATGTTCATTTCCTCCAAGTCTTTACGTGATTTATCATTGTCTTTTGTTTTACCACTCGATTCTAGCACGGTGTAAAACAAGTTCTCAAACACATTTTTTTCTCGTGATGCATTGACATCTATGCAATGACGAAGTGTTAGTGTGCCCAAAGATGGCAACTCAAACCAAATGGGCGAGTGTGTCCAATTATGAGCTTTACTGCACCTATTGCTCTCAACTTACCATGCTCCTTCCCAAAGCAAGTGGAAATGTCAAATCATTTAGCCATCCCAGTACATCGTTGCCCGACAAGCGACCAACAACCCCCTTCTTTTCTGTTTTTCTATTGAACTGTGTAGACATCTTTCTATAACTATGCTCAACAGGCAAGAATCTTCGAGTAGTTCCAAAGAAACTAGTTTTTCACCCATGACGCAGTTATGTGCCCTGCACATCCCCCATACAAACTGGACATGATAATTTACCATGGGTCGACCAACCACTGATCATCCCAAGTCTTGGGAAAGTCGTTGATAGTCCACAACAAGGTCATTTTCATCAAAAAATTACGCCTCGATGATTTATCAAAAGTCTCGACCCCTGCTTTCCCACAACATCTTAAGTTCATCGACTAACGGCCTAAGGTACACGTTGATGTCTTTTGTAGGAATCTTATCCCTAAGATTAGTAAAAGTCAAGAAAAGATACGGATCCTCATGCACATTAACGGTGGAAGATTGTAAGCTACCATAATCACTGGCCAAACAGAGTATGGCTGACTAAAATTATTAAACGGACAAAATCCATCTATATCCATGCCAAGCCTGATATTCCTAACATCATCGGCAAATTGTGGAAAATTAGCATCAAAATTCTTTCACTCATCTCCATCTGATGGGTGAGTAAATGAAATCAGTGGACGACGTCCCCTTGTCTATGCCAACGCACACTGGGTGCGATGTCGAAGACATGAATAGACGCCGCAACCCTACAAGAAGAGGAAAGTATCGTAATATCTTCTTTGGAACATGTTTCTCCTTCCTGTTAGGTTTTTAATATTCATGGGCGCAATCAAATTGCAAAAATTAAGCGGAAACGTGTAAAATCAGAGTTTAAAAAAAAATATATTTACAAACCATATACCCGGATCACCCTTTATGCACAATTATTAATTAAACGAAGAATAAGAAATTATGAAATCATACCCTTGTAGAAACGAGCTTCCTCGTGTACGAAGTTCACCTCCCACTTCTCCATGATCTCCTTGAATCAACCGGGTTTGGTTCCTTCCTTTGATCAACGTTAGCCACCCATGTGTTTGGCCTCTAGAGGTGATCCACCAAGGAAAAAGAATTTTTCAAGAAGAAGGTGTATTGACTCAAACCCTAGTTTTTTTTATCTGTATAGAAAGGGTGTACTCTCCCAACAATTGGAATTATGTCGTATATTGAAAAAGTCAACAACCCCCACCACCCATAATAAGACTCCTCTTATTTATAAATGTGGGCAACCCATCTTAACAATTAAGGAATTGGGTTTTATTTAATTAATTAAATTCTTTTAATTAATTAAGCTCCCTAATCTTATTAGGGATAATTAATTAAACTCCTTTAACTAATTTTTCCTCCTAATCCTATTAGGAATAAATGAGAGTACTTATATTAAATTAATTTCTAAACTCTTTTAGAAATTAAAATAATAATAATTGTAATAATATTAATAAGACTCTCTTATTAATTTATATTTAATATTTCTAAAATATTAAATAATAATATTAAGCTATTTAATTTATTCTATCACCATAGATTAAATTAAATATACTTAATATATTATTACGATTATACCATTAACTTCTTAAATAATTATTCTTCCTTTTATGGTGTGACCCTTTAGGTTCTCTATATTAAACCAGGTTGTGAATAAATCAATTTGAACAATTCTAATCTTATTTAAATAAATAAATTAAACAATTAATTTATTTAAATAAATAATATTTATTCTACAATAGGATAAGCCTCCTAATGATCAACGACTTTCCAGATAATATAGATTTCAACATTAATCATTAAAGAACCTTTGAGTAAATAGTTACCAGACAATTCAATCCTTCCACCATACAATGTCCCAATTAAATATAAGACATGGAATTATCATCAAGTCTTATTTTATTTAATTATATGTATTTCGATCCTTAAATGCACAACTCCAATTAATGCAAATTAGAAACTCCTTTCTAATTTCATTCTCGCCTTTCGCCAAGGACTACCGGGTTGTCATTTATCGAATCACATAGGACATTTCTTCTTTTTATTAAGTGGTAGATTCTTTATTGATCATACATTATCTCCATGTACAACTTATTATACCCAAGCATACCCTTTGATATACCCTAAGAGTCTTAAGGAATAAGTCAAAGTATAACTCATCATACACAAGATACTATGATGATCTCAAGTCCAAGGATCACTTCAGACTACTATCACTACAGAATTCCTATTGACAGCAAATAAAACTCCATTAGGTATTCCTTAGCGAGCCACGCTCAAATTGAACTTATTCTCTAATAAGCACCTACATACTTGCTTTAGTGTCTCCACATAAATGATCATGAGATCAATCATCCTCATCCAATGAAAGTTAAACGATGTATGTACCAATCTATCCGGATTCACTAATCCCCAATTTAGTAATCCAATGATTGGGAACTATTTTAGTTTTAAGCTTTCTAAGAATTCAGATCTCATTAGAATGATCATCATCATTATTCTAAAAGCATTGCTTAAAACTATGAGTTTATCACATATTATAAAACAAAGATCATGTAGATAATTAAAAGCCTTTAATAAATTAATACTTTTTATTAATAAATGAATAAGATTGTTACAAAGTATATGCTTTATCATCAAACATGATTGGCTTGTGTGCATATTACTTTCAATCTCCCACTTGCACTAAAGCCAATCGCCATTGTATCTTATACTCTTCTTCTCTAAGTGACGATTATCCCGTCATTGGATAAGCTTTAGTTAATGGATATGTAATGTTGTTCTTGAGAGTCCACCATCTCTATAGTGATTTCTCATCTTTCAATGATTCTTATAATCAAATAAAAGTGCCACAACACATGTTTAGATCCAAGATGAGACTTAGGAACTATTCCTAGTTTCAGAATGAACTTTTAATCCAAACAATCAACTTGCAAAGCTTCATTTATAGCTATATACTTTGTCTTTAATACTAAACCAAAGAACTCTTTGTCTTTGTTTGGAACCTTTCCAATTCAACGCACCAATTATTCAAGATAACGCTTTACCTTAAAGTGGATTTTTCTCGTCATCTTGGTCATGTCTCGAAAAACTTGAGTCTGTTAAGCCCTCTAGTTTTAATTTAGACCCACCATGAATATGATCACATCCTTTGTGCTTGGTCAAGCACTTTAAGATGTTTTCATGGACTCATAGTGAACTTCTCCATAATACGACCGATCAACATTAGGTCTCAGATATTTCATTGCATACATGATTGTCACTCATGCGATCTCTCTTCTTTAATAGTTTGTGGGGACTATTAAGAGAGATACACTCCATAGCTCATTGACATGAGACATCTCTTGAGTTTGCCATGCTAAACGACTTTAGCATCAAATGAATATACGTTCCTTGGGTTAAGCCGAAAGCATCCTCTTAAATCTATCTATATAGATTTATATCCCCAATTAAGATACTCTTCCAAATCATTCATGGAGGAATGTTTAGACAACTTTATCTTTACCGATTGTAGCATTGGTATGTCATTCCTTATCCGTAGTATATCAACATATAATATTAGGAATGTCACGCTTCCCATCGTCCCTTTTGTACACACTAGAACTCTTACCTCATCGTATGTAGAATGGATCATCATCTTCATGATGAGTACCTCATCATCATCATCTATGATGAATCCATACCTCCTAGGTATCTTCTTGTACTATTCCATTTACTGATCTTGGTTTGTGGTACAATAGGTCTATCTATAGGTTCCTCTTATTCGACTTATAGTATTTTGTGGTTCTTGAACTCTTCAAGATCTATTATCCTCCCACTAGTCCTTCAATGATAAACACCTTTATCTTAGAAGGAAGCGTGTTTCAGAATAAACACCTTTTGCTAAGTGGGATTATAGAACATATACCCTAAACTTACTTTAGGATGTCCCACAAATTTGTACTTGTCAAATCTTGTCCCAAGCTTATTCTTTGAAACCTTTTCACATAAGTTGGACAACCCCTTATCTTA
This sequence comes from Panax quinquefolius, assembly GCA_020205615.1. Classification (NCBI taxonomy): domain Eukaryota; kingdom Viridiplantae; phylum Streptophyta; class Magnoliopsida; order Apiales; family Araliaceae; genus Panax; species Panax quinquefolius. The sequence continues at coordinate 114,914,988 of CM035160.1, read as the reverse complement.
ACATACTTAAGATTAGGAATCCTCCCCGTCCATAACTTTTATGAAGTCTTGGGGCGGATTTTGAGGTTACCTTTTCAGAGATATGCACCATTTCTAGGACATTATCCCGTAAGGATACTTGGAATGTCGGTAAAATCATTATGGACCGCATCCACGTCCAATAAGGTACGATTTTTCATTCAGATACATCAATCAATTATCACAGATCGAGGATGTGTCCATTATGAGAAAACCATTTGAGATGATCTAGAAACTTATTGACAAGTATTTATTCCTTGATCTAATCAAAGAATCTTAATACTTTGCCAATTTGTTTCACTTTTGAATTCTTTGAACCTTTCAAATAATTCACACTTGTATTTCAAAGCAAATACACATTCAACTCTTTGAATGATCATCTCTTTTCTTATACTAATTTGTTCAATATGCAAAATTATTTTCATGTAAGTCAAGTATACAAAATCCATTAAGTAATATTCCGATTCTCAGACAAAACATTATTATTATAAATAGAACAACAATTGTTCTTAATTATAATACCAAAAATTTTATTGTCAACAATAAAATAGAAATAATATTTCTAACAAGAACTAGAATACAATAACAACTTATTGACTTAATAGATTTGCCCGTAGGCATTGTTAAACTATAAGTTTCTATGGCTAATGCAAAGAACCTTTTTGCTTCATTTCCCACACATAGGATTACTTATCTTTGTTTAACTTTCTACTGCTTGGTCCTTTTCATAAATCTAAATTTATGATAACCAAAGTCGGTATCCAATACCCAAGTAGAACCTCGACTTAAAGAAAAATTTATTTCAATCATGAACAAAAATCGATATGAAGAAACTTCACTAAGCTTCTTTGGTTAGCCTCTGCGCAAGATGCTTCTCGCAGTTTCTTTCCAAAGTGTCGAGCTTATTGTAGTGGAAGCAAACTCCTTTGCTATCCGTATCGCTTTTGTTCTTATTATACTTTGTTTATGCCTTTTCTATATACCTTCTTTGAATCATTCTTCTTTTCGGAAGATCCTTTGGCCCCTACCAAGAAGACATGGTCTTTCTTGGTTGAAAGTGACTCTCAATATTTTTCAATATGTTAAGCAAATCAGCGAGGCTGATATTTAGCTTGTTCATATGAAAAATTCACAACAAACTTGAAAGGAGTCCGGGAGTGGGTGCAAGATCAAATCTTGGCTCAACTCTCCATCCATGACAAAACTCGTTGTCCTAATTGATCAATCAAATTGATAATGTTAAGGACTTTTATCCGCACTATAGTGCCATTGGCCATTCTAGATCGGAAGAGCTCATTAGATATCCGATATCTATCGGCCCTATTTTCCTCACCATCAACTACTTGATGTGCGTGAATATAAGAAGAGCATCCATAGTTTTATGCCGTGTTTGAAGCTTATTTACTCATAGATGCGAGCATGATGCATCGAGCCAATTGTGCATCATCTTCGCCACTTTCTAAAAGTAGCAATGTCTTCGAGAGACATTGTCTCGCAACCCATGTGAGGATAGGCGTATTAAGGACATAAGATAGCTTTTTCAACCATAAGAACTTTTCTCAATTTCCTTAACCAATCCGTTTAATTGATTCCGATTAATTTAGCATCTAATATGCTTCGCAAATGATAGTAATTTTAGACATTGTAAAATTCTCGTAAATGAATTTGTAATTAACAACATTTTAACATACATTCTTTTATTAATTACCAAAATAAATTAGGTCTTGTTTTAAATTGGTATCTCCCACTATTTTCTTCAAACTATATTACCCTCACTTATATAGTTCTAAGCAAAATCTAATTAAAGATTAGCTAGTGAGAATAAGGATCCCATTTCAAATGTATATAGCCTTGTGGTGACACAACAAACTATATATAAATAAATAGGTAGACAACTTTTGTCAATTACATCAACTATGTAACTCCTCAGATTTTGCCTCTTAGATTATTTTGATCAAGTGGTGGCACATCCGAATCAAAATTATCCAAGTTAAGTCCAACCTAGCACTCCATATATTCAAAAAAGAAAAATATCATCCTTGTGGTGACACAACAAAATAATATTGTTCAATTTTCTTTATAAGCATCAAATGTGATAAATGAACATCTTAAATACTTAATACTTGCCTTGTGGTGACACAACAAACTCATATTAAATATTTAATACTCTATTAATTTTATCATGCTTGAAAGCGTGACGCTCGATATTCCAAATATCTTTGAACGCTTTAGGACTTAATATAAAAATTGAGGGTTTGTTATTAATTTGTCTCATCTTGTTTAGCGCCAGCATGCACATATATATATAAAATACGCGTCATATTAATGAACAATGAAAGCATGTTTGCATAATATATAATATATATAGTATAAGCATGCACATATAGAATACTATATTCTACCCGAATTGATTATGGACTTTTATTCTAGTTTGGTCTACTAGAGCCACCAAGTGAACCAAAAGGTCAAACCCTAGGGTGCAAGAATTAATATTTAAATATAACTATTACATTTAAACCCTGCTCCATTACAAATGTGTCTTCAAACGCTTCTTGTCCCTTGATCTCCAATTCTTCAAAATAATTCTAACTATTCCTATTACAAAACTATTTAAAATAAATAGAAACCTTGATCGCTAATCAAGGGAAGTACATAGGAGGGGAATAGAATTTACATTAAGAAAAATTAGAGAAGACGAGGTACGCAGACCCCATTTAATAAAACTCATACATTCATGCATCCAACTAAAATAAAATCCAATCATATTGGTCGATAGTCCATAATCAATCCCATTTATTATCATACACATCACCATATGCATCAATAAATAACATTCATCTCATGAATAATAAACATTTAATATATATATTGATATCATTTAATGGGCAAATTTAGTTAGTATAAAATCTATTTTTGAATCAAAATAAACTCCTTTATTTTAATCCAAATTTAAATCAAAATAAAACTATTTTATTTTAATTTATTCAATTTTGAATAAAATAAACTATTTTATTTTAATCAAAATCATTAATCAAAATAAACTCCTTTATTTTAATTAATTATGGAATCCAATTCCATATATATTAAAATTCTTTAATTAAAATAAACTCTTTTATTTTAATTAATTATGGAATCCAATTCCATGTAAAAAAAAAAAAAAATCTTTTATTAAAGGAAACACGGATATTCTTTCCTATTCACAAATAAACTTCTTTATTTTGAATAATATGAAATCATATTTCATATCTAAATAAACTCCTTTATTTAAGAAAACATGGATTCTCTTTCCTATTCACAAATAAACTCTTTTATTTTGAATAATATGAAATCTTATTTCATATCTAAACAAACTCCTTTATTTAAGGAAAGATGGATTTACTTTCCTTATTCACAAATAAACTCTTTTATTTTAGGAAAAATAAAATCCAATTTCAACTCCAATTAGTTATTATGGAATCCAATTCCAAATCTAATTAGTTAGCATGAAATTTAATTTTAAAATTAAAATAAACTCTTTTATTTTTAAGATTAAAATAAACCTTTTATTTTAAAATTAAAATTAAATTTTATTTTAATTATAAAATTATTAAAATATTATATATATATAAATATATAATAACCTAATATTATAGAATATTTATATAACTATTATATATATATATAATAACAAAGAATATATATATATATATAACTATTATATATATATATAATTATCAGATTTATATATATCTTATATATATATATATATAATATATCAGAATTTATATATATATATATATATATATATATTAATATATGCCATCCTTGATTTCCGTGTCTTATTTCCAAATTTCATGCTTTCGCTTTTTTTTTTTTTAAAAACATTCAAGTGACGTCTTTGTTGTATACTGCTCACGCCACCAAAAAAAAAAAAGCATATAACAATATCTTTGTTATTTATGTTGCTTAAGTCCTTCAAAAAAAAATAAATAAGCAGATTTTTTTTTTTTTTTTTAATAAATTTTATCTGATAAAATTTTGCTCAATTAAATTGTTCTAAACACATATCAATATACATATCAAATTAAAATAATTAATAATTTGCATAAAGGTTTGGCTCGATACCACCATTGTTAGGTTTTTACTATTCATGAAGCGTAATCAAATTGCAAAAATTAAGTTTAAACGTAAAATCGAGTTTAAAAAAATATATTTACAAACCATATACCCGGATCACCTTTTTACGACAATTATTAATTAAACGAAGAATAAGAAATTATAAAATCATACCCTTGTAGAAACGAGCTTCCTCAGTAATTGAAGTTCACCTCCTACTTCTCCATGATCTCCTTGAATCCACCGGGTTTGGTTCCTTCCTTTCGATCAACGTTAATCACCTGTATGTTTGGCCTCTAGAGGTGATCCACCAAGGAAAAAGAATTTTTCAAGAAGAAGGTGTATTGACTCAAACCCTAGTTTTTTTTATCTGTATAGAAAGGATGTACTCTCCCAACAATTGGAATTTATGTCGTATGATGGAAAAAGTCAACAACCCCCACCACCCATAATAAGACTCCTCTTATTTATAAATGTAAGCAACCCATCTTAACAATTAAGGAATTGAGTTTTATTTAATTAATTAAATTCTTTTAATTAATTAAGCTCCCTAATCTTATTAGGGATAATTAATTAAACTCCTTTAACTAATTTTCCTTCCTAATCCAATTAGGAATAAATGAGAATACTTATATTAAATTAATTCCTAAACTCTTTTAGAAATTAAAATAATAATAATTATAATAATATTAATAAGACTCCTCTTATTAATTTATATTTAATATTTCTAAAATATTAAATAATAATATTAAGCTATTTAATTTATTCTATCACCATAGATTAAATTAAATATACATAACATATTATTACGATTATGCCATTAACTTCTTAAATAATTATTCTTCCTTTTATGGTGTGAATTTTTTAGGTTCTCCATATTAAACCCGGTTGTGAATAAATCAATTAGAACAATTCTAATCTTATTTAAATAAATAAATTAAACAATTAATTTTTTAAATAAATAATATTTATTCTCTGATAAGGGATATAAGCTCCCTAGCGATCAACGACTTTCCGGATAATATAGATTTCAACATTAATCATTAAAGAACCTTTGAGTAAATAGTTACCGCATAATTCAATCCTTCCACCATACAATGTCCCAATTAAATATAAGACATGGAATTACCGTCAAGTCTTATTTTATTTAATTATATGTATTTTGATCCTTAAATGCACAACTCCAATTAATGCAAATTAGAAACTCCTTTCTAATTTCATTCTCCGCCTTGACAATGACTCTTTGGGTTGTCATTTATCGAATCACATATGACATTTCTCTTCTTTATTAGAAGTGGTAGATTCTTTATTGATCATACATTATCTCCATGTACAACTTATTATACCCAAGCATACCCTTTGATATACCCTAAGGGTCTTAAGGAATAAGTCAAAGTATAACTCATCATACACAAGATACTATGATGATCTCAAGTCCAAGGATCACTTGTACTACTATCACTCTGAGGAATTCTATTCGACAAGAAATAAAACTCCATTAGGTATTCCTTAGCGAGCCAATGCGTCAAAGTGAACTTATTCTCTAATAAGCACTACATACTTGCTTTAGTGTCTCCACACAAATGATCATGAGATCAATCATCCTCATCCAATGAGCAAGCAAGCAACGTATGTACCAATCTATCCGGATTCACTAATCCCCAATTTAGTAATCCAATGATTGGGAACTATTTTAGTTTTAAGCTTTCTAAGAATTGAGATCTCATTAGAATGATCATCATCATTATTCTAAAAGCATTGCTTAAAACTATGGGTTTATCACATATTATAAAACAAAGATTATGTAGATAATTAAAGCCTTTAATAAATTAATACTTTTATTAATAAATGAATAAGATTGTTACAAAGTATATGCTTTATCATCAAACATGATTGGCCTTGCAAGATATTACTTTCACTTCCCCCCACGTTTTGTGATTTTGTACCGAGGCAAATTACATATATCACACTGCACCTTATCTTTTCTCTCCTCGTAGTATAACATACAGTCCTGCTCACAAGCATCGATCTTCTCATACCCAAGATTCAACCCCTTAACCATCTTCTTCACTTCATAGTAACTCGCGGGCAGGGTATTATCCTTAGGTATGAACTCCTTGAAAATAGCAAGCAAATCATTGAATCCTGATTTGTTCTCCATTGAAACTTCTGTTTGTGTTAATTGATGCAAGGTATATGATGCTTGTATATAGTTATTTTGATGACCAATAAAAAGGATGTTAGATTACCAAATTAACTGATGCAACTTTTACTTGGCTATAATAAATACAACAAAAAATTATAAACAACATGAAATCTAAATCCCATTAAAAAATATCTAATATACACAGATTTAAATGAAAATTGATGCAAAATGATTTTGCCTTCACCAAAAATTGGATTTAATGTGCAGTAGGTGTCAACACCAATAAGCACGAGACATCCCACTGTAAATTTCAAATTGCAATTGAAAATTTCAAATACTAAAAGTTAGTCGGCATATACTACGTACCTAAATTTTGGTAGTCACAATCGGTTACTATTTGTCTAGTGAAATCATAGTGACAAAAGGCGTAGTAGTGGTATTAGGTTTAGTACCCACTTTCAGGTTTTTGACAACACCATTTTAGGTCAAATATTAGTTGGTTATATAATTGAAAAAGTGTGTTTAAAATATTTAGGTATAAATTTATACCCTAGATTCTTGTTTGGCGTAACTTTTTTTAAATAGTGGGGACGATAAGCTGTTATTTTTGTAGAATAATTAAATTGGAGAAGTATACTTTAAATGTCCAATAAACCTTAAGGTGTTAAATAAGTAAATCGATAACAACTTTTTTCTTTCTGTACATTGGAGGTGTTGTACTCGTTTTATAACTTCTTTTTCTTCTTCATTTTTTAGATAAAACTCTGTAATAAAAATAAGGAATAATTTTATTCATAAATGAATCAAATTATAAAATCATTATAGTCAAGGTTGATAATTTGTTACCGATTTATAGTCTCGAATAGACTTTGATAGAATTTATAGGGAGAAATAGAGAGAAAAAAAAAGATAGATTGGAGAAGAAGTTTTTAATTCATTTCATTCATAATCCATTTAGTATAAAACCAAGCCTCTTATAGGCATAACTAATACCTTACATTACAAATAAATCCTAGACTTTCATTTCATTTCTAATCTTAGCCATTCGTTTTACTAACTATTTTATTACTAATCTATCCAATGCACCTTTTAGCTGCACAATGTCAAGGTGCGTAAAAATACTCCGCCCTTCGAAACCAGCTTGTCCTCAAGGTGGATAAAAATGAAGGCGCCTTACTTCATTGTCTTGGTTATGAACTTGAGCAGACCATTCATTTAATGATTTTGTTAAGCACCAAAAACTGCGAAATCTACGAATAGGATGTCAAACTTTAGCAAAAGGAACTTCTTTTATGATGGTTGGAGAAGATTGTACCAAATTTCCATTCATACTGACTATCTTATAATGTATTGCACCAGCCTGGGAGTGGATCATCAAAATTAGGGAGGAAGGGTGTTGCATTCTACCATGTGATTTCTATTTCCATTGCTTTGAAATGCCAAAGTTTGGAAAATTCTAGCAAGTCCAAGCATGATAAACAGATTGTGGTTCTGAATAATAGATGTGATTATTCCACCCTTACCAATATTGCCTCCAAGAGCACTAACCTCTTTAATCCTATTTTCTTGACACGTATCTTCTAAGTATTTAGCCAACTCTCTCCCCAAAGCCATGATCACTTCACAATCTCTTATTGTCATGTGGTTTACCATCAAGCACGCCATAGCTCTTGACCAAATAGTAGAATAATCTAGTCTCCCTAGATAGCATGTTGATTTTTTCATCCATAAATGCGCTATAACAGTTGAAAGTTTCATTTGTTAAACATAGTTTGGGCTTGCCGTCTCAACTTCGAGTGTCTGATATGACAAAAATTGACTTAAAAATTTCATGAACAATAATATATCTCCTTGTCAGGTACAACCAATTCATCTCCTTTCCTCCGAAGGTGAGTTTTCGTACTTTCACGTTGAAGAATTCCATTTATTCCTGGATCCTAATAAAAAAATTGTGTTAACAAGAGTGTTCTATTTTGATATGTCGAGCTTGCATGCACAAATGAGTCTTCTTTGACTTCTTCAGGATCCTTCGCTACACTTTTTTTATCTCCATCGACATTTTCCAATATCTCTTCCTTCAGATCATTGCTTAGTAATGGCCACAATACTACACTCAGATCAATAAAATTAATCGTCTTACCATTTCCAAGGACCCCACTTCGTCCCTGCCCCAAGACCAAAGTTTATATCCACCATCAGCAACAAGAATAGTATGAGCAGCGAAATAAATTTCAACACCTTTGGAACACCCAAGTATAAATGGAAGAGTGCAGCAACCCGGTGCCACCAAACCCAAATTGTAACCCACCATGTTCAGTAAATTGGTCTCAATAAATTGTTTGGAGCACAACTCAGTGTATGAGCTGAACTTTATCCCATGAGTTATGCTCATCACCACAATCCTATCAATGGGCACAAATTCCCCATTATCCCTGTGTTCAATCAATGCAATCAATGTAGCAACATGACGATATATGAGCAAGCCACTAGAGTAAACCCAAATAGCAATTGTATCCTATGAAAGCGGGTTATTTGCACCACCATTTAATACTCTATCGCTGTGAGGAATATGCAGCTTCTCAATCAAAATTATGTCCGAGAGAGCTAAAAAATCATCAATTATCTGCTGCCTAGTATACCGTTGAGAAATATTAAGATGACCCTCGTGAATATTATGACATAGACAATATGGTTTGGTGAGAATTATTTTCAGAGTTTTTTCACTAATTAAAAAGTCATTCTCTACAATTTTCTTTATCAACAATTGTCAAATGCAAGCGAGAATCAAATCCAATGTAGAATGTTCACTCAACTTCTTTACTTTCAAGATTTTTTGACATCCGGCAGGATAGTGGTTATCCTACGGGCTAGGGCAACATAAATTCACAGATAAAAGGAACAAGAGATTCATCGTAAAACACAGAGAAACTCTCTCTAATGTGTATAATATTTTTATCAAAATCAAAGTTATGAATTCAACCCACAAGCCGGGTTTATATAGCTTAACAAAACTTTATCTCCAAGTTACTCTAGAATCTTCTTAGAGATATGGAAATAATATGGAAATAAAATCTTCCTAGGGATGTGAAATAGATCCTAACAAACTTCCTAAATTTATGAAAATAACTCCTAACAAATAACAAACTTACTAATAATAAAATATTATTAAATAAAGAACTAAAATAGGAATAAAAAGTAAATAAACTATTAATTCGTCAAACTCCCAAAGTCAGGACGCCATGAGCCCCCAAAGCCGATCCCCATATCCCAAAGCCGAAGGTGTTAATGACCTCTTCGTCTGTGACGATCATCTAATTCATTATATTCCAGGGCTATCAACATACTATCTGATAGCTAAGTAACTTCGGTCTCGTACCATCCTGCATTAGTCACCCCAGGTTAAAAAGAACTTGTCCTCGAGTTCATAGTTTGTTCAGTAGACTGCTCAAAAGAGGGGCTCAAATGTTTTACATTGAAAATGTCCAAAGTCCGCAGATAACTCAAAATGCGTAGTCGATAAGCATTATCGTTGATTAACTGCAGAATCTCACAAGGACCAATTTTTCGGTCCTTAAGTTTATTATAATCGCCAACAAGAAACCGATCTCAGGTTAGTACGACCCAAAAAAGATCTCTAACTTTAAAAACAACCCGACGATGATGATTGTCAACCCGTTCCTTGTATTTAGCATTGCTTCCGAGATGGATTTGTACACTTGATCATGGATAACCCGAAGATGATCTGCCATTTCTTCTGCCTTTGGGTGTACTCGACCAATACGAGGAATATGAACTAATTCTAAGACCACATAAGGGTTCTGACCATAAACAATCTGAAAAGGAGTCATATTAGTGGTCCTATTCTTAGACCGGTTATAAGCAAACTCTGCTTGAGAAAGTGCCAGATCCCATTGCTTCGGTTTATTTTTGGCTAAACACCTCAAAATATTACCCAAACTTCAATTTACTACTTCTGTCTGACCGTTTGTCTGAGGATGGTAAACACTGCTGAAGTTCAATTGCGTTCCAAGCTTTTCCCACAGACTTTTCCATAAATTACTCATAAATTTAGTATCCCAGTCTGATGTAATAGAATGAGGAACGCCATGTAAGCGTACAATCTGTCAGGAATAAGTATGTGAATGTTATTCCTAATTATATATGATTTGATTATGATATATATGAATGAATATACAAGTATGCTTGCATTAAGAAAAGTTGTAAAGTCCTTTGATAGATAGTAGAAACATGTGTACAAGGACTTAGAATGAATTGATCAAGTATGTTAGGTTGATCCTACATAAGCAAAACAACTTTGTAAAGTCCTTAAAAAGAAATGATGTACAAGGACTATAAATATAGAAAGATAAAGCATGTTAGGTTGATCTTACGATGTAATAGATAGGCTTGTCTGATCATCGAGCACTGCACTAGAAATCGTAGTCTGCCAGGAGAATCAAGAAGAACTTGAGAGCTGTCGAGGCAGAATCGTAGTCTGTAAGATAGTAGATCTTGGAGTTCGTAGACTGCCAGGAGAGACGAGGAAGGATCGTAGTGTGTCGAGTAGAACTTCCTCGGAGCCGAAGCCTACTGAGGAAGTTGTGTTCATAATCGTAGAGACAACCTGCCTACGAGCCGACCAAACATCTGTTGAAGCCAAGTCAGAAACGTAGACTACACTCGGAGTCGTAGAAGTCTCATCGATCGAGAGAAGCCAAGTCAAGGATCGTAGACTACACTCGAGTCGTAGAGTCTATTGATTACATGCGAGATCGTAGTCGAGCAAGATCAAATGAAGACAACAAGCACAAGGCGTAAATCGTAAAGTGTCAAGATCGATCTAGGAGTCGTAGTGTCGCTTGACACAAAATTTGAATCAGAGAGCGCAGAACTCACGACCTCAACAGATGTGCTCACAATGCATAGGCAGAATCGTAGAGCAAATATGATTCTCAACTAATGAGCACTCCCAGAATATCCAAAGGAACAAAGCCTCTGGTTGGTACTGCAAAGATACATCCCACCTGAAGGGAACCAGAGAGCACTCAACAAATGGCATGAAAGCTAACAGAAGATCTAAGCACCAACCCAATCAACATCAAGATTGAGTTGTGAAGCCATTTAAGATGAAGTCTTCCACAAGGAGATCAGAAGAAGACTTCAATAACTGACTAAGGAAAGTCAGCTAGTGCAGTAGCCGTCAAGTAGATAGAAGACAATGATCTTGGAAGCAACCAGGATCGTAGTGTTTGTCAAACAAAGAAAGAACTGATGAAGTATACACAGAGATACTGGACAGCTTCTGAAGAACAAGGATAAAGTGACTAAAGATTGGGTCAGTCCATTGATGATCAGTGAACGAGAGATCACAAGGAGAAAGCGAGCTGGACACGCCACAAATCTGAAGTGTCTTGCTATTCAGAAGGGGCCAGAACAAGGAAGTCAAGTCATCAAGATGTCGAGAAGGCTATTGCAAAATGACGAAGTGTTCAAGTCTCGCCTAAGAGAAGGAAGAGGTGTTCACATTGAAAATCCAATCAACACTCTTCAAGATCGTAGTATTGTCTCTACCAGTCAACATGACACACTGATCGAGGTCCTCGAAGACATACATCGTAATCGTAGAGAGTTCGGATAGTAAAGATCAAAGCATTAGCAAGCAGTTCAATCGAAGGGTAATGTAAGACCCCAAATTATTAATAAATGAAATTTAATTCCTCTATTTATTATTTTGAAATAGTAAGGGTTGATTTGATTAATGTGGTTAGTTGTGGGTAAAATGCATAAATATTTTAAATAAGCAAGTGGTTATAAAATACTCATTGTTGTCGGAGAATATTCGTTTGGTCGTGGAATATTTTTACTATCAAGGGGAATATTAAATGCAATGGCAGTAGCGATTTTGTGTGGGCCCATAACGAAAAGCGATTTGATGAAGAAAGCAACAAGTATATCGTTGTTTATAAATAATTGGTAGCTTGAGTTGTTCAATTATTAATCTTGTAAGAATACACGGTGGTTAAAATACTGAATAATCTGGCGTTGTTGCAAGAAGACGCGATATTGCACCAATTATTGATTCTTACGTAAGAAGGCACTACTCAATAATTGTTACATTAATTATTATTCAATTATTTTATTTTATTGATTCAATAATTGTTACGTTGATTTTTTATATTAACGTTGTTTGATAATTATCACTACACAATATTTTCCATTATCGAAGAAATAATTCATATTATCCGAATAATATTATTAGAAAACATTATTAGCAATGTCTAGAAAGTTACATCTAAGGAGAGGTTTGGTCACCTAATTTCGAGCCGATGAGAGAAATTCTTATTGGAAAGCCCCTCTTTCTTGGGAGCGGCTCGGTCACAAGATCTTGTGATTCTATAATATTATTTGTGAATAATTAATTATTGATTTATATGATGAGGAAAATATTGATTTTATGTGGATATAGATGGAGAAAAAAATTTTAAAGTGACAATTGTTAAAAATTGATATTTTATCTTTTCTCGATAAAATAATATTTTATTATATTATTATAATATAATAATGGTGATATTTTACAATGAATGTGGGATATATATGAGTATATGAGGAGAAAGAGTATTTTTGTTGCAAAAGTTGTTTTAAAACATGTTAAACATGTTGGTGGACCCATTCTTGATCGAAATTTGATTATAGCACGTAAAATCGTGTGTATGTGGATTTGATCGATTTACATTTGGAATTTGGAAAAACTTTCTTTTGTAAAGTTGTAGAGAATTGAATTTCCTATACAAAGTCGCGAGATTCGAATTTCTTGATAAAAGGGCTATTTATTATGAATTATTGAAGTTCAAGTTCGGAATAATTAATTTTGTAAGTTTAAAATATTTTAAATCGCAAAACGTTTTTTGCAAGTTTGGCACATGTGTGTGGCGATATGTTTGGATCAATGAGGTGTGCGTAAGAAATTTATAATATATATATTATTATTATATTCAATTTTTACTTTGGTGTTCTAAGCAATTTCTATAAATAGGGTGATTAGGTTAGAATTGAAAATCACACCGTAAACTGAAGTTTTCTCTCTTTCTCTCTCGATATATCGAGCGTATTTTTGTGAGTATCTTAGTACTTTGAGTATTGCTAAGCGGCAAAGTTCTTTCAAAAGACTATATCTAGTCGTAAATCTTATCCTTTTGAGGTAAGGGATGTTATTTTATTCGAAAATGATATTATTTCTTCAATATCATTATATCTTAGAAATATTGGTTGGAAATTTTTATCAAATTTAGAACTTTTCATGTCGGGATTACTATTCACAGATTACTATTCACGAGTACTATTCACGAAGCATGATGATTTTTTTATGAAATTTCTATCTTTTATTATCGGAGTTATTTATTCACGTATAATTACATTATTCACGAATACGACCTTATTCACGTGAAAAATTAAATTTTTATTTTTCGGTCAAAATATCTATTATGGATATTAGCGTTGATTGTATCCATGTTTTGATCATTCTTGAATTTTACTCCACTCGGTTATTTATGAAGTATTTTTGAACTTGGATTGTTTAAAAAGTACGAATCCTTAATATTTGTTTTTTTGTTTCTTTGGATTCATTTTCTTTAAAATATTTTCATCATCCTCGGTCCTAAATGATGATATAATCGAATATCTTTGGCCCGTAGTGCAAAAGATGAATGATTTTATGATGAATATCTTTGGCCAGAAAAGTCAAAAGATGAAGCAGTGTTTAGATGAACATGATCAATGGTGAATATCTTTGGCCTGTAGTTGAATGAATATTTGATTTATGATGTATATTGATTGATGTTACTGAGGATAAAATATCGATGATGGACTTTTAAATTCATAGATGATAGTAGATTTCATTCTCTACTTAACTCTTCTAATGAATTGTTGTTTCCGCTGCAGTTGTTGATCTAAAACTTGTTGTCTATTGTATTCTATCAGATTTTTCCCTGTTGAAGACGAAGGATAATTTTTTGTACATTATCTTAGTCATAATATTCTTTACTGAGCTATTTGAGCTCACCCTTTTCCATTTTGTTCCATTTTTCTTCTCAAGAGACGAGAATATAGTGGGAACTAGTCGGGGTGTGGAGTAATGGTTCAAGACAGTTGTTTTAGTAGTCCTCACTATTTTGTAAAATAGTGTATCAATAATTGTAATGAGGACTTATTTAAGTGTGGATATTGTCTAGAAGATAATATTTGTATTTAAACTCACAGTTTATGTGTTATCGTATTTTGCACGACAATTGTATTAATGAAGTTGTAGTTGTTTCTGTACCATGTATTTTGACGACTCAGAATGGGTGTTGTATACCTATTTTGGGGCGTCACGGTTAATATCGAGCTTAGGATATGATCTCTGGCGGAGATCGGGGAATAGAACTAGGAGGAGAGACGAGTAAATCCTTCGCTAGTGTGTCCTACCTAAGGTTATTTGTTGGCTCATTATAATATAGGGGTATTATGTGAGTTGTTAATTTTTTAATTAAACCTTGTTTTATGGGCAAGATTTAAGAATGTCGAATCGAGAATGTTAATAAAGTGGAGTAAATGAGACCGTGGAGACACCTTTGCTCACTAACAAGGAGAACGTGCAACAGGCTGGCAATGTTCCTCCTATGAACAACACCACTGAACAGATGACGAACGATGGTATGTTTAGGAACTTTCTAGAATTCATGCAAAATCAAATGAGAGAGACTACTGTTCAAAATGTAGGTGGAAACACTGGAAACTCACGGATGGTCACCGCTAAGCAGTTCAAGGATTTAAAACCACCGGAGTTTTTGGGAAAGACAGAACCACTTACGGCAGAAACGTGGATAAAGCAGATCACTAAAATATTTGATGTCTTGGGATGCTCAGAGGAGCAAAAGGTTCATTTCGCCACCTTCATGTTGCGAGGAGAGGCAAATTATTGGTGGGAATTCATAAAGCGTACTCAGCCTACCGCACTGAAGATGTCTTGGGAGAAGTTCCAAGAATTGTTCAACGACAAGTACTTTCCCAAAAGTATTCGTCACATGAAGGAGGTAGAGTTCATCAAGCTGGAGCAAAACAATATGAACGTATCGCAGTACGAAGCTAAGTTTGCCGAGTTGTCCCGATTTGCATCCCATTTGGTTGATAATGAGGAGAGAATGACGCGAATATTTCTGCGAGGTTTGAAACCCAAAATACGTCAATACCTCATTTCTCACAAAACTTTGTTTATATTCAGATGTTGTGAATAGGGCTCAGTTATTGGAGCACGATAATGAGTCGGCTCAACTAAAGAATAATGACCAACAACTCGATGATAATCGTACCGGTGGTGACGGTCATTGGAACAATGATAACCATCGTGGAGGAAATTATCATGCCAGAAATGGTAACCACTTCAGTGGTAATCGTAGCCAAGGTAATAGAAGAAATAACTCAGTGGAAATTTCAAGAAGAGAAGATTTAACAACGACGGAAGACGTCGGCACCAACAACAAAGAACGAATTTTAGAGGATGAGAAAGACCGCCAGTTAGATGCTATGGAGCACGAAGAAGAGGGACACATAAGTCCAAAGCCCCATTCACAACCTTCCAAGGTATGTTATAATTATGGAAAAGAAGGTCATATCGCTCGAGATCAGACGCAGAGCGAAATCCAATCCAATGAGGATGGTGACTCAAAAGGTCGTCCCGTAAAACTCAAAGTCAGCGGTTCCTAGAAGAAGCGTTTTTGATTTGGTCGAATGCGAGGAATCCGAACGAAGTTAGCACACGTTAGTTAATTATAAATTCTTACGAAGTTTATACCTTATTGATCTGGGGTTCTACCCATTCATTTATCTCTCCCGCTTATACTCAACGTTTAAACTTGACCGGAGAAAATTAGACTTTGACTTATCATTGAAACTCCAGTTAGGAGAAACTTTCGTTACATCCACTGTTTATAAATCTTGTTTGATCCAAGTTGGCACCATTACATTACCTGTTGACCTTATTTCTTTAAAGATACTTATTTTTGATGTGATTTTGGGGATTGATTGATTAACTACTCATCATGCCAAATTGATTGCTTTTGTAAGGTTGTTAGTTTTCATATTCCTAAGCAACCTGTTATTCGAATTCAAGCAACCAAACCATTGAAGTCAAACTCTTTCATATCAAGCCGTAAAGTCATTCGTTTATTGAAAAACGGATGTCAAGCTTTCTTATCCATGTTATGGACTTAAACAAAAATACGTCATATTTGAATAATATTTCTATTGTTAGTAAATTTCCTGATGTATTTCCTGAAGAATTTCTTGGCTTACTCCCAAAGTGTGATATTGAATTTTGTATCGACTTTGAACCCGGTACAAAACCCATTTCTAAAATCTCATGGCTCCTATTGAACTTTAGGAGTTAAAAATTCAACTGTAGAAGTTTGTACCCGAGCCTTTATCTGGTGACTTCCTTTGTAGAATGCACCGAAGCCAGACTCTCCGTAGGGGACGCCATATTTGTGTGAAAGTAAACTGATAGGTACCATTGTGACGTGCTATTCAAGATTGGGATATGAGTCATAGTTGAGAGCAACCTAAGTCAGTAATCGAAATACGTAGCTTTCTAGGCTTAGTTGGTTATTATCAGAGATTCGTGAAAAGATTTTCTCGAATCGCTACTCCATTAACTCAGCTGACTCGTAGAGATACAAAATTCGAATGGAGCGAGGAATATAAAAAAAGCTTCCAAGAACTCAACATGTGGCAATGACGTTGGCTCGAGCTGTTGAAAGATTACGACCATACCATTCAATACCATCCTGAAAAAAAAAACGAACATGGTAGCTGACGCGTTGAGTAAAAGATCGTATGCGTTTACGAGTGTGATATTGTTAACACAAAGACCCATTTCGTATGACTTACAGAAGATGGAGATAGAGTTAAAGCTTCCAAGAACCTGCATGAAGATAATGAATATACGATTAGAATCGACTTTAAACGATAAATTTAAAGCTGCTCAAGCTACATACTTGGAGTTGATGAATATGAAGAAGAAGATGCAAGATGTCGTTATTCCAAAAGTGAGAATCGGCGATGTGAGGAAAGCTCAAACCTTCGATTTATTAGTCCATTTGAAATCCTCGATCGAATAGGAACTGTGGCCTATAGACTCGTTTTACCGCCAAATATGACGTGTGTTCATAACGTTTTTCGCGTTTCGATGTTACGTAAATATGTGGACGACCCGAACCACATTATTGAGTTAGAACCAGACGAGATAACAGAAGATTTAACGTACGAGGAGGTACCAGTCAAGATCTTGGATAGGAAAGAGCATGTCCTACGCACGTCAATTTCGAGGACAAAATTTCATAAGGAGGGGAGGTTGTAAGACCCCAAATTATTAATAAATAAAATTTAATTCCTCTATTTATTATTTTGAAATAGTAAGGGTTGATTTGATTAATGTGGTTAGTTGTGGGTAAAATGTGTAAATATTTTAAATAAGCAAGTGGTTATAAAATACTTATTGTTGTCGGAGAATATTCGTTTGGTCGTGGAATATTCTTACTGTCGGGGAATATTAAATGCATTGACAGCAGACCTTGTGTGGGCCCATAATGAAAGCGATCGGATGAAGAAAGCGACAAGTATAAGTTGTTTATAAATAACTTGCGCGTATTATTATACCATTAATATTGTTGGAATACCGGTGGTTAAAACACAAGAATACACGTTGTTGACACGAATAACTACCAGTATTGCACCAATTATTGATTCTTACGTAAAAGGCACTACTCAATAATTGTTACATAAAGAATTACCGATTCGAAGATTTTATTTTATTGATTCAATAATTGCTGCGTTGATTTTTTTAAATTATCGTTGTTTCAATAATTGTCACTACGATTATTTTCATTATCGAAGAATTAATTCATATTATCCTGAATAATATTATTAGAAAACATTATTGGCAATGTCTAGAAAGTTCTGTCTAAGGAGAGGTTTGGTCACCTAATTGCGCGCCAGTAAGGAGAAATTCTTATTGGAAAGCCCCCACTTTCCTGGGAACGGCTTGGTTGCCAGTACTGTGATTCTGTAATATTATTTGTGAATAATTAATTATTGATTTATATGATGAGAAAAATATTAATTTTATGTGGATATAGATGGAGAAAATTTTTAAAGTGACAATTGTTAAAAATTGATATTTTATCTTTTCTGATAAAATAATATTTTATTATATTATTATAATATAATAATGATGATATTTTACAATGAATGTGGGATATATGAGTATATGAGGTGAATAGTATTTTTGTTGCAAAAGTTATTTAAAACATGTTAAACATGTTGGTGGACCCATTTCTTGATTGAAATTTGATTATAACGTAAAATCGTCCAGTATGTGGATTTCTTTTGGTCAATTTCATTTGGAATTTGGAAAACCTTTCTTTCGTAAAGTTGTAGAGAATTGAATTTCCTATAAAAAGTCGCGAGATTCGAATTTTCTGATAAAAGGGCTATTTATTATGAATTATTGAAGTTCCGAAGTTTCAGAATAATTAATTTTTGTAAGTTTAAAATATTTTAAATCACAAAAACGTTTTTGGCAAGTTTGGCACATGTGTGGCTAATATGTTTGGATCAATGAGGGTGTGCGTAAGAATTTATAATTTATACTATTATTATATTCAATTTTCTGCTTTGGTGTTCTAAGCAATTTCCTATAAATAGGGTGCTTAGGTTAGAATTGAAAATCACAATTAAACTCAAGTTTTTCTCTCTCTCTCTCGATATATTGAGCGTATTTTTGTGAGTATCTTAGTAATTTGAGTATTGCTATACGGTGCAAGTTCTTTCAGCACTATATCTAGTTAGAAGTACTATCCTTTTGAGGTAAGGGATGTTATTTTATTCAAAAATGATATTATTTCTTCAATATCATTATGCCGAAATATTGGTTGGAAATTTTTATCAAATTTGGAACTTTTTCATGTTGGGGTTACTATTCATGAGTTACTATTCACGAGTTAATATTCACGAGTTACTATTCACGAAGCATGATAATTTTTTTTGTGAAATTTCTATCTTTTAGTGTCGGAGTTACTATTCACGTATACGGCACTATTCACGTATACGACACTATTCACAGAAAAATTAAATTTTTATTTTTCGTCTAAAATATCTATTATGGATACTAGCTTTGATTGTATCCATGTTTTGATCATTCTTAAATTTTACTCCACTCTAGTTATTTATGAAGTATTTTTGAACTTGGATTGTTTAAAGTACGAATCCTTAATATTTGTTCTTTTGTTTCACTGGATTCGTTTTCTATAAAATATTTTTCATCATCCTCAGTCCTAAATGATGATATAACTTAATATATTTGACCCGTAGTGCAAAGATGAATGATTTTATGATGAATATCTTTGGCCTGTAGTGCAAAGATGAACAGGTGTTTAGATGAACATGGCCAACTGGTGAATAACTTTGGCCTGTAGTTCAAAGATGAATATTTGATTTATGATGTATATTGATTGATGTTACAGGGATAAAATATCGATGATGGACTTTTAAATTCATAGATGATAGTAGATTTTATTCTCTACTTAACTCTTCTAATGAATTGTTGTATCCGCTGCAATTGTTGATCTAAAACTTGTTGTCTATTGTATTCTATCAGATTTTTCCCTGTTGAAGACTAAGGATAATTTTTTGTACATTATCTTAGTCATAATATTCTTTACTGGGCTAGTGGAGCTCACCCTTTTCCTTTTTGTTCCATTTTTCTTCTCAGGAGACGAGAATATAGCAGGAACTAGTTGGGGTGTAGAGTAATGGTTCAAGACAGTTGTTTTAGTAGTCCTCACCATTTTGTAAAATAGTGTATCAATAATTGTAATGAGGACTTATTTGAGTGTGGATATTGTCTAAAAGATAATATTTGTATTTAAACTCACAGTTTATGTGTTGTCGTATTTTGCACGACAATTGTATTAATGAAGTTGTAATTGTTTCTGTACCATGTATTTTGACGGCTCAGAATGGGTGTTGTATACCTATTTTGGGGGCGTCACAGGTAATATTCAGACAAGAGCTTATTGAGAGCATCGATGCAAAAGGACAACCTCTGATCGAGAAATCAGAAGGAGGAAATAAAGTCTTCGACCTGCCCAAGGCATTAAAGTGACATCTCTGATGGGTAGGTGAAATAGTAGACTACAATGTCAAAGAAAGTATGACTTATCACATCACCAGTCTACCTCTGTCAACTCGAGATCTGTGTAGACATTTGAATAGCTTTCAACGGCTACTTTCCAACGGAAGGATTAGGAAGGAGTATAAATTTGCTAAAGCTTCAAAGATCGAAGGTTGCTGGAGTTGCCAAGTTTGAAGTAACGGTGGATTGTTCTAAACCATGTAAAATAGTGAATCCGAAGGCTAACTCTACGATCCACCAAGAA
The DNA here is from genome assembly GCA_020205615.1 of Panax quinquefolius. Taxonomy (NCBI): domain Eukaryota; kingdom Viridiplantae; phylum Streptophyta; class Magnoliopsida; order Apiales; family Araliaceae; genus Panax; species Panax quinquefolius. The sequence continues at coordinate 114,894,258 of CM035160.1, read as the reverse complement.
CGCTTAGAGTCATATAAAGAAAGAAGTAGAAGTAAGAGTTCTACAATGTAGAAGTGAGAGTTCTACTACATGAAGAGTGTTCTGAACTGTCGAGAGAAAGAAGAGCGTCATATCATCTTGGTGTCCATCATGGGAAGACTCTAAGTACCATAGAGAAGAGCTCACAGTCATCTTAGCAAGTCCATCATGAGAAGACATCAAGTATCAAGAAGGGAGATCAAAAACGTCATCATGGTGGAAAGCATGAGAAAGTTTCTAAGTACCTAGCAGAAGAGCTTACAGTCATCTTAGAAACCCATCATGTGCAGCCATCATGTATCAAGAGGAACGATCTTCAAGGCATTCATCAAGGGATCATCCGAAGTGGTTGAGTAAATCAAGAAGTTTGAGCATCATGCAACATATTTGCGCACTTCAAGGGTGATCGTGCAAAGTCGCTAAGTATAGAAGATGTTAGGAGCATGAAGACATCTAAGCAAATTTCAAGACCAACTCCAACAAACAAACAAACAACTCAATGAAGGGGGCATTCGAGGGTCCTTGTTCAGAGGGACTAAATAAAGTTCCAAGCCTACTGGGCTTGAAGATTTCCTAGGGAACTAGAGGAGTTCTAAGGCCATCGGCCTGAAGAGTTCTTAGTGAATCAAGTCCCAAGGATTTCAGCGGGCCTCAAGAAATCTCTATGATTGTGGTGATGCCCTTCCTTAGTGGAAATCCTGCTAGTTGAAAGCAGAATAGTGGATTAGGAGCTTAAGTCTCTGAACCACTTAAAACCCCTTGTGTCTTTTACATTATGTCATTTACATTATATACTATAACTGTTATGTATGTTTTAACTACTTACAACCGAACTAACTCTACGAACAATGTATGTATGATTATGAATATATCAATGAAGGAGATCTTTTACTTATTCCGTTGTGCTTGAAAAGATTCTTATGTTTATCATATGCTAAATGATGAGCAGTACAAAGTAAACCAGAAAAGTATTTGAAATTAAAAAGGATCTATTCAATCCCCCCTTAGATCTATTGTTCATCGAAGGAACTAACAATTGGTATCAAAACAGGTTCTCATGCTATATTCAAAAGCTAATTTGAGTCTGATCCCAGGCACAAACATTGTTCTAAACTTGTTATATGCAGATGAGCTCACACGTTGGAAATATTGTGTATAGGTTAAATGTGAGACCCCAGATTTTATCAATAAAGATTTAAATTTTGTCAAAATAATTTTTAATATTATAGTGTGAATTTGAGATAATATTATAGTTGTGGGTAGTATTTATAAATTTTGCAAAGTATGCAAGTGGTTATATTATATTTGATTGGCCTGGGAATATTCGGTTTAGCAGGGAATATTCGATATAACTACTCAATCATTGGTGGACCCCACAATGTAATTATTGTCGGATTGAAAACCTACAAAAATATTTTATTAAAATAACTGGCGGAAGTTTTCTTCGTGGTTCTTGTTGAACTACTTTCGGTAGTAAAAGTACTGCGATCACGCGTGTGGTTAGTAAATATTACCTGTATTGATTATTGACGCTTTATGTGAGAAGTCACTCGGTTTGATTCCATTATCACGATTAATAATATGAATTATTATAGCGATAATGACGTTTTGTTTTATTATTATTATTAACGTAATAAAAGCGTAAACATCTTTTATATAAAATAGAATACTTTATTAAAGTTATTCTATAAATAGAATATATTATATTTTATTTACGATAGTGTTGCATATAGTATTTTTGCATAGTGTTTTTGCAGATAAGATTGCATAAGTGTTTGCAGATAGTAAAATGTTTTTATATAAATAGAATATATTATATTTTATTTAAAAAAAAATTTCTTTAAATATGTAAATCACGATTAAAGTAAATCAACTGACCGTTTCATGGATTAGTTACTACGCATTCCATTTTCCTATAAATAAAGCTCATTCCTTCATTATTTTTTTCTTTAATTCATTGAAACTACAGAGAGAAATTATAGAGAAGCTATATAGAGAAAATTATAGAAAAGAAGAAAAAGATTCTCGCTACTTCACTACTTCTATATTCGGTTTTTACTACAGTGAGGGTGTTATTCTTTCTTCTCGAAGAGAACTTCGTTATTCCATTCACTATTATTCATTGGAATAACTTGTAAAAGTGGTATACCCTATACATAACTCCATAGATGTGGCAGATACCCTATACTGGTGAAATCCTTATGTTATTCCATCGCTTATTATTCTCATTGGAATAACCCGATAATGCTGGTTTACCCTATACTTGGTGACATTCTTCTATTATTCATTTGGAACATCCCGTCTGTGTTTTACACCGGACCTAGTTCCGCTTTTTATTATTCTCGTTGGAACATCCTGCTGCATGTGCAAGTTACACAGGACCGGTTCCGCTCTTTATCATTCTGTTGGAATATCCTATCGCATGTGTTTTACAATCGGATCCAGTTCCATCTTTATTATTCTCGTTGAATATCTCCGGTTGAATTTCACCGACCGTTCCGTTATTATTATTATGTTGAATAACTGCCTCATCTGGCAATCGCACGCATGGTGATTTCTTTTGTTATTCCATTCTTTATTATACCCAAGTTGGTTAAAACTTTGATTTCTATACTCCATGAAATTAGTAGAATATCCTCGATATTTGCGTTTCATCCAAAGATCTTTTCATGGAAATATTCTTCCGATCATTCTTGAATTTTACTCTCACGAAAACAAGATCATGTCGACAATTTGGACGTTAATAATTCATGGATTAAATAATTCTTGAACTTATTTTATTGAATTATTATGTCATCACATCATCCTCATGTTATATTATGTTATCTTTCGCTTACGTGCAGATAGATGAACTTAGTATGATTATGACCTGGATCATTCTAAGATAATCACGACTTGATATAAATGATGTGACTAAAGTCCTCGCAGTGCTTTTGTAATGCAATGATGGATAGTTTTTGGTATGATTATGACCGGGGTGATTCTAGATAGTCGCGTGACCATTTATAATTTGATGAAAATCCTTCGATCGTGGCAAATAAGAGGATGATTAGATGTGGTGGTTTATTTATTAAATTTGAGTCTCAAATGATAAAAATTGATGAAAACCTTTTAAAACCTAAAAGATAGTAGACTTTATTCTCTACTCGACTCTTTTAATGGATCGCTTATTCACCGCAGAAGTTAAACCGGTTGTCTATTGTATTTTATCGGTTTAACATCGTTGAAGGCTAATGATAATTTATTCGCATTATCTTAGTCATAATATTTCTTATCGGGCTAGTTGAGCTCACCCTTTTCTTTCACCGTTTCTTCGTGAAATGAGAACATACAATGGGACGAGTCGGGGAACGGAGTAATGGTCCGAGAGGATAAGCATTAGTAGTCCTCACTATTTCGTGAAATAGTGTGATAATAGTTGTAATGAGGACTCCTTTTGAAGTTTGTATAATATCTAGTAGATAATATTTGTATTCAAACTCCTTGATTTATATATCGATATTATGCTACGACGAGTTATATTAGTAAGTCAGATTTGAATTTATGTACCATGTAAGTGGCGACCCAAGATGGGTGACGTATACCTAATTTTGGGGGCGTCACATTAAATGTGTATATACATCTGAAGCTGCTCAGATTGGTCCATGTTCTCGATTGCTACATCAACAAGACTAATCCTTGCCTGCAGTCAATCTTGTAATGAAGACCAGACGAGAAAGCTCAAGAGACATCAACGACAAAGAGTCAAGCATCCTCCAGTTTGAAAGATGAAAAGGTCATACATGCTAAGAAATGTTTTTCCAGAGAAGAAAGAAGATCTTCTCAAACGCGTGTCTGGCCAACCAGCAGCTGGGTGCAAACTTTGTGAACTGAAAGATGTCAAAGAACTAAAGATGTTGAAATTCTCCTAGCCTGTATCTGCAAGACCACGACTGATTGATTAAAGGCCAATAAGAGCAACAAGCTGTCAGGAGCAAATGTGAAGCTATGCACATCGATGCCTAAACTCAGTATATCTAAGATAAATGACTGTTAAGAGACTGACAGTAAAAAGGTACGGTTTCTCACTATTATACATGTGTACATCATAAATACACCTTCTTATGAACCATAACAGTATTCTATCAAGAAGTCATAATCTACCTAAAAGGTGAAAAGAGAAAGTACCCTGAGGATGGAAACTCAAATGTCCATAAACTTTCACTCCATCCAAGTTTTAGGTTGAAGATGACACCTTGAAGGAAACCTGAAATGGGTCATAAGAGCATCACTGTAAGACCCCAACTTTTTAATGAGTAAAATCAAATTTATTTATTTATTATTGTGAATAATAAGGTATTAATTTGATATAATAACTTTGGTTATGGGTGAAATGTGAAAATTTTGCAAAATAAGCAAGTGGTTATAAAATATTCATTTTGTCGGTGGAATATTCTTTCGCTCGGAGAATATTCGCATTTACCAACAGCAGTAGCCAATTGTGGGCCCCATAATGGATAACTATCGAACGAAGAAAACGACAAAATTGAATAACAGGCGTAGTTATTACTGAATTAACTTTGTTGGAATACCCGGTGGTTAAAGTAAAGTAATAAATGTTGGCGTTGTTACAAAGATGGCATACCAGTATTGCAAAGTATTGTTGAATTATTGATCCTTACGTAAGAAGGCACTACTCAATAATTGTCATAGTAATTCTTGTTCAATATTTTATTTTATTGATTCAATAATTCTTTGCATTGATATTTTATATTATTGTTGTTTCAATTATCGTCATCGCACAATATCTCCTTTATCGGATCAATGAATTGATTATTTGGAATAATATTATTAGATAACATTATTGGCAATGTCTAGAAAGTTACTGTCGATGAGAGGTTTGGTCACCTAATTGCGCCAAGAGGAGAAATCCTTATTGGAAAGCCCCTCTTTCCAGGAGCAGTATTGTCATTATAAATGTGATTACGTAATATTATTTGTGAATAATTAATCATTGATTCATATGATAAGGAAATATTTATTTTATGTGGATATAAATGATGAATTTATTTATGTGGTTATAAATGAAAGAATTAATGTTGAGGTGTTTTATTAGTATTTTGTCGGATTGGAGGTATTAAAAATCAAACCAAAGTGTTTTTTGACATATATTCATGGAGTTATAATTTTTAATCCCAAATAGTTGGATCGTTTAATTTTTAGATATGTTATACATATATAAGTTGAGTATATGTCCACAAATTTTGAACCGATTAAAAATGAGGCGTATGATTTGTTATGAATTTTAAGAGGTGGGTGATTTAAATCAAAGGTTAAAATAATTTTGGTGGAAAATTCTAGAATTGGTGGGCCCTACTCTTGGTTGGTGAAGAAATGTGCTGAGCTTTTTATTCAAATGTGGTAGGTGGAAATAGTAGCAGGTAAAGCCATCAGGTTGCAGGTTAAGTCTGCTTCGGCATGCTAACATTTTCCTATAAATAGAGGGCTAAGTTAGAATTGAAAATCACACCAGAAACAAGTTTTCTCTCTTTCTCTCTCTCTAGATTATTGAGTGTATTTTGTGAGTATTTAGGTACTTTGTGAGTTTTGTTAATCGGTCTGCAAGTTTCCTTGACCTTATACCGATATTCCGATCGTAAAATCGATATTTTTTGAAAAGGGGTGTTATATTCTTCTTAAAATGATATTTTCTTCAATATCATTATCCGAAAATGTTGGTATGAACTTTTATCAAATTTGGAACTTTTTGTGTAGGAGTTACTATTCACGATACCTTTAACTACGAATCTATCACTTGACTATTCAAGAAAAAATGAAATTTTCTTCTTTTTGTCCAAGATGTCTATTATGGTTACTATCTTTGATTGTATCCATGTTTTGATCTTTATTCTTGAATTTTGCTTCAAAATTGGTTATTATGGAGTATTATTGATCTTGGATAAACTGTTATACTAATCCTTACTATTTGTTCTTTTGCTTCTTTGGATTAGTTTTCTTTAAAATATTTTTCATCATCCTCGGTCCTAAATGATGATATTCTTGAATATCTTTGGCTGCATAAAGCAAAGATGAATGATTAATCGATGAATATCTTTGGCCCGTAGTCAAAGATGAGCAGGTGTTGAGATGAACATGACTATTTGGTGATACAAATGAATATCTTTGGCTGTGAGTGCAAAGATGAATATTGATTAAAGATGTATATTGATTGATGTTACGGGGAATAAAATATTGATAATGGACTTTTAAATCTTAGAAGATAGTAGAATTCTTTTCTACTTGACTCTTCTAATGGATTGCTATTTTCACCAGATTGTTGATCTAAAACTTGTTGTCTATTATATTTTATCGATTATTCCTCGTTGAAGACTAATGATAATTTGTTGTATATTATCTTAGTCATAATATTCTTTATTGGGCTAGTTGAGCTCACCTTTTGTTCCATTTCGTGGAGGTGAGAACATAGCGAGGAACTAGTCGAGTGCGGAGTGATGGTTCTAGAAAGTTGTTTTAGCAGTCCTCACTATTTTTAAAATAGTGTATCAATAATTGTAATGAGGACTCCTTTTGAGTTTTTTATACTCTCTATTTGTATTTAAACTCACAGTTTAATGAAGTTGTATTTGTTTCTGTACCATGTATTTGGCGACTCAGAATGGGTGATGTATACCTATTTTGGGGGCGTCACAATCACAGGCCAAATTAATTCTATGTGAAGTAATCTTTGCTGGTGGGTTAGTACGTATGTACAAATCCTTGCTCTAAGTGATTGATAACACACAGAGTATGATCAGTTCTAAAAGAGTATCTTGATGATATGTAGAAACTGATCACCTCCATGAATCAACTAGATACTCCTAAATCGTAGAGTTGATTCTCACTCTGTGAACACTTAAACATTGTGAACATGACCCAACAAATGATGAAACCATCAAAGATAAAAAGAGTGTTATTAAATGTCAAATCTTACACACACTCACCTTTATGCATATCAAAATGTATTATCTAAAACTAGTTTTATGCATGAATATGTTGGTGGTGATAAATGTGATGATTATCCAAATATAAGAGGAACATGAGTTTAGAAAACTAACCTAGTAGGACCCATTTAATTATGGGTACCAAAAATAGAAATATATTTAAACCTACAGGTACTTGGTCTGTCTAACCACACTAAGGAATGCTGAAGCAAGAGACTTCAATCAAGAAGACTCAACCAGCAGAAGGCTAAGGACTGTTCAGAAGTGATTCTAATAAAATTTCAATATGTCCAAGCCTGACCTTGAAGACCCATTGAGCTAAACTGAATAAAGCTCACATGGCTGCTAATCTGTATATGGAAGCAGGCCATGCAACCAAAGATGAAAAGGGTCTTATATGCTCAAATCAGGCAAAGTAAACAATAAGGGAAGAATCCTCAAGGAAGATCACATCAGAGGATCATCGAGCATCAGTCGAGAGGAACTCATTACGGGAGCAGAACTTCACACTCACAAGACTGACAAAGAAGACTACGTTCGTAGTGCTGTCAAATGATCGTAGAGTTATCAGTCCTGAAAATATCCATGCCTACGATACAGGGAGATCTAAGTAATAATGGTGATTCCAGTCAGAAGGAGATATACAAGGCTGCCTTCTAATACACATGTAGAAAAGGGAATCACAGCTGAGAAAACAGCATCAACCATAGGGAGTAGTGATCTGTTGAGAAACAACACCACTGAGATATACTATAAAGCAATGTAACAGCTACATAGTCTCAAAACTTTGTGGCTGATGAACCAAATGAAGATCCATAGTCAGTAGGAACGTCTCAAAATGTACTACTGATAACCTATTAGCCACCCAACTAAAAATTATGGAGTGCTTACGACCAAACATCTTATCGCTAGTGTAGAAGTAGGAGGACACCACGATTACAGCAAATGCAATTGTCCGAAGTTGGTAGAGGACCTCCCCCAATGTAAAGCGGTCGAAAAGAGATGTCGGTGTAAATAAATCCTAAAACTACTTCCACGGAAAGTGCCTCGGGGTCAACCGACCCTTAGCTCACTCTAAGAGGTTGGCCCTTCTGAAAGCTACCTTAACCCAGAAGAATTGCTTGATCAAATTCATCTTAAGGACCAAGTCAGACAACGATCGTAGAGTTGAGGTTGAAGAGAACTCCACGATCGCAGTCCAACCTCAGCGATCATAGAACACAACTCGACGATCGTAGTCCTACCAAAGGGCACTCCAGTTTGCAAGGAGCTTGGAAAATTGGACAATTGCTCAACCATTCAAAATGAGGAGATAAGTTCGAATATATCAGTGATCAAACTATGTTGCATCAAAATGAGGATAAAAGTCAAAGCCATCCACTGCAGCATCTCTCAAAAGTTGATCATTGAGTCAACAAAGGAAAACGTAGAGTCCATAGCTGCCTTACCATGCTACTCTACGAATCAAAAGGTCAACGGTCAAAGCCACGTCGATTAAACGTTTACTCTTTTGAAAGGAAATATCTAACTAAAAAGTTATGGGGAGTTACAGCTCATTACTGGGCATCGTGCAACCAATGGTCGGTTAACACATCACTAGTTATGCAGAGTTAGAAGGAACTGCCATAAAGACAATTTTAAATCTGCAGATAGTTATCAGAAGCTATCGAACCTTTCTCCCTCCCATTTTCAAACCCTAAAATCCTCTCAAGAGCCAAAATAGGTTAACACTCCAGAGCCTTACCAAATCACAATCAGCCATCTCTTATAAACCTTTCTAAATCAAATACCCACATTCTTTGAACTACTCAAATGGAAAACTGGCGAGTAATCATTGGCATTCAGCTCGGAACCAAGTCGTTTGAGAAATCCGAAAAGAAGTTTAGAGACATTCTCGAACTTGTAAAGAAAGATGGATTCTCAGAATGCCTTGAGGCTAGCACTCGAGTATATGTTGACCTGGTCAAAGAGTTCTACTCAAACTTCTCCATAAACTCCGGAACCCTTTCTACCAAGGTCAAAGGTCAATCTCTAAAGCTGAAATCTTCTGACCTCAATCAATGCCTAGGTTTTCCTAACCAAGGACTGAAGAACCTTGATGATGTCAATACGGAACAAGAAAAGGAGATCATGGGGTACCAAAGAAACCCTAGTCTGAAAGACATGAAGAAGAAGTTTCCAGAAGAGTACGAGTTCCTTGCTGAAATAGTTGGAAAATGCATACTGTGCAAGGACACTACACATGACACGGTGCTTGATCAGCAGTTGAAGATAATGTCAGCAATAGATATAAAGAAATAAATTAACTTTGGAGTTATCCTATTTGACCAAATCTCCAAGTGGGTAGAAAAGGGTGAGCTAAAGAAGTCTACAGAAAAACCTTTGACAAAGGTGTTTCATGGAAGACTACTGAGTATTGTGAAAAAGAAGAAGCTAGGAGGAAGAATCAAGGATGATAAGGGAGAACCTCTGAATGTTCACAAAGTGATGTCTCCGTAATTATTTGTGAATTGGAAGAAAAATCCCAAGGAGAACCGAAGGCTGACAACTGGGAGCAGAAGCAGGGCCTCTGCAAAGAAGAGGAAGACATAAGAGGTAGAAAGCTCTGAGTCTGATGACTCTGTGACAGCATCAACCACACCAGTCAGAAAGAAATCAAAAGGTATAAAGAAAACCAAGGCCCCATCAAGAAGTCTCTCCTCCAAGGACAAGAATAAAGAAGAAAAAGTCCTGAATGTTGAAACCACAAAGCGAAGAAGCAACAGGCTGCTTCAAGAGCCGTTAAGAAAGAAAGCAAAGGTGGAAAATAGGCCAGCCCCAGCTTCCCAAAATAGTACATCTGATGAAGAGAAGGATGTAGAGTCAGCAGAAGAAAAGGATACAGATGTCAAGGCTGAGTCCCCATAGACCAAATCCAGCAGTGAAGGTGAAGCTAGATTAATGAATAAAAATTCAGCATCTGCTGATGAAGAGGAATGCTCAAGCCCTATGGCTAATCCTCAGAAAAGTCACTCTGCTGATGAAGAAGAAATTCAAGATGAACCAACTCCATCCCCAAATGCAACAAAATTTCAACAAGCCCGGATAATGGGTCGATAACAATCTTTGTTTCAAGAGAAGAAGAAGAACATGCCCCGCTTCATTGAACTCGAAGGAAGTTCTTCTGATGAACCAAAGGCTTCCAAGTCTGAAGAGGAAGAGGAGTCTGACTCTCCCAAAACTGAACCTCTAAGAAGAAGGAAGAGCTACAAACTGCAAGCCAAATTTGCCTCCAAAAGGAGCAGTGATCAATCAAATGCCGTCATTGAATTAAATGATGATGAGTTTGTATCACATGAAGAAAGTGTTGAGGATAGGACCAGTAATGAAGAAGATGAATTAGAGGAAGATCTTGCTGAAAAAGGTTCTGGGAATGAAATGCAGCAAGAAGGATTCACTGGTGGAAATGATCAAGATGGTTCAGGCTCTGAGAGAGAAGAAATGGAGAATGATTCCAATTCTGAAAATCAGGAATCAGAGGAACCAGAATCTTATCCTGTCCTCTCACCAGCAATATTCAACAGAAGAATAGTGGTGGAAGTCTTAAATGAACCACCAGAAGCTCCACTAGAAAGATGGGTGAACTATGGAGATGAGCAGCTCAAGGTAGTAAGAATGACTACTTTTGACATAGCTAAAAACTGGAACAACATGGAGCTAGACTGCTCGACCATTCTCTATAATCCTGACGACTTGTTAATGAGATGGTTCTTCCAATGGATGTCATGGCTAAAGGTCCATACTGAAGGAGATGAAAGCTATCTCAGCTGGTGCTACTCTCACTTTCCAAGCATGGAACTGGTGGCACAAAACTTCCCAAGGGTAAAAAGTTTTGCTACAAAGATGATCACAAACCAGCCCCACTTCAAAGTTTATCGCCATACTGGAAATCATTATATTCCCTAAGATAGTAGAGTGGACTCTCAAGGAAGCAGAAACATGATCAAGGATATGATCATAGAGTCTATTCACTCTACTGCTGATGGTGTTCAAGGTCAAAATCAGAAACCTCCATCTGCTCAAGCACTACTGACAGACATTCCTTCATCCTCAACCAACAATTGGAACTCAACGATCCTTCAGATTCTCAACACCTTTGAAAATTTGTCCAAGAATGCAGATCGTAGAGTTCAAACTAATGCTCGACAGGTGGCTGCTCAACCAGATAATCAAGTATCTGTGGAGAAAGAGCTGATGAAAAACTTTGATGAACTGAGTGTGAAAATATCTCTATTCAATGAAGAGTCACAAAAGCTGACAACAGTAGGAGATATTTCATCTCAGAACAAGCTTCAAGCTACTATGATTGATGTATCTCTCAAACTCAAAGAAAGAGATAACATCTATCTGAAGGTCATACATGATTAGAAGGCAGAAGCTCTACGAGCACAGAAGGTCAATGAAGAGCAGATCCACGCCCTCTCGGACAAGATTGACGACGTGAAGCAGTCTTTCTCAGTGCAACTTGAGCTAGGCCAACGGGAACTCAAGTTTGAAGTTAATAACTCCTCCCACTCGACGATGGGCGGCTCACGACCAACATGGGCGGCTCTCCCAGATGATTAATGACAAAAAGGGGGAGAAAAAAAGACATAGAAAGAGAAAGAGCAAGAGGCACTCAAAGAAGAGCAGAAGGAAAGGAGAAAAGAAGTCAAAGAAGAAGACAGCAGCTGCAGAAAATGAATCATCATCTGAGGGGGAGCCAGAAGATGATGATAACATGATCGCAGAGTCTGAGGGGGAGCATGTTCAGAAAGAAGCTGAAAGGGAGCAAAGCAAAGATAGACGATCATCATCCAAGGGGGAACAAGAGTAAGAAGAACAAACAGATGAATAGCTGATCAACAGACATCCTAGAAACATACATGGAGCCAAAGAGGTATATCTCTAACTAGTTAGGTATGTTCTGGATCCAGGATATAAAATGTCTTAATGTATAATTTGCCATATCATTATAAATGACATTCATGATTATCTGTTTTAAAAATATAGCTGCTCACTGTATATAAGATTCATTCATAACATGCATATGCACTTATTGTTTTTGTCATAATCAAATAGGAGGAGATTGTCAGGAATAAGCATGTGAATGTAATTCCTAATTATATATGATTTGATTATGATATATATGAATGAATATTCAAGTATGCTTGCATTAAGAAAAGATGTAAAGTCCTTTGATAAATAATAGAAACATGTGTACAAGGACTTAGAATGAATTGATCAAGTATGTTAGGTTGATCCTACATAAGCAAAACAGCTTTGTAAAGTCCTTAAAAAGAAACGATGTACAAGGACTATAAATATAGAAAGATTAAGCATATTAGGTTGATCTTACGATGTAATAGATAGGCTTGTCTGATCGTCGAGCACTGCACCAGGAATCGTAGTCTGCCAGGATAATCAAGAACAACTCGAGAGCTGTCGAGGCAAAATCGTAGTCTGCAAGATAGTAGATCTCGAAATTTGTAGACTGCCAGGAGAGTCGATGAAGGATCGTAATGTGTTGAGTAAAACTTCCTCCTGGTAGAAAGCCTACACCGAGGAAGTTATGTTGAGAATCGTAGAGACTGACACCGCCCACTGGAGCCGACCAACATCTGAGAAGCCAAGTCGAAACGTAGACTACACTCGAGTCGTAGAATTCTCATCGATCTAGAAGCCAAGTCAAGGATTGTAGACTACACTCTGAGTCATATAGTCTATTGATTACATGCAGAGATCGTAGTCGAGCAAGATCAGATGAAGACAATAAGCACAAGACAGAAATCGTAAAGTGTCAAGATCTGATCTAGGAGTCATAGTGTCTGCAGAGCCGAAGCTGAATCGTTGAGCGCAGAACTACGACCTCAACAGATGTGCTCACAATGCATAGGCAGAATCGTAGAGCAAATATGAATCTCAACTAATGAGCACTCCCAGAATATCCAAAGGAATAAAGCCTCTGGTTAGCACTGCAAAGATACATCCCACCTGAAGGGAACTAGAGAGCACTCAACGAATAACATGCAAGCTAACAGAAGATCTAAGTACCAACCCAATCAGCATCAAGATTGAGTTGTGAAGTCATTCAAGATGAAGTCTTCCATAAGGAGATCAGAAGAATACTTCAGTAACTGACTAAGGAAAGTCAGCTAGTACAGTAGCCGTCAAGCAGACAGAAGACAACGATCTTGGAAGCAACCAGGATCGTAGTGTTTGCCAAACAAAGAAAGAACTGATGAAGTACACACAGAGATCTTTGGATGACCACCAAGAACAAGGCTAAAGTGATTAACCATTGGGTCAGTCCATTGATGATCAGTGAACGGGAGATCACAAGGAGAAAGTGAGCTGGACACACCACAAATCTGAAGTGTCTTGCTATTCAGAAGCGGCCAGAACAAGGAAGTCAAGTCATCAAGATGTCGAGAACTGCTGAGGCAAAAGCGAAGTGTTGAAATCATCGCAAAAAAAAGAAGAGGTGTTCCACATTGAAGATCCAATCAACAATCTTCAAGATCGTAGTGTTGTCTCTACCAGTCAACATGACACTACGATCAAGTCCTCGAAGACATGCATCAGAATCGTAGAGTTCGAATAGCTAAAGACTAAGGCATTGGCAACGGTTCAATCTGAAGGGTAATATTCGGACAAGAGCTTATTGAGAGCATCGATGCAAAAGGATAACCTCTGATCGAGATATCAAAAGGAGGAAATAAAGTCTTCGACCTGCCCAAGACATTAAAGTGACATCTCTGATGGGTAGGTGAAATAGTAAACTGCAATGTCAGAGAAAGTATGACTTGTCACATCAGCAGTCTACCTCTGTCAACTCGAGATCTATGAAGACATTTGAATAGCTTTCAACGGCTACTTTCCAATGGAAGGATTGTGAAGGAGTATAAATCTGCTAAAGCTTCAAAGATCAAAGGTTGCTGGAGTTGCCGAGTTTGAAGTAACGGTAGATTTTTCTAAACCATGTAAAATAGTGAGTCCGAAGGCTCACTCTACGATCCACCAAGAACACTTAGAGTCATACAAAGAAAGAAGTATAAGTGAGAGTTCTACAATGTAGAAGTGAGAGTTCTACTACATGAAGAGTGTTACAATCGCTGAGAGAAAGAAGAGCGTCATGTCATCTTGGTGTCCATCATGGGAAGACTCTAAGTACCATAGAGAAGAGCTCACAGTCATCTTAGCAAGTCCATCATGAGAAGACATTAAGTATCAAGAAGGGAGATCACAAACATCATCATAGTGGCAAGCATGAGAAAGTTTCTAAGTACCTAGCAAAAGAGCTTACAATCATCTTAGAAACCCGTCATGTGTAGCCATCATGTATCAAGAAGAATGATCTTCAATGCAGTCATCAAGGGATCACCCGAAGTGGTTGAGTAACTAAAGAAGCTGAGCATCATGCAACACTCAACTGCACTTCAAGGGTGATAACACAAAGCTGCTAAGTACAGAAGATGTTCAGAGCATGAAGACATCTTAGTAGCTCAGCACAAACTCCAACAAACAAACAAACAACTCAACAGAAGCCAGGGCCTGAGGGTCCTTGTCGGGAGGGACTAAATGAAGTTCCAAGCCTGCTGGGCTTGAAGAGTTCATTGGGAACTAGAGGAGTTCTAAGGCTGATGGCCTTGAAGAGTTCTTAGTGAACTGAAGACCCAAGGCTGCTGGCCTTGAAGGAATCTCAGTGATTTAGGGTGCTGCCCTTCCTTAGTGGAAATCCTGCTAGTTGAAAGCAGAAGAGTGGATTAGGAGCTTGAGTCTTTGAACCACTTAAAACCCCTTGTGTCTTTTACATTATGTCATTTACATTATATATTATAACTGTTATGTATGTTCTAACTGCTTACAACTGAACTAACTCTACGAACAATGTATGTATGATTATGAATATATCAATGAAGGGGATCTTTTACTTATTCCGCTGTGCTTGAAAAGATTCTTATGTTTATCATATGCTAAATTATGAAAGAAAAGCATAAAGTAAACCAAAAAGTATTTGAAATTAAAAGGATCTATTCAACCCCCCCTTCTAGATCTGTTGTGCCTACTGGGAAGTAACACAATCTCCCGAAAGTAGAGGTTGGCGATCCGAGTAGCGTTCATGGTCTTCCGACAAGCGATGAAATGAGCCATTTTAGAGAACCGATCAACAACAACCATAATTGATTCTGAGGATGGCTGAGTTCAGGGTAGACCTAAAATAAAGTCCATGATAACATCACACCAAGGTCTTTCAGGAATAGGTAAGGGATTGTACAATCCTGCATTGGTAAGAACTCCTTTTGACTTCTGACAAGTAGAACACCCTTTTACATAGCGATTCACATCGCTCGAGATCTTTGGCCAGTAATAGTCAGCTATTATTAAGGCTAATGTCTTATCTCGTCCTAAGTACCCTACTTTATGAAATTCAATTATTATTTGTTGACGAAGTGAACAATCAGGGATACACAACTGGAGTCCTCAAAACAAATACCCCTTATATAAGACAAAGTCAGATTTGTCGACCTTCTCGTATGTCTTGAACTATTTTCTCGAAGGAAGGATCTTCTTCATACATCTCAGTGAAGACTTCAAACCCTAAAATCTTGTTTCGTATAGTACTAAGGAGTAATGCTATTCGGCTTAGCGCATCAGCGACACGATTCAAACTTCCTTGTTGATGTTGTAAAGTGAAAGTGAACTCTTTGCAAGTATGCCACCCATTTAACATGTCTTCGGTTGAGCTTATGTTGACCATTAATATACTTTAAGGCCTTGTGATTGGTAAAAAGAATGAATTCACTCTATATCAGATAATGATGTCAATGCTTCATTACCTGAACTAGGGCATCGAATTCCAGATCATAAGTATAATAGTTCTTTCTTGATCCTGATAACGTTTCACTGAAGAACGCAACTGGTCGACCCTCTTGACTGAGAACACCGCCAATACCAACTTCCGATGCATCACAATTTACTTCAAAGACTTTCTAAAGTCAGGAAGTGTAAGTATTGGTGCCTCGGTCATTTTCTTTTTGACTAGTTAAAAACTATCTTCGGCTTCCTGGGACCATTGAAATAGATTTCCTTTAAGGCATTCGGTGATAGGCGTGACTATCGTGATGAAGTCTCGGATGAACCATCTGTAAAAAGATGTTAATCCATTAAAGCTTTTGACATCATGTATGGTCTTCGGCGTAGGCCATGCCGAGACTACCTTAATCTTTGTTGGACCTGCATGAACACCTTCGGTAGAAACAACAAAACTGAGGAAGGTTACTGATGTCGTGAAATAGGAACTATTTTTATGGTTTATAAACAATTATTCTTTCCTCAACGTTTTAAATACAGTTTGGAGGTGCTCATGATGTAATTCCAATGTCGGACTGTAAATAAGAATGTCATCAAAGTAAACAACTACATATTTTCCTATGTAAGGTCGTAGTACTTGATGCATAAATCTTATGATGGTACTGGGCGCATTGGAAAGTTCGAAGGGTGTGACCATCCATTCATACAAGCCTTGTTATATTTCGAAGGATGTCTTCCATTTATCTCCAGGTCTCATCCGAACTTGATGGTATCCATTCTTCAGGTCGATTTTTGAGAAGAATTTTTCACCGGACATCTGATCTAATATATCATCCAAACGAGGTATCGAAAAACGATACTTCAACGTGATCTTATTGATTTCTCTACTGTCGATGCACATTCTCCACGAGCCATCCTTCTTTGGCACCAATAGATCTTAAACTGCACATAGACTCATACTTTCACAAATATAACCCTTCTCCATTAAGTCCTTTACCTGCCTTTGTAGTTCTTCAGACTCCTTGGGACTGAGTCTGTAAGCTGGCCTGTTCGGTAGGCTTGATCCTGGGATAAGGTCTATCTCATGTTGAATATCTCTTAGAAGGGGTAATCCTGATGGAAGCTCTTTGGGCATGAGGTCAGAATACTCGGAGAGTATCTTGTGGGATACGGTTGATACTTCTTTGCGCCCTTCTGTCGAGTTTCTCTCACAAGAAAACAACGCATACATTACACCTTCATGCTCAACCTCTGTTAAAAATCTTGTCATTCATAAAAAGTTCGGGTTATCGACGATTTGATTTGAACCGAACTCTTCTCTACAAGGTGCTAACACAAGCTTCTTCCCTTTTATGCTGAGGGAGTAAGTATTCTTCCGACCATCATGGATGACTCTTCGGTCATATTGCCAAGGTGTTCCCAATAACATATAACAAGCATCCATTTTCAGCATATCGCACCAAGTGTTATCAAAGTATTTTTTCTGATTGAAAAGGATACAAAACATTTTTTGTCAATAATTACTTCACTGCCTTTATTCAACCAGGAGAACTAATATGGTTTTGGATGCCGATCCGTTTTCAAATTTAACTTTCGAACAACTTCTTCGGACACTACGTTTTCACCACTACCACTATCAATAATCACTTTATAGACCTTTTCTTCCACTGTGCAAGTAGTGTGGAAAATATTGGTCCTCAACCAATCCTCTTCGGATTCTCCTTAGGAGTCTGCAGACTCTTGCGAACGACTAGGGTCTCGTGACCATCTCCATATAACATATCATCGTCTTCGTACTCATCATATATAGGCTTTCCGAACTCTTCATCGGTCATACCTTCTTCAATAAAAAGGTTCTTATCCTTCTGGTTAGTAGGTTTTTGGCACTCTATTGCTCTATGACTTGGTTCTCCACATCTGAAGCACTTGATGCTAGAATTAAAGTTACCATGAGGTTGTTGTGGTGTAGTACGAGATTTTGGGGGTGGGTTCGGCTTGCTGGGGAGATTTCTTCTTGGCATCGGTCTACTGTTTTATTATTTTTCTGCCTCACGAGCTCGCTGATATGCTTCAGAAACAGTCCAAAGTGAATGGAGGCTAAGGCGTTCTGCAACAGCTATTTTAATCCTCCTAAATATCGTGCCACCAGTTGTTCTTCGGTTTCCAATAGATCATTCCTTGCTATCAATTGGTTAAATTCTTCGGTATAATCATCCACAGATCGAATACCTTGTCTTAACAGATGAAATATCTTAAACAGAGTTTGAGTGTATCCGAAAAGAAAAAAGAGGCTATGCATCTTTTTCTTCATCTTTTCCCACTTAGTGATTTTAGCCTTTCCTTGTCTCTCCCTTGAACGCCTCATCTATTCCCACCAAGCAGATGCTCGGCCCTTCAGTTTGATGGCAACAAATTTTACCTTAGTGCTATCTGATACCTCCTTATACTCGAAGATGCGCTCCACTTTGTTCATCCAATCGATGAATCATTCTGCTTGCAGCGTACCAAAAAGTTCTGGTAGCTCCATTCTAAAACCCAGATCATTACGACGGTCCTTACGGTCACGCCGTTCTCATAGCTGCCTTCTATGGTGGTAAGGGTTATCGAAACTCGATTCAGAATCATAGGATTCTTTATTGTGTTCAAGATGTGGGACTTCCTCCTCTGGAACCTGTCCACGACAACCCAGATTCTACGCTGCTATGCACTGGGTTAGCTTTACAACTTGTCTCTGTAAATCCTCAATCATCACGTCATGGACGTTTCGATCATGGTGTGGGACATCCTCAGCCGAAATCTACCCTCTATGACCACGACCACCAGCCATTAAAACCGATGAGTCTATTCCTAGAAAGATGTTTGAACTTTGATACCAACTGACGTCAGCGAGATAGTGGTTATCCTGTGGGCTAGGGTAACATAAATTCGCAGATAAAAGGAACAAGAGATTCACCGAAAAATATAGAGGAACTCTCTCTAATGTGTATAATATTTTATCAAAATCAAAGTTATGAATTCAACCTACAAGCCGGGTTTATATAGCTTAACAAAACTTTATCTCCAAGTTACTCTAGAATCTTCTTGGAGATATGTAAATAATATGGAAATAAAATCCTCCTAGGGATGTGAAATAGATCCTAACAAACTTCCTAAATTTACGAAAAAAACTCCTAACAAATAACAAACTTGCTAATAATAAAATATTATTAAATAAAGAACTAAAATAGGAATAGAAAGCAAATAAACTACTAATCCGTCGAACTCTCGAAGTCAGGACGCCACGAGCCCTCGAAGCCGATTCCCATATCCCGAAGTCGAAGGTGTTAATAACCTCTTCGTCTGTGACGATAATCTAATTCATGATATTCCAGGGCCATCAACATACTATCCAATAGCTCGGCATCTTCGATCTCAGATCATCCTACATCAGTTTTTGAGAGAAACACATGGTGTAAAGCCATAATAAATTCTGGTTCTTTATAAATTTTGTCCCCCATATATGCAGTGTAAACCTTTTCAGTAAACACTTTTCTAACTCCTAAGTAAAAAAATTCACAATCAACAATCACAGCCCAATAAGCATAATTCAACAATTCTAGTGTCAAGAATTGACTGCTAGAAAGTTCATTAGTCTCAAACTTTCCTCTTTCACCCCATTACAAACCACAGTCCCTCAGCTTAGATTTCCAAGGATTCTTATTCCACTTTGGTATTTCATCAAACACTTGACACCCACAATCATTTATAAGTGATGAAGAGAGAAAATGAGAAAACACATAGACATAATAAAAAGAAATGAGAGAGAAAGAACCAATGGAATTAACCTTCATGTTTGGCTCTCGCTCAAATTCCTCATGGTATACCAATTCCTTTTCGATTTCAGAATTAGCTTCAGCTTCAGTTGGCTCAGTACTTTTGTCAAACACCTTATCTACAAGGCTCAGCTCTCACCATTTTGCCAAGACAATGGCCCTTTACAATGAATCTGGAGAATATAACTTCATATATTCCTTGATTTCCTCTTTCAATCCTTTCACAAAGATACTCACGACCCATTTTTCATCAAACTTTTCTTCATTCCAAGTCTCTGTCCAACGTTTCAACTGCAAGAATGAGGTCTCATACCTATGGAGTTGAATTGTTGGTGATACATGAAATAATTCATCCATATTCTTTGTGCACCAACTCAAAATTCTGAATCTCCCTTGTTGTTAAGACTCGTCGGTTCTTTGTTTCGTAGCTTCGCAATTGATCCACAAAATTAGTAATGTCTTCCGATTGTATGGTAATTGAGTCCATGGATTGTTTGTTTTTTGATTCCACTATGGAATCTCTCAATGAAAGCATCATTGTTACTGATTTATAGTTTCGGATAGACTTTGATAGAATTTGTAGGAAGAAATAGAGAGAAAAAGAAGATAGATTGGGGAAGAAGTTTTTAATTCATTTCATTCATAATCCATTTCGGTATACAACCAAGCCTCTTATAGGCATAACTAATACCTTACATTACAAATAAATCCTAGACTTTCATTTCATTTCTAATCTTAGCCATTCTTTTTACTAACTATTTTAATACTAATCTATCCAATGCACCTTTTAGCTGCACAATGTCAAGGTGCGTAACATACTTCCTCCGGTCATAAATTAAAACTCAAAACTCGAAAATATATAAAAAATTTAAAAAATAAATAGACAAAAATAAATAAACTTGAGCAGTTCTTCAACACCAATAATGAAAAATGAGATGATCGTGATAAGCCCGCAACTAAATTTAAATAGATTATCGGTCTTCATCTATTAGTGTAAATCAAAACTACTCCACGGAAAGATCATATATAAATCTAGGGGAAAAGTATTTCGTAAAATGACAAAAACAAATATTACTTTTTCAATTTATTTTTTAAAATAAGTTATAAAGTGTTTCAGGTAAACTACGATAAATAGGGTCCAAGAATTTGGAATAAGCGCTAAAATAACATATTGTTCTATGTTCCCTCGCTCGGTTTAATAATTAACATTTTTTAAAACAGAAAAATCAACTTACATTTGTTAACGATTTAGAATTGTTAGTTCTCCACAATTTCAAGAGTGCAATTTCTCTACTTACTCCAAAAGTATTTTGTAACTAAAGTAATTTAAGATGGTTATCAAACAGAATAAATTGTAAATGATATATAAGTGAGATCTTGTGAAAATATCGTAATTTTTAAAAAAGTAAATAAATTTTTATCGTAAACTATTTAAAAAGTATAAATAGCTACAAATTTATAAAACATTGAATATACATAATTTAATATTTCCTTAGCAAAATGACTAAAAAGTCAAAATGAGATAAAGCATCGAATATGCATATTAATATACAATTACTACGGATTCGAATGCCATTTGCCATACTAGAGAAAAAATGTGAAATAATTAGGCGCAAATGATACAAATATAATAAAAAAATAAAAATGAAAGCGCAAATATCAGTTCACTTTATCGAATGACCTCAATCCTGCTTGAAAAAAAGGGGGCAAATGGCACACAAAAGTCAAAACCAAACCTTATCAACCGTAGCTTCGTAGAGTCAAGATTGTTGTTGAAGACGTGACACGGGTGATCCCTGTTCTTAAGGTCTTTATCGTCCCCACCACGATCGGTTTCTTTATGGGTTAGAGACGATATACCTCCAAGGATATATATCGAGTCTTGGTGAATTGTGATAGCAATTCAGAGAAAATTCCAAATGAACACTACTTTGTAGTAGTTATTTGTTTGTGTAAGAAGAATGGAGAAGATAGAAGAAAAGTTCACTTGTGTAAATCTTCCATGTAACTTCTCCATATATCATATACATTTCTCTTATGTATACATATATCTATATATACACAAATATATACATATATATATATATATAAGTTACATTATAACTATTCAATTATATATTTAACTATACTTATTAGTACTAATTATGTAAGTTACATATTAGTAATAATTAATAGTTAAATAGAATTTGAATAGTCTCACTATTTTCCTTTTGTTCCAAAATAAAATAAACTTCTATTAAATGAAACTAAAGAAAAATAGTTTTATCAAACAATCTTCTATCAATCCCCCACTTGTTTGGAAAAACTACTTTTCATCCAAACAACTTTCTATCAAACAACTTCAAGGCATGTGTGCATAAAAGAATGTGTGACGAACATTGAACATTCCCTTAGTGTAAACAACTCAAAGTCGCATCGAAGTTGAAGGTGTCCGTAGATTGAACCTCTACTTCTATATGATATGACCGGAATTGTCACACACACACAAAATCCTCCTACCACGGTGAGTATTCTCAATTGCTTTGCGCTAATATGGCCATGCGCAATACCCTGTTTCATGAACCTCTAAGAGAGTAAACCACAACCCTCTATAAGAAGCGGCTCCACTTCTAGTTCATATAGGCAAAGTGTTTCACAAGTGTTTCTGTTGCTAAGAACACAACAACTTTGTTAAGAGTATAACTCAGCCTCGGTCATGCAACAGACATTACTATCTTAAACTACATATGAAACCACATCGATAGTAACACAGTCAACAAATGTGACTTGTTTTTCCCATTGAACCTATAAACTAGGGGTAACCTAGGAATAGGTTGGGTTCCCATCACCCTTAACTCAAAGTGGTTTAAGTTCCATATCACAAGTAGTTAAACTTACTAAGATCTCGTCAAAGTCTTAGTAAAAAGATAAGTCAAGTCGTCACTTGACTTTCTCGTAGATAAATATTATAATACCTTCTTGTATTAATTATCTAACAAAAATTATGTCTATGACCAACATGTCATGACTTACCATAAAAGGTAATCTCATATGCTATATACAAAACAATTTCATTATCACATCATAATGAACTAAGAAATAGAAGTGACCAAAATTTGATGTTTTAACAACAAATTTCGATTCCATTTGCTTTCTCCATCATATAATGCAATAGTATTACTTGCTACTCCAAGTAAATTATTCCCTCACTAAGGGTAATAATATATTCACCTACTTGTAAAAATATAATTATATATTCACCTACTTGTGAATATTTTCTAACTTATTCAAGATCACAACCAGCTATGAATCCAAGATTAATAATTTGTATTATATAAAAAATTTCACTAACACAATATTGTGAAATAGGAGGCTTTAGACTAGGCTACAATCAATGTTTTAACAAACACCTTAATTCATTAAACTTCCCACATAAAATAATAACATTAGATTCATATTGTGAAATGAGAAATACTCATTTGTTTCTTACTCATCTAAGAAACAAAACCCAAGATTGAGTGAAAATTCACCTACTTGTAAATTTATAATTTCCTCACTAAAATATAAGTGACACTTATGTGATCTATTAAAACATTGAGAGATCTAACAAAAACCAATGTAAATCATTAGTATACCAAGTTTAAAACTGTATGTAATATCTGATCTCGTATATTGCATATCAAACACAACGCTCCCACTAGCGAATGTGTACTTCAACTTTACAATAGCTATATCAAAATTAACTTTTAGTGTACCACTACTATTAAAGAATTATTAAATTCTTCAATCTCAAGGTATATCAAACTTAGTTTAGTATAGCCTCTCAATACAATTTAATTGGTTTAGTTGGAATCCTCACTATGTTTTCATATGATAATAAGATAACATCTATTTTACAAGTCTTTCAACATAAAGACAAAAATAGATATTTCTTAAACTCGTTTACGTTAACAATACTATGTAAAATGATCGACATATCATTATATACACAAAAAACTATCACATTATAGTTTATATAATTATATTGTTAGGGTAAACATATAAATAATTCTATATCCAATAGAATCTCAAGGTTAATATGCACATATTATCACCTAATATGTATCCACTTGAATATTTATAACTTATTTTCAATCTCACTATTGAACTAAATCACAATAAATATTTTGGATCATATTTAGGCTAATAAAATAAGTTCACACTTCAATATTATTCAAAAATTTGTGTTTCAAAGACT
This sequence comes from Panax quinquefolius, assembly GCA_020205615.1. Classification (NCBI taxonomy): domain Eukaryota; kingdom Viridiplantae; phylum Streptophyta; class Magnoliopsida; order Apiales; family Araliaceae; genus Panax; species Panax quinquefolius. The sequence goes on along the minus strand of CM035160.1, from coordinate 114,870,400 downwards.
TTCATTTCACAGAACTACGCAATCAAATTGAATTTCGCAACAAGAAATTCATAAGCCTTACTATTTCTTACATAAATAAAATTATGCTCCAAATAGTTCAAAGGCCAAATATAGTCTATAAATAAAAATATTAAAGAATCACCCCCACACTTTTAAATAATTGAAATCTCATTGAATAATTTCACTTCACAATATTATGCTCACCACTTAAAATAAATTTTAGATTAATTGACATTTTATGTGACAATGTTCCTATAAATATTACTTCCACATGAGAATATTAAGGAACACTTCTCAAAATAAAAAAAAAAGTTCTTGTACATTTTATGTATTAGTTATTCATATAAAGATTACTTCAACTTAAGAATCTTTTAGAACACCCCCACATAAGAAAACAAGCTCTTATTTTACGAATTACATAAAATCTCAAATCTAAAAAATTATTTAATATAAGCACTTAAAATTATACATGTATAATTTTCAAGTATATCAACACGTAACACTCGACTTTCTATGTAAATAGTATAAAATTCATTATATACAAATTATAGCACAACTCATCATATTGCACAAATTTATTTGCATATAAATCATAAAATATAAAAATTTATATTTACTTTTTAAGAAATTAATTTATCACAAACAAAATTAATTTATGTAGAAAGCAAATAAAATTCACACACATGAATTAGTATATCCTCAAGTATTTTCTTGTCCCAACTTGGATAGGAAATATCATAAACATTATATCTTTTAAGTTTTAACATTTACAATATAGAATTCAAGATAATTCTCATAATAATATGAAATACTTGAACTTCACTATATTTATAAAAATTCAAAAAATAAAATGTTTATCTCAATTAGAATATACAAAATTCATATGATCACATTAAAATTTACTACTTCTTGAACAAGAAGTACACATAAAAATAAATCAACATATACCAATTATGATTATCCCAAAAACACTACGAATATCATTTCTAAGTGTTTTCTCAACATCAAAATCATATTGTATATAAGATTTACTTCAACTAAATCTACTTCTACAATATCTCTTCTAACTATTAGTTTATAATTAATTTATTATCCACAAACAAAGTAATCTTTCTCAAAATTCATGCTACAAATACCAAGTAATATTACATACTAAATATTACCTCAAATTTATATGCATAATTTTGTTCAAGAAGAACATAAATTTACTTTATTCTCAAAATAAATTAATTTACAACTAATTTGTTATACATAGAGACAAGTAAACTTTTCAAATTTTACTACAACTTTCTCTTAATAAATTAATCTCAATTAGTGTATAAGAAAATAATTATCTCAAATCTCATATATATATATATACACACACATCATAATATTTTATCTACTCATAAAATATTACAACCAAAATATATATATGCACACAATTAAATTTATTCCATCATGAACAAAAATTTAATTATTTTTCTTATCCCACAAAACTAATTAAATAATTTATTACAAAAAAATGTAGGTAAAATAATACTCAAACATATAATATCATCTACACATGATATAATAAATAAAACATATACTTTCAGTAGTATATACACATACAAAATGATACACAATTATCATTTATAAAAATAAAGGCTAATGTTAAAAACACACCTTTTGGAATTAAATCAGAAGAACGACATAATCTCTTTGAAAGATTTCTAAGCATCAACATTTGGTGTTTTTTCATGATGACTCTTCATCTTCTCCACATCAATTTACAAACATGTAAATTGTAATCATTTTCACTTTCATTTTTTTCACAATCCATCTTCTAACAGGAATTATCAATAAAAATAATTAGCTTAATATCTCAATATATTACTAATTATCATAAAAATTCCATTGATAAAATAGATAACCGAAAAATGGTACTTATCTTTGAAAACCGTGTTGTCTTCCATCTCACCAAAATCATGACTCTTACAAATACATAAAGACCTTAAGATTGTTAGAACCATAGCTTCGTAGAGTCAAGATTGTTGTTGAAGACGTGACACGGGTGATCCCTGTTCTTAAGGTCTTTATCGCCCCCACCACGATCGGTTTGCTATGGGTTGCAGACGATATACCTCCAGGATATATGTCAAGCCTTGGTGAATAATCCGTGATAGCAATTCACAGAAAATTCCAAATGAACACTACTTTGTAGTAGTTATTTGTTTGTAAGAAGAATGGAGAAGATAGAAGAAAAGTTCACTTGTGCAAATCTTCCATGTAACTTCTCCATATATCATATACATTTCTCTTATGTATACATATATCTATATATACACAAACATATATATATATATATATATATATATATATATATATATATATATATATACAGTAAGGATCGAAAGCGTTCTCTTTAAATAGCATTACTGCTTAAATAGCATTCTCTTATCAAAAGCGACGTAGTTTTGGAGGGATGGCGGTGGCATTTTTTTGTAAATACGCGGTGGCATTGTATTTACAAAAATGCGTTCCCTCCAAAACTACGTCTTTGATAAAAGAATGTTATTTAAGTAAACGCTTTAAGGAGAATGCTTCTCGATCTGATCAGATATATATAAGTTACATTATAACTATTCAATTATATATTTAACTATATTTATTAGTACTAATTATGTAAGTTACATATTAGTAATAATTAATAGTTAAATAGAATTTGAATAGTCTCACTATTTTCCTTTTGTTCCAAAAAAAAATAAACTTCTATTAAATGAAACTAAAGAAAAATAGTTTTATCAAACAATCTTCTATCAATCTTTACATATAGATGAAATTTTAAAGCCTTCTCACATGAAAGTGAGATCTAGTGTATGCTCATGTGAGAGAACACTATTTAAAAATGTGAAAAATAAAATGTGAAAATATCAGTCCGTTAATAAAACAGTAGTCCATCAAGTTACCGTATACAGAAGAGCTGTGTTTGTGTAGTAGTGGCAGTAAGTATAATTCAATCCAACAAAAATTAAGAACCTCTTTAAGTTAATTATTAAAAAACATTTGATCAAGATCGATCATGATCATGAACAAGGTGCTATAAATTGCATGCTTAAACTGATACAAACAATAAGGCCATTCTAGCTGAAGGCTCTAATCAACAGCAAACCCAGCATAGTGAAGAGGAAATCTCCATAAAGACTAACAAGGAATTGAAAAATGAAGAACCAACTGACATAGAAATAAAAGGAACAGAAAATAAGGAGGATATCATGTCTGACCAAGAGGAATTAATGGAAAAAGAAATAGCCAAACAAATGGACTTAGAGGAGGCTGAGTTGGAGGACCTAATCACACTAAATAAGCTGAGGAGGTCAAGGAGGCAAGCTAAGAACCCACGTGGCTGCAAGGATACGTCAGGGGCAAAAAGGGAAACAAAAAGTTCAGTTGGTAGTATACCCATCCAAGGGTTGATAAATAATTAGCTAATAATGAAAGGTGTATGGTTAGAAGGCTGTGTTGTGTTAGAACAAATTGACAATACTTGTGTGGAGGTCAGTGAAGAAACACTAGAAACTGAACCAACCATAGGGAATTTGTATGCTCTTATTTGTTCTCCTAATATGTGGTGTTTGAGAATGCAAGTAAGTATTTCAGGCAAGTCTCTACAAATGTTAATTGATCAGGGGAGTAACCATAATTTCATACAAACTAGAGTAGCTAAATACCTAGGTTTGGATATCACTCCCTCCCCATATTTCTCAGTAATTATGGGTAATGGTGAAAATTTGAAGTGTGTGGGACAGTGTACTGGGGTAGTATTTGATATTCAAGTCAATAAGTTTATCTCAGATTTTTTTGTGATAGATCTACATGGTGTTGATGTTGTGCTTGGGGTAACATGGTAGGAAAGTTTTGGAGAGTTGAAATTAAATTTTCAAAAATCTTACATTAAATTTATCCATGAAGGCAAGGAAATATGTTTACAGGGTAACCAAGTTAGCCCAAATCCCATCTCGGCAACTCATTTTCACCAACTGCATAAAAGAAAGGAAATATCTCATTGCTATCTCCTACAACTCATACATGCAAATGTTGCCACCACTACTACACCGAGATTTTTCCACCACACCCTCCCTATATTCTTTACAGCCAACCACAGATCACCCAATACCATCTATTACTAAGGTGCTTAATTACCCAGTTCAAAGATGTATTCTAAGACCCAACTTAGATACCTCCACCCAGAGATGTTGATCACCACATACCCTTGGAGCCAAATTAAAATCCATCAATGTCAGACCTTATAGATTTCCCCATTTCCATAATAATGAAATTGAACAACAAGTTCAGAGCATAATTGAGACCGGTATTATTAAACCATGTACCAGCCCTTACAGTTCTCTAGTACTTTTTGTTAAAAAAAAGATGGTACATGGCGACTATGTGTGGATTATAGAGCTCTGAATGCCATTACATTGAAAGATAGGTTCCCAATACCTACGGTGGATGAGCTATTTGATGAGCTACAAGGTGTAAGGTATTATTCCAAGATTTACTTCAAATCTGGTTATCACCAAATCAGAATGGCTGCAGAAGATGTTCACAAAACTTCTTTTAGAACTCATAGTGGGCATTTTGAATTTTTTGTAATGCCTTTTGGCCTCTCCAATGCACCTTCTACTTTCCAGGCTACTATGAATTCAACCTTTCAGAAATACTTAAGGCAGTTTGTTATTATTTTCTTTGATGACATTGTAGTTTACAGTCATGACTTGGAGTCTCATGTGTAACATTTATCACAAGTACTAAATTGTTTGAGGGAAAATGCACTCTATACCAAACTCACCAAGTGTCAATTAATTTGCTGCTACCACCATTGAGTACTTTGGTCATATCATATCTCAGCAAGGTGTTCAACCTGATAAGCACAAAATAGAGGTTATGCTATCTTGGCCTACACCTGGTAATGTGAAACAATTAAGAGGTTTTTTGGAACTCACTGGATATTATAGGAAGTTTGTTAAAGGTTATGCAACCATAGCAGCTCCCTTGACAGACTTACTCCATCATGATGCCTTTGTTTGGAATAATAAAGCTGACACTGCATTCCTGCACCTTAAAGAAACCCTCACTCATGCACTAGTGCTAGCCCTTCCAGATTTCACTAAACCATTTTCTTTGGAAACTGATGCCTCATCCTATGCAATTGGGGTTGTGCTCACTCAAGAAAGTCACCCCATTGCTTATTACAGTAAGAAATTGTGCCCAAGAATGCAACGAGCCTCCACATATCTCAGAGAACTATTTGTTATTACCTCTTCTGTAGCAAAATGGAGACATTATTTGTTAGGTGCTAAATACTAGATTTATACTAACCAACAGAGCTTAAGGAATCTCATGCAGCAAATCATTCAAACCCCAGAACAACAGTAATACCTCACTAAGTTGTTGGGTTACAATTATGAGATCCTCTATAAGCCTGGAAAAAATAATGCCGCAGCTGATGCCATATTAAGAAATCCAACCCATCAACCACCAACTAACTCCCCAGGTACATTCATGGCACTCACTATGCCTACCTTTCTAATACTTGAGGATATCAAGACAACTCAAAAATCTACACCTGAACTTCAGTCAGTTCCAATACGCCCACCTTAGTCTGTCAAAGATGGTCTCTATCTCTACCAAGAAAAAATATACATTCCCAATCTATCACCATTGAAGGAATCCCTTATGAGAGAATTCCATAAATCAACTGAAGGGGGACATGGAGGAACACAGAAAACTTTCTTGAGGCTCAATGCCAATTTTTACTGGACTAATATGAGGAGGGATGTCAAAGCTTACATAAAGCAATGTGCATTTTGTCAGCAAGTCAAAGCTATAAATGTCAATCCCTATGGACTTTTACGAACCCTGGATATTCCCAAGCATATTTGGAAAGACATAAGCATGGGTTTTATTACTCACATTCCTACCTCTCACGGGTATACATGCATTCTGGTGGTAGGAGACAGGTTATCCAAGGCAGCCCATTTTGATTCCTTACCTACTAACTACACAGCCTCAAAGGTAGCTTTTCTCTTCTGGGAAATAGTAATCAAACATCATGGTATCCCTAAATCTATTGTCAGTGATAGGGATGCAATATTCCTCTCAAAATTTTGGAAGGAGTTATTCCAATTACAAGGAACAAAATTGAAGATGTCATCATCTTATCATCCTCAAATTGATGGGCAGTCTGAGGTGGTTAACAGATGTTTAGAACAATACTTGAGGTGTTTTGTCTCTAAAGAACCACATCGATGGCATAAACTCTTGGGCTTAGTTGAATTGTTCTACAACACATCTTACCACTCAGCAATACAACAAACTCCTTTTGAGGTTGTTTTTGGATAGAAACCACCAACTCTTGCTAAATATATGTCTGACACAACACAAGTAGAAGCAGTTGACATTACATTTCAGACCAAAGATGCAAAATTGAAGAGTTTGCACAAAACATTGTATCAACCCAATTGAAAATGAAAATCCAAGCAAATAAACACAGAACCAATTTTTGTTTCAAAATAGGGGATTTGGTGCTAGTCAAGCTACAACCCTATAGACAACATAGTGTGCATTACATGCATTCCTATAAACTCAGCAAACTATACTATGGGCCTTATCCTGTCATTGAAAAAATTGATCATGTTGCCTACAAACTCAAATTGCCAGACCATTCCAAGATTCATCCTGTTTTTCATATATCCCTTCTTAAGAAATTCCATGGGAACAACACAACTGTTGGTTATGCTTCAAATTTATTTCTGTAACTCCCAAAATTTATTTCTGTAACTCCCAAACTTTATTTCTGTAACTCCCAAACGTTATTTCCCAAAAACGTTCTTCTTCTGCTTATAAAGTACGGATATACACAGTAATTCACCCAACAGAAATAAAGTTTCCTTCTTCTTCTTCATACTATCTCAATGAATTATGTTCTTATCGTATCGAAATAGTCAGCTCTTATGCTCTGATAATTTGGCAATCATGTAAATAGTCAAAGTTCTCCTTCATGAAGACACACTCGACGGGAGACTTAGCCGTTGAATCCTGGAGAGTAACATTTGGCGATCCATTTGTCACTGTGATTATTATCGATTGAGGTGAAATCACTTTTTAGAGACGAAGAAGCTACGCTTACGCCTTTTTTTTAGCTAAGTTGTTCTAATTTACTGTATTATTCATCTTGTTAATTGCTATATTTTCCAACAATCTAAAAAGTGATTTGATCTATTAACAAGAATACATGTTGTTTTAGTTAGAAACTGTGAATTATTTTCCTCGTGTATATATTTTGTTTTCTTTTGACTAAAATTTGCAAAGGATAATAATTGATGTGTTGTTCTTCTTGACTGAAATCTGAATGAATGGATAGAATGGTACCAATTTATTAATAATCTATGTATTACCTGAGTAATTCAAAGGTGGAATTTTGATAATTTTTCAGTTTGAGGGTTGCTGGTTATGAAATTACGGAAGCTCTTATAATAAAATATATGGAATTAGGTTTAGTTGGAGCGAATTTGAAGTGAAGTGCCTAAGGAGAAGGGACTGGAATAGGAAATTGACATGAAGTATATCTCCACGTTGTGTTGGGTTTCTTGTTTTAACGATTTTTATTTATTTGTGGCGCTATGGAGTTGTCCTTTGTACGTCAGCTTGTGGAATGAGTGTCTAGACGATGATTGGAATTCATTTATTCTAATTATAGGCATCGAGTATAATTCATGAACAATAGCAGACAAAGAAGGCTGTGGTATTCATCTTGCAATTAAATATTTTTGGGTTGAATTTCTTATTTTTCTAGTTTAATTTACGATATTATTTAAATACTGAAAAAGATTCAATGAGAAAAATGAATTAGATATTGTGAAAGAAGCTTTTAAGTGTTAGATAGAACAATTCATTAGATTTATTTTGCTATATTAGAAAGAGAGTTGTTTATGTGTGGGAATGGTGATGATTGAATTGATAGGGAGAAGCAGATTGCTCTTGGCTTCCAAAAGTAAAGAAAAATCACAAGAATTTAGATAAGTAAACTAGCAACTGTTTTTCTACAATTTTTGCTTCAAGTTTGGTTTGGTTTGGTTGGTTATGTGTTGGGTTGAGACTGGTTGATTTTTAAGGAGTATAAAATTCCCAGTAGGTGGTGGGCAAATACTAGTATTGGGTCTACAAGGTAGGATGGGGTGTTTCCTAGCATGTCCTCCTCCAATAGTTGTGTGTTTTTAGGCGAGGCAAAATGGAAGAAATAGCAGTAGTTAGTTTTTCTTGGTCATCAAAGTAAATGAAAGATGTTCTGACAATTCTGGACCCAGTGACCCACGGATTGACCCGCCTGACAGATTTTTATTTAATTCCAGAAAATGTTTTATTAATTGTTTAATCATGGAAATCAATTAATAAATAGTTATTGTGATTATTAAATTCTAAAAATTTAACAGATATTAATTATTGGCATAAAATTAATATTTCTACTGAAGTTTTGGAAAATTAATATATTTGGATAATTTTAGTTAATCTCTAATTTAATGATGCAATAGGTAATGAATTGTGATAATTTGCATGATCTTTAGAAAATTCCCAGAAAATTTCAGTAACCTTTGGTGATGATAAGATACTGTTGTAAATTTTATGGAAGTATTTTAATGTGGTTATAGCATATTTAGAATATTAATTGAGTAATATTGTCTGTTATTTAATTCCTTTGTTAATATTTTTGAAATATTAATTGTTGATGCTTGGAATTAAATTATCATGTTGTAATAACACATGTACCCTTGTTCCTAGTGGGGTGATTTAGATTTTAGTAATTTAGTTGAATTATTTCCTAAATTCACGTCTTATGAGCTGAAAGATTAATGGTAAATAATTGAGCATTTATATGGATTGTGTTGCCTAAACCTGACGAAGTCTTTCTTCTGTTTTTATATTCTATTATTTTATGTTAATTTGGTTCATGTGGCAAAGATGGTGAACAATGATGATAATTCTAGATATACTCAAATCTATCTCATTGCTTTAAAAGATGAAGCGGAAGAAATGTTATTAAATAAAACTAAGGTTGTAAATTAGTTAGAAATGAAAAATAGAACACTTAAAGATATGATGAATGTCATGTTAATTAGCTTTAACTTATCTTCTAATATGTGGGGAGAAGCTTGCCTTTCTGAATAATCAATTTTTAATAAAGTTCCTCATAAAGGATAGACTCTTTACCATGTCAATTATGGAAGGAACATGCACCTAACTTGGGGTATCTTAAAATGTGGGGGTGTCTAGGTAAAGTAGCTACACCAGAATTTAAAAAATAAATAAAAATAAATAAATAATAAATAATAAAAAAAGGAATAAAATTGGACATAAAACAATGGTTTGTATTTTTACTGGATATGTTTCAAACAATGTTACATATAGACTTTTGATAACTGGAGATGACCCTAAAACTTATGAAGAAGCAATGGAATCATTTGATGCAATCTTTTGAAAAGATGTCATTAATAGTGAACTAGAATCCATTATGAGTAATCATACATGAGAGCTAGTTATTTTGCCTAAAAGATGTAAATCTATTGGGTGTTTTAAAAAGAAGTTAAAAGCTAATCGGTCTATTGATAATTTTAAAGCAAGTTTTCCAGTACTTGTTGTTATGTGCTAATGTTCAACATTATGTGAAATTCTTGTGAATTGCTTTAATGTGCACTCTGTGCAACAATGTGATAATAACTGTTAATAGTCTGTTGATAATTTAAGTTAAATATTCTATGTGAACTATATAATTTGAGAAATGCGAAGTATGAGCATTATGGAGCATGTATCAGATGTCAAGCATGTATAAATGTACAATATGAGAAAGATGAAGCATGTATAAAATGCGAATTATACATGAGAAATGTGATATATGCATGAGATACAAAGCATGAAAATTGTGATGTGATTATATGTGGATAATTTGCTGATATTTGGTACTGATGACAAAGTTGTGAAAACTATTAAAATATTTTTATTCTCTAAATGTGACATGAAAAATGAACTTGATTCTTGGCATGAGAATTAATTAAAATGCACATGGTTTGTTTTTATCTTAGTCTCATTATGTGGAAATCTTAAGAAATTTAATTTCTTTAATAAAAAGCCATTAAGAACACCTTGTGACTCTAGTGTATGCATTTAAAGAAAAATAAAGGGGATTGGTATTGCACAAACTGAAGATGCCAGAATCATTGATAGTAATGTACTTAATGAATTGTACTCGACCTGATATTGAATATGTCATTAGTAGACTTAGCAGATATACGCATAATCCTTCACAAGTTCATTGGAATGCATTGTCACGTCTAATGAGGTATTTAAAAGGAACAGTTAATGTAAGTGTACATTTTTCTGATAATCCTAATGTTTTTGAAGGATATTGTGATGCTAATTGGGTATCTGCTAATGATGAAATAAGCTCCACTAGTGGATACATGTTTACTTTAAGTGGATGAGTTGCTCTTGGAGATCTGCTAAACAAACTTGTATTGTTAAATCTACTATGAAATCTGAATTTATTGCATTAGAATTGACAGGTATAAAAACAAAGTGGTTGAGGAATTTATTGGCAGACATAACAATTCCTTCTATATCTCTACATTGTGATTCTCAAGCTGATATTGGACGAGGAATGAACCATGTGTATAATGGGAAATAAAGACATATTCGCTTGAGATATAATATTGAATGAGGACTGATAAGTAAACGGTGTTATTTCCATGGAATTTGTAAGGTCTGAAAAGAACCTAGCGGATCCACTTACAAAGGGATTGATTAAAAAGAGTGTCCAAGAAGCATCCAGAGGGATGGGACTATTGCCAACATCTTGAGTAAGTAATACGCGATGGAAACCCAACCCATGTGATTGGAGATCCCATGAATTGGGTTACATGGGTAACAACAAGTCACGTAATTACTTAATTATAGCACTACAATTATTTATATCCCTTCTTGTGTATGTATGTGGTGCTTACTGATAAATTATGAAAGGATGAATCGTTTAGATTCTTAATGAAACTTATAGCCTTAAAGGGTGGTGTATGTCAGTTTACACTTGATGGGTTCACCTATATAAAGGTGGAAGTGTAGGTCGCTTCCTATGAGTGTCTTTGGCAAACTCTCTAGAGCCTTTATGAAAATCTAGGATATGGCGCATGGCCTAGAACGCGCCCAACCGCGAACTTGTGTTGATTCAGGATTTTTTGATATGTGTGTAAGTCAAATTGATTGTATCATATATAATGGGTTCAAGAATATAATTCACCTATAATCTACAATCATGAGCTTGTTCCACTAAGTGTCGATTAAAACTCACAAGGTATCGATTTTATGTATCTAAAATCCATTACCCTTCTTATTATTTTTTTAATTTTTCTATCCTTGATAATTTTGAATCATGTGGTTGATTGTTGGTCATGCTTCAAATTTATTTTTGTAACTCCCAAAATTATTTCTGTAACTCCCAAAATTTATTTCTGTAACTCCCAAACGGTATTTACCAAAAAACGTTCTTCTTCTACTTATTAAGTACGGATATACACAGTAATTCACCCAACAGAAATAAAGTTTCCTTCTTCTTCTTCATACTATCTCAATGAATTATGTTCTTATCGTATCGATATAGTCAGCTCTTATGCTCTGTTAATTTAGCAATCCACATAGACAAGTCCAAAGCCTCCTTCTGTGAGTACACACGATCAGAGATTTAGCAGATTGAATCACGGAGAGTGATGGCCATTGACCCCCATTTGTACTGTGATTATTATCGGTGGAAATGAAATCACTTTTAGAGAAGAGCTTATGCTACGCCTCGGTTTTCTAGCTAAGTTGTTCCAATTTACTGTATTATTCGTCTTGTTAATTGCTATATTTTCTAATAACAACAACATCTGCCTCTTTAGCACCACAATTCTATAATAACCAACCCTTAATCCAATTAACCACTTGCCATTTTAGCTAGCAGGAAGAAACTAATCAACAGTCATTGGGAATCACAATTCCTCATACATTGGGAAGGTTTGCTATTGGAAGAAGCAACTTAGACCTCTACTACACAATTTAAGACTACCTATATATCCTAATTTTCACCTTGAGGACAAGGTGTCTCTTGAAGGGGTGAGTATTGATACAAACAATAAGACCATTCTAGCTGAAGGCTCTAATCAACAATAAACCCAACATAGTGAAGAGGAAATCTCTATAGAGACTAACAAGGAATTGAAAAATGAAGAATCAACTGACATAGAAATAATAAGAACAGAAAAAGAGGAGGGTATCATGTCAAACCAAGAGGAATTAAGGGAAAAAGAAATAGCCAAACAAATAGACTTAGAGGAGGTTGAGTTGGAGGACCTAATAACATTAAATAGGTTGGGTAGGTCAAGGAGGCAAGCTAAGGAACCCACGTGACTGCAAGGATACATCAGGGGCAAGAAGGGAAACAACAAGTTGAGTTGGTAGTATACTAGTAGATATCAGTTATCCCATCCAAAGGCTGATAAATAATTAGCTAATAATGAAAGGTGTATGATTGTGATAAATTATCAAGAATCTTGTATTGTAAGCCTATAAAGTATCTTATCTTGTGGTTGAAGAATACATGAATGAAGTAATATTACATTTCTTCCCAAATTCTCTCTCTACTTCTCTCTGTAAATTCTAATAATCTAGCTGAAAACTATAACATCAGCATCACAAACTAGCCGAGCTTCTCTCTCTTGCCGGAATCTGTCTCACCTTCCTCAACACCCACCACCGCCAGCTCAAACACACCAATCTTCTGTTGTATTTTTTGTAAAATAATATTACAAAGTTAAATTAAATATACATATTAATTTATGAATATTTGTAACCGTTAAATAAATATTAATTGCTTAATTATTGGGATATTAATAATATAGTATCGTTGCTATATATTAAAGTGATATTACCGTTCAAAGAGATATTATCGTTCATGATGTTATCGTTGCTATTCTTTTCTATAAAGGCTGAGCTCACTTTGTTTTCAACTCACTTTTTGCTGGAATATATTATATATATATATATATATATATATATATATATATTGTTTTTGTCAATTTTAACAAAAGTTTTTACTTTTTACATACTAAAAAGGCATATTTATATATATATATATATGTGTGTGTGTGTGTGTGTGTGTGTGTGTGTGTGTGGTACAATTTTGAGTTTGAGTAAGGAAAATTAGAAGTTGTTCCTGGGTCATTCAACTATTTCAAGTGTTGATTAGTTGGGTGGAGAGCCGTTGAATCCTGGAGTAGGATTTCATCAGTGACCTTAGCACCGAGAAAAGTTCTCCGAGGAGTGAAATTTCTACTTAAGGACAGTGCACCATACGCCTCTGCTCAACATAATTTGCTATAAATCGATAAGTTATTCTTTAGCCTCTCTTTATTTTATATTTGATTCCTATATTTTATTCATATTTTTCCAACAATCTTAAGTAGAAATCTTAATACTTTTACAAGATCTTATTTACATGAATAAGGTTTTATTTATTATTCATGTGAGGCGAGTTTTAATTATGAAACAAACAAAGGAACGTAATAAGTGAATCCACATTAACATGAGAGGACCAATATCTATTTTTACTAATTTGGCAAAATGAGAGTTCTTTAGTAGAGGTAATTATAAAAAACTTAATTTCGTCTATCCCAAAATGAGAGTCATTTATTAAAGGTTTGTTGGCAAAGATTTTTATTCATGCATATAATTAATTAATTGTTGTGAACAATTTTATGCAAGTATGGTATCTTGCTCATAAATACCTACACTTTGACCAACTTTTTTGGGTGGAAGAGATGGTGCACCCTGGGGTGATTTGATAAATAACTCTCGTAGTTGAGCCTTAATCTATGAATAATAGTCTAAAAATGAATGTCAAAGTAGAAGTCGAGACTAATGGAAGTAGCTCATAGTGATATAACTTGTGTTGAGATATGCTCAAAATGGACAAAATGGATGAAAAATGACTCATATATAATATCACAATATGGGAGACTGATTTCTGAAAGTTGGATGAATTTCGTTAAGTATGCATTTTGGACTATTGAATTATTAAATTAATAAACATATAAAATTGAGTGCATGTAATCCTCAAATTTGTGGGCCTTTATTACGAAGTCTAAGGGTTGGTTTAGTAACTAGCACTATAATCATTCCATTTTCAAGCAGTGTGGGTTTGAGACTCATCCTCTAGGCCAGTGAACCATTTTTTTTTTAAAATGATGTTCTTATTTATAGCTTTATGCTAGTCTTCGTAAGATGAAACTGATCACTTGGGGTCTAGCAGAAAACTTTGTTGGTTGGTTAGGGGAAATGTCAAATTACTTAAAGTAGATTGTGACGTGCTTGGCAATGGTAATCTTTATTTTCTGCTAGAGGTTTTTGGCTTTATGTTCTTTAATCTACGTTTAGTGACTCTTTATTGGTGGGCTAAACTAAGAAGAAAGTTCAAAATTTTAATTCCCAATATGAATAGTCAAGTTTGAATACTTGTGTGTGTATAATGTGTATATAAAGTTACCTGTTGGTAAATTGGAAAAACACCTTTTGAGTTTTGGGAAAATCATTTACCTAACTTAAAATACCTTAAAGTGTGGGGGTGTCTTGCTAAGGTAATGTTACCTGACCTTAAAAAAAAGAAGGAAAATTGGGTCTAAAACTGCTAATATGCAGTTAATAGACTCAGCAGATACGCTCATAATCCTAATAAGGATCATTTGATTGCTTTATGTTGAATACTCAAGTATCTGCGAGGTACTATTGGATTTGGTTTGTATTACTGCGGTAATCATGCAGTTCTTGAGGGCTATAGTGATGCCTACTGAATCTCTGATTCAGATGAGATCAAATCCACGAGTGGCTACATATTTACCTTAGGAGGAGGAGCAGTTTCTTGGAAGTCTACTAAACAGACTTGTATAGCTCCTATGGAGTCTGAGTTTATTGCCTTAGAGAAGGCAGGTTCTGAAGCAGAGTGGCTCAGAATTTTTTTGAGAAATATTCCTTTGTGGACGAGAGCAGTTCCATCTGTGTCTTTACATTTTGATTGCCAAGCTGCTAAAGGCGGAGCTAAGACTAAGAGTGTGACGCCCCCAAAATTAGGTATACGTCACCCATCTTGGGTCGCCACTTACATGGTACATAAATTCAAATAGAAACTTAATTATACATCTATCGTGTAACATACGACAATACATAAACTGAGAGTTCTAATAGGAATATTGTCATTTAGACAATATCCATACTCAAGGAGTCCTCATTACATTTATTGTCACACTATTTAATGAATAGTGAAGACTACTAATGCTATCTTGGGACCATCACTCTTTTCCCGACTCGTCGTCCATTTATATTCTCATTTCCTAAAGAGAAACAGTGAAAGAAAGGGTGAGCTCAACTAGCCAAAGAAGAAATATTATAACTAAGATAATGCGAGAATAAATTATCAATAGTCTTCAACAATGTTAAACCGATAAAATACAATAGACAACCGGTTTAAGCGCAGTGAATATGCAATCCATTAAAAGAGTCAAGTAGAAAATAAAGTCTACTATCTTTTAGGTTTTAAAAGTTTTCATCAATTTTATCACTAAGACTCGGTTTAATGAATAAACCACAATATCTAATCATCCTTGTACCACGGTCAAGGATTTTCATCAAATTATCAATGGTCGTGACTATCCGAATCACCCCTGGTCATAATCATACCAAAACTATCCATCATTTGCATTATGTGCCATCGAGGACTTTTGTCACATCATTTATATCAAGCCGTGATTATCCGAATGATCCTCGATTATAATCATACTAAGTTCATCTATGCACGTAAGCCAAAGATAACATAATATAACATGAGGATGATGACAATGACATAATAATTCAATAAAACAAGTTCACGAATTAATTTATTCAGAACTAATAACGTCCAAATTGTCAACATGATCTTGCTTTGTAGAGTAAAATTCAAGAATACTCGGAAAAATATTTTCATTAAAATCTTTGGATGAAGCTTAAATATCAAGGATATTCCACTAAATTCATGGAGTATAGAAGTAAAAATTTTAACCAATTTGAGTATAATAGCGAATGAAATAACAAAAGAAATCACCGTGCATGCGGTACTCAGCATGATGCAAAGTTATTCAAATGAGAATAATAAATACGAGTAATAATAAAAGCGGAACCGGTAAAGGTGTAAAACACACGCACATGATATTCTAATAGAATAATAAAGACAGAATAATAAAAAGGCGGAACCGAGTCCCAGGCGTAAAAGCCTGAATAGGATGTTCAACGGAATAATAAAATAATAGAAGAATGTCACCAAGTATAGGGATTAGCGATATACAGGTTATTCCAACCAGAATAAATAAGAATGGAATAATATAAGGATTTCACTAAGTATAGGGTATTCAGTATATACTGTGTCATGTATAGGGTATGCCACTTTTTTATAGGTTATTCAATGCGAGAATAATAAAGAATGGAATAATGAAGTTCTCTTCATGAATAAAAAAAATAACACCCATTACGAGTACAACAAATAATATTCCCTACCTTAGAAGAACTGAATATTGGAAAAGTGAAGTAGCGAGAATACTTTTCTTCTTTCTCTCTATAGTTTCTCTCTAGAGTTTCAATGAATTCGTAAGAAATAATGAAGGAATGAGCTTTCTATTTATAGAAAACCGAGGGTGGCTCTTGGTCTTAACGAATTGTCAAAATGACTCTTAGTAATATTGAAGAGACAACTACTATTTGCGAAAGGGTAATTAACCCTTGGAACAGAAGGTAGTTAACTCTTGGTAATATTGAGGGACAACTACTATTTGCGAAGGGGGGGTAAGGTAAATACTTGACGAAGGTAAATATTATTCACAAAGGTAATTACTATTCACAAAGGTAATTACTATTAAAAGGTAATTACTATTCATAAAGGTAATTACTATTCATAAAAGGTAATTATTATTGTGAAGGGACTCTTAGATGATGACATACGGGCCCCCCCATAAAATAATCAAACTTACCACAAAGCGTCTCATGCCGGACTCTTTATATACATCGAGGATTGAATAAATATTACCACAAATCATTTTTTTTTAATCAACACATATTTAATCTTTCAACAATTATTAATCATTTATAACTTGTCGTCTCAATTAATAATTTAATACTATAACATATTATCTGAGATGATCTTTGTGATAATAATTGAATCAATAATATAAGAGATATGATGCGACAATTCTTTGTAGTAATAATTGAGCATAATTTGAGTGACTTCTCACGTAAGCATCAATAATCAATATCGTGTGCTACTATACAACTCACGCCAGACATTATACTTTTACTACTTTGGGTAGTTCAACGGTTTTAATGGTAACACCTCTCTAGTTATTTTTTTATAGAAAATAATTTTATCGGTTTTCTAACTACGACAATACTTAGTTGTGGGGTCCACTAATGATTGGTAGTCGTACAAATATTCTCCGACAAAAAGAATATTCCCCAGACCAAACGAATATTTTATAACAACTTGCTTACTTTGCAAAATTTATAAATATTACCCACAACTATAACATTATATCAAATTTATTCCATAATATTCAAAAAAAATATTTAAAAAAAAAATCATCTTTATTTATAAAAGCTGGGGTCTTACAATGAGCTATAATGGCAAGAGTAGGCATATATGCCTAAGACATAATATTGTGAGACAACTGTTATGTGACGAGATTATATCCCTTAATTTTGTTAGGTCAGAGTTAAATCTTGCGGTTCCTCTGACAAAGTCACTAAGCAAGAGGCTAGTGAGCAATACATCGAGGGGGATGAGACTACATACATTACGAAATCAACGATGATGGTAATGACCTATATGAATGGTAATCCCAGGAAGTAGGTTCATATGGGTAACAACAAGTCATTGGTTGATGCACTATCCATTTTATAAATATTTGAGTTCATCCATATGGTGTAGGATAGTGTAATTCTACAGTGTTAGAGGTTGAGTTATATACTCTTAATGTTTTCCATAGTCTTGTTGGGTGATGTGTTTAACTGTAGAACACATTTGATGGAAACACCTATATGAGTGTAGAGGTGGGGCCGCTTCTTATGAAAATAAGACAGGTTTTCTAAAGCGCTCATGAATTCGGTGTGGTATGAAGGCCAAAATGTGCCCGAATCGCGTAGAACAACTTCTAATCAAAGTTTGTAGTTTGAGTAATATGATTACTGATTCATAATAAGGAATAAGGTTCATAGAAATTTTCATTTCACCAAATTCCTGTGAATCAAGTTCTATTCACTCTATACATTGGTTCATAGTCCAAAAGACACCAGTGTCAAAAGACACCGATGTTAACGCACTGCATTCTTATTTTTCTTACTCAAGTTATTTTATTTTTACTTTGTAATATGTGGGGGATTGTTGTATTTTTTGTAAAATAATATTACAAAGTTAAATAAAATATACATATTAATTTATGAAGCTTTGTAACCATTAAGTAAATATTAATTGCTTAATTATTGGGATATTAATAATATAGTATTGTTGCTATATATTAAAGTGATATTACCGTTCAAAGAGATATTATCGTTCATGATGTTACAGATTGCTATTATTTTTCTATAAAATTTGAGCTCACTTTGTTTTCAACTCACTTTTTTGGGAACATATATATATATATATATATATATATAGTATACTTCCTATCAATTTCAACAAAAGTTGTTACTTTTTACATACTAAAAAGGCATATATATATATATATATATATATATATATATGGTACAATTTTGAGTTTAAGTAAGAAAAATTAGAAGTTGTTCCTGTTGGGTGTGGGTCCTCACCCATGAGATAGAATCCAAGATAGAAAAGAATGGGTTTATATATTTGATATTAATCCAATTAGAAATTGGGTTAATGGAAGCAATATTGGAATTAGAGATTACATGAAAGGAATCCAAGTTGAAAAAGGATTTACTTGTTAGAGTGGTTGGTGACCAAGACAAGGAGATGTGATCCCTAATTTGATCAGGAGAATAAATTGTTTCTAATCCATAATAGGAATAGATTAAGAAGAGTACTATAAATAAGGCTATGAGGAGTCTTATTTGATACATGAGATAGAAGCTTGGTGGTAAGAAGATACCAAAAGAATAAATTGAGAGAATTCATTTGTTGTTGTTCGTGGATATCCGCCCATCATCTCAGATTCGATTGAAAGCTTGAAGACTTTATTGCTTGGGGTGTTTTTGGTGGTGAAGTTAATTAGGTTTCAACTTAATTAAAGGTAAATTTGTATTATCTCAATTTATTGTGTAACCTCAAGTTTTAGGGCATAAAACTTGAGAGGATTAATAATAAGCCCATTATTAGTGATATAGTGGAGATTAGGAGTTTGACCGTGATTTTTACCTCTTAATTTTAGAGGGTTTTCCACGTAAATTTGGTGTCTTGCTTGTGGATGGTTATTTGTTATTTTTGTTCTCATAATTGGTTTTGTTGATTTCATATTTAATTGCACAAAGACGAAAAAGTAATTCCTGGGATATAGATTATTTTTGGCGTACTTTTCCCAACAGTTCCTGGGTCATTCAACTATTTCAAGTGCTGATTAAGGGTGAAGAGCCGTTGAATCTGGAGTAGGATTTCATCAGTGACCTTAGCACCAAGAAAAGTTTTCCGAGGAGTGAAATTTCTACTTAAGGACAGTGCATCGCACGCCTCTGCTCAACATAATTTGCTATAAATTGATTTAGTTATTCTTTAGCCTCTCCATATTTTATATTTGAATCCTATATTTTATTCATATTTTTCCAACATCTTCAATCCCGAGTTCGCTTGTCCTCCTGAATTTCGATTTGAAACCAATTCAGATGGCGTTCCTAAAGAACACAAACGTTCGGGTGACCGGATTGACGATATTGTCAAAGGTATTGAAGGCATAATGAAGATGTTCAAAGAGATGTTTACTTCTGGTCGGCTAAGTTCGAAGTCGGGCAGGCCTATTGTAATACCCAAATATATATATATATATATATATATATATATACAATAAATATTAATTAATAAAAAATTATTTTGTTTTAAAAACATATTAATTGGACTTTGTCATTTATTTGGGTCAAACTAGTTATTTAATTTGTGTGGGCTAATAAATATTAATAAGATATGGGTAAATTAATTTAGTACAATTTGGGCCTTAAAACTAAGTGGAATTCTAATTTATAATTGTGTAATTTTAAAATCCTATTAAAAGTTGGAGAGTTAATAAATATATTATTATTAAAATATATTTTTAAGTGAATAATAGGTAAAACCTAATCTTACACATAATAAGTCTGACGTGGTGAAGGAGGAAAAAAAAACAAACAAAAAACGGAGAAGTGTTGGTGGCGCATGAAAGCAGATCACTTTTGGTTGCCAATTTTTTTTCGGTGAGTACTTGTAATTTTTCTAGTTATAGTCTGTAATTATAATAATATGGTAGTGTACATATAATGATTGGATGGTAAAGGAAATCTTATATTCATATTGTGTGAATAATAAAGTCAGCATGTCTTTTATATGAATTATAAGTATAATAATGAGCAATATGTAAACTTAGATATTTTGTTTCTTAGCAATCTGATTTCGGATGGCAGTAGGGGCAGTGGGTTGATAAAGTTAGTATACTAGCTTAATAAATAGCTAATTATTGTGTTATATTTAGAAATTGTACCGAAAGTTTTGTATATTAATTCAAATCGAATTCGTTTATTTGTTAAAATTATAAAAAAAAAATTATTTAATAAAATTAATTAATATTATGTTAGTAATGGTTAGATTTGTAATAAAATTTTATTTTATTATTAGATCGAGTGGAGAGAATTTAAAGAGTTATTTTTGGAATATAAATTTTGGAGTATTAATAATTGATAA
Source organism: Panax quinquefolius (assembly GCA_020205615.1). Lineage (NCBI taxonomy): Eukaryota > Viridiplantae > Streptophyta > Magnoliopsida > Apiales > Araliaceae > Panax > Panax quinquefolius. The sequence goes on along the minus strand of CM035160.1, from coordinate 114,849,405 downwards.
AAGGTGATGATTAAAGGCATATTAAATAGATTATGAATTATTTTAGAATAATTAGTTTGAGTTGTTTTTAATTTGAGGTGAATATGTTTAGGTTGTGAATAACGTTTCGTATTTGATATCGTTGGCAATTGAGGGTAAGATTTTGTGGAGTGTCTTATAAATGGTTTGGAAGTATCAGTCTGGTTCGTACTCTTTTCAGCCAATACTCTTGTTAAAATTGAGTTGTTCGTTTTATCATTTATTCGAATTTCGTTATTATTTCACATAATTGTTTCTGTGAAATAAATATATTAGTTTCATTTTGGAGTTGATACATATGATTTCGTATTTGTACTCTTTGAATTAGGTGATCATGTTTAGTCTATTTATTTTGAAAATTATAGAAAGCGATGCATATTGCTACATTCTTTTGAAACCTCGTGACTATAATTTAATTTGGTTCAACGTGTACATTTAGAACCCTTTTGTTGGTATTATGTCGCATATGTTGTGACATGGTATTTTTGTTAGAATATACCGTATGGTATACCTGAGCTATAACCACGGGGGGTACCACAGTATGTCGTCTCGCACGAGAGGCGTGACACTTTCCGTAGTGGCGATGTGATTAGTCCACTGGCGTCTCCGTTTGAGCTCTAGGAGAAGTGGGCCATTTGGTGTTACTGTTGTGGGGGCGTATGGGTTAACCCTAGTTTTTTTTTGTTCTGGATTTGTGATGTTGTGCCAAACACACCTATCCGATTTGCATACATTTGGATTCGCGGTCCAATGTGTGATTTGCCTGTGTGGCAATATTTTGACTTGCCTGTGTGGCATTGTTTTGATGTGCCTGTGTGGCATTATTTTGGTTGCCTATGTGGCATCATTTGATTTTCCTGTGTGGCATTAGTTTGACTTGCCTGTGTGGAAATGTGTATTTCTGAGCTCGTTCGGTATGAGATAACACCCAACCATTTGATTCAGCCTATTATCTCATTGTATTGGTTTTGTTTGTTTCTGTTCAGTTAAATACATTGAGTTAGTTACTTCAGTTCATTATTTCTTTATTCTTCTATTGGTTTTCGTCAATTACATTTTATTGAGATATATTCCATTCGAGATCTTTGGATATTATATTTTTGTCAAATTATTTACCTTGGAGTCTTTGTTCGATATTTTGTCTCGAGTTGTTTTCATTATATCGGTTGTATATCTTTTGTATATATGTATCCGTACTAAGCAATTGGCTCATCTTTGTGTTTTTCTTAAGCGAGTTTTGAGGGGTGATTCGAGGGGCTAGTGTGATGAGAGAGTTGCCTTTGACCATCTAGGTTGTTTCAAATTTTAAGTTTTGATTATTTTGACTCTATTTGGAGAATTGTATTTAATGCGCTATTAATGGATCACCACTATTAATATTTTGAGGTTATTAGTGATCTATTTTCTTATTTTGAGGTTTGTTGTGCTTTTGCGTGACCTCCCTTTCTTTTCGGGAAGGGGGTGTTATAGAGATGGTATCAAAGCTTAGGTTCTTTCTTGTAGAAAACCTATTTAGGTTTGACTTTGTGAGTTAATGGGTAAATCCACAGGTAGGCGTAGGAGTTTGATTCGATTTTGTTCTTTGTTTGGTTGGTCTCTATTTTGACCCATTGTCGATCGATTTCTTTTCGATTTGTAGTTAATTTAAGGAAAGTGGAATAATTTGTTAAGCTGATTGAGTAATGATATTAGTTAAGAATTGTGATTTAATCATTGAGGTGAATACAGTTATACTTTGTGCAGATGAGAAATGATCTTATATGAGATGCGATTATGATGCGAGTATTTGTATCGACGAGAAATTGATTTTGAAAAAAATTATTTGTTAGAGTTGTTTTTTTTTTGTGACAATTATTATGATCGTTGAATTGAGGATTTGATTTGAGTTAGGTTTTGATTTATGTTAAGCTTGTGGATAATTTGGGATTTGTGTATTGATGACATATTATTGATAAAGTGAAAATTATTAAGTATAGATGATTTCTTGTAATTTGAGTTGTTGATATTAGAGGTAATTAGATTAATCATTTGGAGTTAATGATCAATTTTGTGACTATTTCTAGTAAGATATTGGAGTTATGTTCTATGAAATTTCTTTGTGATAGTATGGGGAGACATTAAAATTTATTGGATTAAGGTTTTGCAATAAGGGATGATTGATTTATTATATGATTAGATAGCAAGTGATGAAATTGATTGATTTTGAGAGATCTTGAATAGTTGTAGTTTACTTATCTGAGATGGTAAAATATGTGACTTGGAGTTTGATATGGTGATAAGGAGATCTTGGTAGTATATTTTTGGTGTAATAATATTTGAGAACTAATTTGATTTGAGGTTATGATATTTTGAAACTCTTAATGACTTAGGAGAGTTGGTGATAAAGAGATATTAGTAGTATATTCTTTGGTGTAATAATATTTGAGGACTAGTTCAAATTGAGGATGGGATATTTTGAAACTCTTGAGGACTTCGGGAGAGTTGGTAATATAGTTTGCATAGATATTTTGTTTATCTGATGTCATTAGAATTTTGTATGAATTTATGTAAAATAAAACAAAAATAATTTGTTAGATCTTTGTTATGTGTGAAACATAAACATTTTATGAATTGAAGATAATTTTAAATATTTTGGGTATTGAATCGTTTTTTAGATAAAGATTTTTTTTTACGATTTCAAATTATGTTCTGAAGAGTACGTTTACAAGAATTAAACTCAAAGATATTAGCGACAGCCCGCACCAACGGTGGATCAGGTGATCTAATTTGATGCAACACGAAGAACCTTACTAAGGTTTGACACGGTAGCTGACGAATCTTTTACAATTACATTGATAATTACGTGGACCGATGACTTATCCGCGGTGATCGTTACAAATTGCGGCGCTACGTCTCAACTAAATTTTTTTGTAGCTTATTGGAATTCCGAGGACAGAATTATTTTTAAGGGGTGAAAAATATAATAACCCATTTTTTAATAATTAAATATTAATTGACTTTTATTTTATACAATTGTATTTAAATTGAAAAGGTAAATGATTTTTTTTGTTTCCTCTTTTCTTCCTTGTTTTGTTTGGAAAATTAAATTCTTTTAGTTAGTAATTAAATAAATGATTAAATTAAAATTGAAAAAGATAATTCCTTTTGTTAAAGTCTTGTGATAAAATTATTAGAATTGGAAAAGCTACTTGAGAGATAGAGAGTCTATTCGGCGGATATCGCATCTTTTGATAATTAGGTAAGTTCATTCTTTTGATTAGGGGACGAAATAATTTTTAAAGGGTAGGTGATGTAATACGGAATATATATATATATATATATATATATATATATATATATAATATTAATTAATAAAAATTATTTTGTTTTAAAAACATATTAATTGGACTTTGTCATTTATTTGGGTCAAACTAGTTATTTAATTTGTGTGGGCTAATAAATATTAATAAGATATGGGTAAATTAATTTAGTACAATTTGGGCCTTAAAACTAAGTGGGGTCTAATTTATAATTGTGTAATTTTAAAATCCTATTAAAAGTTGGAGAGTTAATAAATATATTATTATTAAAATCTATTTTTAAGTGAATAATAGGTAAAACCTAATCTTACACATAATAAGTCTGACGGGATGAAGGAGGAAAAAAAAACAAAAATCGGAGCAGTGTTGGCGGCGCATGAGAGCAGATCACTTTTGGTTGCCAATTTTTTTTCGGTGAGTACTTGTAATTTTCCTAGTTATAGTCTGTAATTATAATCATATGGTAGTGTACATATAATGATTGGATGACAAAGGAAATCTTATATTTATATTGTGTGAATAATAAAGTCAGCATGTCTTTTATATGAATTATAAGTATAATAATGAGCGATATGTAAACTTAGATATTTTGTTTCTTAGCAATCTGATTTCGGATGGCAGTAGGGGTAGTGGGTTGATAAAGTTAGTATACTAGCTTAATAAATAGCTAATTATTGTGTTATATTTAGAAATTGTACCGAAATTTTTGTATATTAATTCAAATCGAATTCGTTTATTTGTTAAAATTATAAAAAAATAATTTATTTAATAAAATAATTAATATTATGTTAGTAATGGTTAGATTTGTAATAAAATTTTATTTTATTATTAGATCGAGCGGAGAGAATTTAAAGAGTTATTTTTGGAATATAAATTTTGGAGTATTAATAATTGATAAAAGGCGATGATTAAAGGCATATTAAATAGATTATGAATTATTTTGGAATTATTAGTTTGAGTTGTTTTTAATTTGAGGTGAATATGTTTAGGTTGCGAATAACGTTTCGTATTTGATATCGTTGGCAATTGAGGGTAAGATTTTGTGGAGTGTGCTATAAATGGTTTGGAAGTATCAGGTACGGATTTCGTACTCTTTCAGCAATACTCTTGTTAAAATTGAGTTTTTCGTTTTATCGCTATTCGAATTTCGTTATTATTTCACATAATTATTTCCTGTGAAATAAATATATTAGTTTCATTTTGGAGTTGATACATATGACTCGTATTTGTACTCTTTGAATTAGGTGATCATGTTTAGTACTATTTATTTTTGAAAATTATAGAGTGGTACATGTTGCTACATTCTTTTTGAAACCTCGTGACTATAATTTGATTTGGTTCAACATGTACATATAGAACCCTTTTGTTGGTATTATGTCGCATGTGTTGTGACATGGTATTTTTGTTAGAATATACCGTATGGTATACTTGAGCTATAACTACACAGTAGGGTACCACAGACAGTCGTCTTGTACGAGAGGCATGACACTCAGGTAGTGGCGGTGTGATTAGTCCACGGCGTCTCCGTTTGGGCTCCAGAGGAAGTGGGCCATTTGGTGTTCTGTTGTGGGAGGCGTATGGGTTAACCCTAGTTTTTTTGTTCTGCGGATTTGTGATGTTGTGTAAGACCCCGAATTTTATGAAATAAAAGTATTCAATGTTTCTTATAATTACTATTCAGTAAATGGTTAAATTGATAAAAGTTAAAGTTAAGGGTGATATATGATTTTTTTTTTCAAAATACGCAAGTGGTTATAAAGTATTTATTATTGTCGGGGAATATTCGTTTGATCGTGGAATATTCTTTTACGTATGGTAATATTAAATGCGACAGCCTTGACTATTTGTGGGCCCCATAACGGATAGCGCCGGAAGAAGAAAGCGACAAAATTGAATAACGGCGTAGTTGTTACCATTAACTTGTTGGAATACCCTATTGGTTAAAAATCTGATGTCTGGCGTGGTTGCCACAATAGCACTGCAGTATTTGCAGTATTGTTAAATTATTGATCCTTACGTGAAGGCACTACTCAATAATTATTACGGTAATTCTTATTCAATATTTTATTTTATTGATTCAATAATTCTGCGTTGATATTTTATATTATTATTGTTGATAATTGTCAACTTTTGAGATATCTCCATTATCGGATCAATAATTCATATTATTTGAATAATATTATTAGATAGCATTATTGGCAATGTCTAGAAAGTTACTGTCGAGGAGAGGTTTGGTCACCTAATTGCATGCGGCTAGTAAGGAGAAATCCGAATCGGAAAGCCCCCTCTTTCTTGGGAACGGCCTGGTTGTCATAATTGTGATTCTGTAATATTATTTGTGAATAATTAATTATTGATTTATATGATAAGGAAATATTTATTTGATGTGGATATAAATGATGGATTTATTTATGTGGCTATAAATGAAGGAATTAATGTTGAGGTATTTTATATCGATTATTTTGCCGGATTGAAGGTATTAAAAGATCAGTCGATTGTTCTTCTGACTCTATTGTGTGAGTTATAATTTTTAATCCGATAGTTGGATCGTTTTGATTTTTGGATATGTTATACATATATAAGTTGAGTATATGTCCTCAAATTTTGAATAGTTAAAAATGAACGAATGATTTGTTATGAATTTTAAGATGTGACTGATTCAGAAATTAGGTTATAAATGATTATGGTCGAAAATTCTAGAATTGGTGGGCCCCACTTTTGATTGGTGAAATGTGCTCAATTGAATTTTCAAATATGGTGGGTGGAATAGTAGCGAGGTAAAAGCCGTGTGTGGCGGTCAAGTCTGCCTTGCGTCTTTAATATTTTTCTATAAATAGAGGGCTAAGTTAGAATTAAAAATCACACCAGAATTCATAAGTTTTCTCTCTTTTTCTCTCTAGATTATTGAGTGTATTTTGTGAGTATTTAGATATTTAGTAAGTTGATATTCATCGGTCTGAAGTTTTCTTTGTCATATCCAGATATCCGATCGGAAGTCTTTGCTCTTTTGAGGTAAGGGATTGTAAGGGATTGTAAGGGATAATAAGCGATATTAAGGGATGTTATATTCTTCATAATGATGTTATTCTTTCAATATCATTATCTTGACATATTGGTATAGATCTTATTGTGGAATTTCTACCTTTTGAGTCGGGGGTTACTATTCACGTAAGCGGCCTTTATTCACGTATCGACCTTATTCATGTATATGGCCACTATTTACGTATATGACATTATTTACGTATACGATACTATGTCTACGAATCTGAAGTACTATTCATGAGTTACTATTCATGAGTTACTATTCACGAGTTACTATTCATGAGTTACTATTCACGAGTTCTTATTCACGAGTTACTATTCACGATTCTTATTCACGAAAAAAAATTGGTTTCTTTTTACGACCAAATTATCGTTGATTTATGATTGTTGCTCTTGAAAATAAATCACGGTTGTTGATCATATTATTTTTATTATCATATATAACATTTTATAACCACGATGTTGAATTTCTCTTTCACTTGAGTGTAAAGATGGGTAGATTATTGGTATGATCGTATTTATGGGTTCTCTTTGGCGATGGTGCAAAGTTGAATTGTTATTTGGTATGATCGTGACCATTGAATTTATAATTGAATATCTTTAACTTAGGTGCAAGGTGAATTGATCAAACATGGTTATAATTATTATTTATATAAATTCTGAAATGATTATATATTTCTTTGAGATATTGAATATCTTTGGTCTGTAGTGCAAAGATGAATTGTTGATGAATATCTTTGGCCCGTAGTGCAAAGATGAACTGTTGTTGAATATCTTTGGCCTGTAGTGCAAAGATGAACTATTGATGAATATCTTTTGCCTGTAGTGCAAAGATGACTTGTTGATGAATATCTTTGGCCCGTAGTGCAAAGATAAATTTATTAGTATGATTATGAACATGAACTGTTATTTGGTATAACCACGATCTTTGATGTTTCAGGTGATGAAAATTATCTTTGTCCTGGATGAGAAAAGGAATTTAGAACTACAATTACGATTATGAGTTATACATGTGATTATGGGAGGGAATTGTTGATTGATGTTACGAGGATAAAACATTATTGGTGGACTTTTAACATAGAAGATAATAGATTTTATGGTCTATTTGACTCTTCTAATGGATTGCTCGTTCATTGCAACTATGGTTGAAAAGTTTTATCATCTACCATATGTTCTAAATCTCTAATTTATTCTTGATGAAGGCTATTGATAATTTAATTATCTTTAGTCATGATATTCTTTCTTGAGCTAGTTGTGCTCACCCTTTTGCTTTACAATTCCTTTCGGGTAATAAAAAAGTGTATTTGGGTGAGTGGGGATAACGAGGGAATAGAGCGGTGGTCTACATATTTGTTGAGGTGAAAGGCGAACCCAACGTTGGAAGGGTGTTTTTCACTATCATACAAGATGTCTAATGACATACTGACCTCGTATCATCATAAGATAGGGATGTGCTAATCCACTTCTTTGAGTATATATCTGAAGCACTACTATATAATCTTGGTGTTTGTTTGAAGTATAATTCTCAATTAGAGACAATGGAGATAATGATATGTCAAGAGAAGACTTACCATTGGAAAAAATATGATTGTAATCTTCTCATTTTTTCTTTGCGGTCTATTGGGTCAACCGAGGATAATTACGTGGCCATATGATATCTATCATAACACGGAAGCATAACCTCCCATGTATACGAAGGTTTCCTTGAGCACTTCCCAAAGATTCTAATTTCTAAAAGCAGGTTTTTGACTTGCCTTTATGTAAGGTGTCATTGTGACATGCTATCGAGGTTGGGATGAGAGTCATTGATTGGTATATATTGTATCAAACTCACGATATATGTGTTATTGTATTTTGCACGACAATTATTGTAATAAAGTTGTAGTTATTTTCTGTACCATGTATTTGGCGACTCAGAATGGGTTGGATGGAATGGACCTATTTTGGGGCTGTCACATGTTGTGCCAAACACACCTATCTGATTTGCATACATTTGGATTCGTGGTCCAATGTGGGATTTGCTTGTGTAGCATTATTTTGACTTGCCTGTGTGGCATTGTTTTGATGTGCCTGTGTGGCATTATTTTGGTTGCCTATGTGGCATCATTTGATTTGCCTGTGTGGCATTAGTTTGACTTGCCTGTGTGGAAATGTGTATTTCTGAGCTCGTTCGGTATGAGATAACACACAACCATTTGATTCAGCCTATTATCTCATTGTATTGGTTTTGTTTGTTTCTGTTCAGTTAAATACATTGAGTTAGTTACTTCAGTTCGTTATTTCTTTATTCTTCTATTGGTTTCGTCAATTCTGTTTATTCAGATATATTCCATTCAGATCTTTGGATATTATATTTTTGTCAGTATTTACACTGGAGTCTTTGTTCAGTATTTTATCTCAGTTGTTTTCGTATATCAGTTGTATATCTTTTGTATATATGTATCCGTACTAGGCAATTGGCTCATGCTGTGTTTTTCTTCCGGCAGGTTTGCAGGGGTGATTCAGGGCTAGTGTGATGAGAGAGTTGCCTTTGACCATCTAGGTTGTTTCAAATTTTAAGTTTTGATTATTTTGACTCTATTTGGAGAATTGTATTTAGTACGCTATTAATGGATCACCACTATTAATATTTTGAGGTTATTAGTGATCTATTTTCTTATTTTGAGGTTTGTTGTGCTTTGCACGTGACCTCCCTTTCTTTTTCGGGAAGGGGGTGTTACAGAGATGGTATCAAAGCTTAGGTTCTTTCTTGTAGAAAACCTATTTAGGTTTGACCTGTGAGTTGTGGGTAAATCCCTGGGTAGACGTAGGAGTTTGATTCGATTTTGTTCTTTGTTTGGTTGGTCTCTATTTTGACCAACTGTCGATTTCTTTTCGATTTGTAGTTAATTTGAGGAAAGTGGAATAATTTGTTAAGCTGATTGAGTAATGATATTAGTTAAGAATTTTGATTTAATCATTGAGGTGAATACAATTATACTTTGTGCAGATGAGAAATGATCTTATATGAGATGCGATTATGATGCGAGTATTTGTATCGACGAGAAATTGATTTTGGAAAAAATTATTTGTTAGAGTTGTTTTTTTTTGTGACAATTATTATGATCGTTGAATTGAGGATTTGATTTGAGTTAGGTTTTGATTTATGTTAAGCTTGTGGATAATTTGGGATTTGTGTATTGATGACATATTATTGATAAAGTGAAAATTATTAAGTATAGATGATTTCTTGTAATTTGAGTTGTTGATATTAGAGGTAATTAGATTAATCATTTGGAGTTAATGATCAATTTTGTGACTATTTCTAGTAAGATATTGGAGTTATGTTCTATGAAATTTCTTTGTGATAGTATGGGGAGACGTTAAAATTTATTGGATTAAGGTTTGTAATAAGGGATGATTGATTTATTATATGATTAGATAGCAAGTGATGAAATTCAATTGATTTTGAGAGATCTTGAATAGTTGTAGTTTACTTATACAGATGGTAAAATATGTGACTTGGAGTTTGATATGGTGATAAGGAGATCTTGGTAGTATATTTTTGGTGTAATAATATTTGAGAACTAATTTGATTTGAGGTTATGATATTTTGAAACTCTTAATGACTTAGGAGAGTTGGTGATAAAGAGATATTAGTAGTATATTCTTTGGTGTAATAATATTTGAGGACTAGTTCAAATTGAGGATGGGATATTTTGAAACTCTTGAGGACTTGGGGAGAGTTGGTAATATAGTTTGCATAGTTATTTTGTTTATCTGATGTCATTAGAGTTTTGTATGAATTTATGTAAAATAAAACAAAAATAATTTGTTAGATCTTTGTTATGTGTGAAACATAAACATTTTATGAATTGAAGATAATTTTAAATATTTTGGGTATTCGAATCGTTTTTAGATAAAGAATTTTTCTTTTATGATTTCGAATTATGTTCTGAAGAGTACGTTTACAAGAATTAAACTCAAAGATATTAGCGACAGCCCGCACCAACGGTGGATCAGGTGATCTAATTTGATGCAACATGAAGAACCTTACCAAGGTTTGACACGGTAGCTGACGAATCTTTTACAAGTACATTGATAATTACGTGGACCGATGACTTATCCGCGGTGATCGTTATAAATTGCGGCGCTACGTCTCAACTAAATTTTTTTTTTAGCTTATTGGAATTCCGAGGACGGAATTATTTTTAAGGGGTGAAAATGTAATAACCTATTTTTAATAATTAAATATTAATTGACTTTATTTTATACAAATGTATTTAAATTGAAAAAGGTAAATGATTTTTTTTCCCTCTTTTCTTCCTTGTTTTGTTTGGAAAATTAAATTCTTTTAGTTAGTAATTAAATAACTAATTAAATTAAAATTGAGAAAGATAATTCCTTTTGTTAAAGTCTTGTGATAAAATTATTCGGAGCGAAAAGCTACTTGACAGATAGAGGAGTCTATTTGAGCGGAGTATCCGCATCTTTTGATAATTAGGTAAGTTCATTCTTTTGATTCCGGGGACGAAATCATTTTTAAGGGGTAGGTGATGTAATACCCGAAAAACATATATATATATATATATAATATTAATTAATAAAAAATTATTTTGTTTTAAAAACATATTAATTTGACTTTGTCATTTATTTGGGTCAAACTAGTTATTTAATTTGTGTGGGCTAATAAATATTAATAAGATATGGGTAAATTAATTTAGTACAATTTGGGCCTTTAAAACTAAGTGGGGTCTAATTTATAATTGTGTAATTTTAAAATCCTATTAAAAGTTAGAGAGTTAATAAATATATTATTATTAAAATCTGTTTTTAAGTGAATAATAGGTAAAACCTAATCTTACACATAATAAGTCTGACGCGATGAAGGAGGAAAAAAAAAAACAAAAAAGCGGAGGCGGTGTTGGCGGCATGAGTGAGGCGAGATAACTTTTGGTTGACAATTTTTTTTCGGTGAGTACTTGTAATTTTCCTAGTTATAGTCTGTAATTATAATCATATGGTAGTGTACATATAATGATTGGATGGCAAAGGAAATCTTATATTCATATTGTGTGAATAATAAAGTCAGCATGTCTTTTATATGAATTATAAGTATAATAATGAGCAATATGTAAACTTAGATATTTTGTTTCTTAGCAATTTGATTCCGGATGGTAGTAGGGGCAGTGGGTTGATAAAGTTAGTATACTGGCTTAATAAATAGCTAATTATTGTGTTATATTTAGAAATTATACCGAAAGTTTTGTATATTAATTCAAATCGAATTCGTTTATTTGTTAAAATTAAAAAAAATTATTTAATAAAAGTAATTAATATTATGTTAGTAATGGTTAGATTTTTAATAAAATTTTATTTTATTATTAGATCGAGCGGAGAGAATTTAAAGAGTTATTTTTGGAATATAAATTTTGGAGTATTAATAATTGATAAAAGGTGATGATTAAAGGCATATTAAATAGATTATGAATTATTTTGGAATTATTAGTTTGAGTTGTTTTTAATTTGAGGTGAATATGTTTAGGTTGCAACTGACGTTTCGTATTTGATATCGTTGGCAATTGAGGGTAAGATTTTGTGGAGTGTGCTATAAATGGTTTGGAAGTATCAAGTACGGATTTCGTACTCTTTCAGCAATACTCTTGTTAAAATTGAGTTCTTCGTTTTATCGCTATTCAAATTTCGTTATTATTTCACATAATTGTTTCCTGTGAAATAAATATATTAGTTTCATTTTGGAGTTGATACATATGACTCGTATTTGTACTCTTTGAATTAGGTGATCATGTTTAGTACTATTTATTTTTAAAAATTATAGAGCGGTACATGTTGCTACATTCTTTTTGAAACCTGGTGACTATAATTTGATTTGGTTCAACATGTACATATAGAACCCTTTTGTTGGTATTATGTCGCATGTGTTGTGACATGGTATTTTTGTTAGAATATCGTATGGTATACGAGATATAACCACGTGGGGTACCACGAGCATATCGTTTTGACACGAGAGGCATGACACTTTCCGTAGCGGTGTGATTAGTCCACGGCGTCTCCGTTTGGGCTCCAGAGGAAGTGGGCCATTTGGTGTTCTGTTGTGGGAGGCGTATGGGTTAACCCTAGTTTTTTTGTTCTGCGTATTTTTGATATTGTGCCAAACACACCTATATCCGATTTGCATACATTTGGATTCGCGGTCCAATGTGTGATTTGCCTGTGTGGCATTATTTTGACTTGCCTGTGTGACATTGTTTTGATGTGCCTGTGTGGCATTATTTTGGTTGCCTATGTGGCATCATTTGATTTGCCGTGTGACATTAGTTTGACTTGCCTGTGTGGCAATGTGTATTTCTGAGCTCGTTCGGTATGAGATAACACTCAACCATTTGATTCAGCCTATTATCTCATTGTATTGGTTTTGTTTGTTTTACATTGAGTTAAATTCATTGAGTTAGTTACTTCAGTTCGTTATTTCTTTATTCTTCTATTGGTTTCGTCAATTCTGTTTATTCAGATATATTCCATTCAGATCTTTGGAGATTATATTTTTGTCAGTATTTACACTAGAGGCTTTGTTCAGTATTTTGTCTCAGTTGTTTTAGTATATCAGTTGTATATCTTTTGTATATCTGTATCCGTACTGGGCAATTGGCTCATGCTTTGTTTTTCTTCCGGCAGGTTTGCAGGGGTGATTCAGAGCTAGTGTGATGAGAGAGCTGCCTTTGACCATCTAGGTTGTTTTGAATTTTAAGTTTTTATTATTTTGACTCTATTTGGAGAATTGTATTTAGTACGCTATTAATGGATCATCACTATTAATATTTTGAGATTATTAGGTCTCTGTTTTCTTATTTTGAGGTTTGTTGTGCTTTGCACGTGACCTCCCTTTTCTTTTCGGGAAGGGGGTGTTACACCTATAAACTACAAAATTGCAGATGGGTTTTTTGATTTTGCTGTTGATATTGCTAAAGAGGTTGGGATCTGGGTTTATATATTTCTGTGTTCCTAAACTTATTGAGGCGGGTGAGATAGGTGAGTTGGATAATTTAAGTTTTGTTAATAAATATTTATATGCATATATGTGTATGGAAATAGTCTTGTTCAAGTAATGTCATTGTTGATCAGTTTTTTGATATATAGTTAAATAGTTTAGTCCGGTAGAGGGTAGAGGGTAGAGGGTAGAGAGGGTGAGGGTGAGGGTGAGGGTGAGGGTGAGACGCAAGAATAACTAAGACTAAAAAGTAAAATTATATTGGAGTTAATTTGTCACTTCATGGAGATATATTACTTTATAATATAACAAATTATTACTTCATGAAATAATTAATAGTGTAAAATTATATATTTTAAATTAATTTTACTCTATTAATTACTATCTACGTCTCATAATAAAGCGTCTTCATTTGATTTTTATGGTCAAATTGAGTATTTTAGAATTAATATTACTTCATGAAATAATTAAGTGTAAAATTATATATTTTAAATTAATTTTTCACTATCAATTACTCTCTCTAGTCTCATTATAAAGCGTCTTAATTTGATTTTCATGCAGGTCAAATTGATTTGTTTTTAAAATTATTAATTAAAAATATTTATATAAATTTTTAAATTCCAAAACTTGACATTTGTAATAAATTCTCCATAGTTTATTATGACTTATATATATATATATATATATATATATATATATAAATTAAAAATAATCAATTTAACCATAGAAATTACATTAAACCATTTACTATTATTTATGAAACGTAAGAGTATATCTTATGAAGTACTATACTTTTATATTTATAATTGCACTAATAATCCAAGTGATTGGGGCCTTTATTCATTCGGTAACGTATCATTTGATTCTGTATTCATTCCAATGAAACTGCCTTCCCCAAACATCACCTCTCAAATTCCTAGTGTTTCTAAACACCAACTCGTTTTCTAAGGTTGAAGTGACATGCTACAAGGACCTCATACTTTTGACTTTTTCATACTTTATATATTGTGGGCAATGAAATCGTACCTTGCTAGGGTTAGGATTTCGTGTTGATTGAAAATGAGAGAAATCCACGAAGAATACGGAATTGATTGATTGATTGAAAAGGGGAGAAGAACAAGTGAGCTATTACTCCAACGACACGTAACAGAACTCTTAGAATCTGAGAACCTTGTTAGGGTAGGAAGGATTCAGAGAACCTTCTTGAGTGCTTCGGGTTGAGAGAGAATCTCCAAGTCTCCTAGTCTTTCAAAATGTTCAAGTCCTCTGTCTGAAGAGAAGTCTCCTTCCCAATGGAGTGAAAAGGGGTATTTATAGGGTTTTCTGGAGAGTGGTCATGTGCTAGACACATGCCCTCGAAAAAATTTCAAATTTACTCTTAGTCATTGAGTAATGCCCAGATCGTCCTGCCTTCTAGCCACCAATCCAATCCCTCAATCAATTCCCAAAATGAGTCGCCTCCACGTGTCTTCTGCCTCGGGACACGTGGAAGATTCTCTCAGGTCTTGCTTCTTTATTTTCAGCTCTTTCGTTTTTTCATTTGATCATAATACGAACCCTAATTTGTGCATTTAATTTAATTAGGACAAGTGAACCCTAATTTGCACTTGGGCCCACATATATCATGATGGAGTTTTCGTAAAATGTGATTCACTGAATTAATAAATTTTAAATGTATATGGTATTATTGAAATATTATTTTATTTATTTAAAAATTATATTTTCACGACTTCTCTACATTTTATCAATTTTAAAGGGCAATTAACCTGGCAGACTACATTGCATCTATAACTTATGAAAAAAAAATTCTTACCGTATTATTTATGTTGAAGTTGAAGTTCAAAAATCTTTTAAATAATATACAGTATGTAAAGTTGTCACTAATTATTTATCTCATATTTAAAGTAAGGTAAACGACTTACTTATTACAAGAATAAGGGATAATTGATTTAAAGTAGTCACAAAAACAAATCATAGTGGAAACACAAGCGGCCAAAGTAATGACCTCAATCTTCCTTACAAAAGGTGGAGGAAAAAAAATATACAATATGACAAAAGAAAACCTTATCGTAAAGAACACGAAAGCCATTAAATAAAACAGCAGTCCAAGAAAGTAACATAGCAATATATCATAAGCAAAAGATTCAAACCACCAAAATCAACCATTCCTTTGACATGGAAAACCGATAAATTCTCCCTCCTCATGTACTCATCTTCCCTTTACCACTACAAGGCCCTGTAAATTGCATGCTCAAATTGGCTGAGCTTTTCTCTCTTTCCGAACTCCGTGTCACCTTCCTCAACACCCATCACATCCACCACCTGTGACAGTCCCAAATCCGGGTCCTCTGACCCCGGTTCGGTCATCACGATAAATTACAAACATCCACCTCTAAACAACATATGACAACTAAAATGCGGAATATAATAAACGTACGTCGTTCATTCAAAAGGTGTTACTAGTCCCAAGATTCGATAACCTTAAAATATTCTTACAAACATACCCTAAATTAAATATTAGGGTTCATATTATATAACAGTAATTTAAACTAAACACAAGGTAAAATCTGTTTCTTGCCACTAGTCTACATCTTCCCTTTACCCTTGTCCTTCCCTGAGGTCTCGGGCTTAGCTGCAATATATTCATGATATAGCAAGGATGAGCAACAAGTTTGCTCAACAAGTTTAAATACAACAATAAGGATATATCATGATGAATGGAAAATATCTAGCAATGGATTCAATAATATGAATATCGCAAGCAAGGACAATGTTTGCTTTTAGAATAACTGCTAGTCGAATAGACTTTGAACTATAACACTCCAATGGAATCAATAGTTAATTGACCCTTTGGTTACTGGCTATAGAATAAGTACTTGAGGGGATCAGCCTCGCGTACACTATGCATATGCATAATATTTAAATCTGTTCTTTGTATCTTATATTAGATACCTAGGGTACTCCCCTATCATAAGAGGGGTGTTCATTCAGTCTAAGAATCCTTACCATCAATTGGTTGTGATAGCTTTTATAAAACTTCATATACTTGCCTGACCGAACAAAGGTTCAGACTCTATCTGACACAGTTCAAGAATTATAGAACTTTAAATGAAGTACAAATCCAAGACTGTACGAATTCAAGTGCACTAAGTGCGAATGTCAATAATATCGATGTGGAATAATTATAAGGTAATTAAACCACTTAAAAACATGTTTGGAAATAAAGTTCAAGCTTAAACGAATAACTTTCAATTCAACAATAATCTGCTCAATACGATATGAGAAGGATGGGAAACTTTCACAATCAAGAGTGAAGTTCAAGGAAACTTGCAACATAATAATTTTGGATACTTGCTCAATATAAGTAGGGTTCAAAGAACTTGCATAAACATATACCTATTTGCACAAAATAAAGGTAGTGCGTAAGGTTTAGATACTTGTCTATTTGCTCAGCTACAATATAATTCTAGCTTTAGTTACTTGCGTTGAAACGACCTAACATTTAACAATTCGGTCTTTTCAATTAGTACGTATAAACAAATATGCGTTTACACTTACAAAAATTAAATCATCACCTATCATGTTTCTATACATGTGTCATTTCATTCCACGATTAGTTTCTAACACACTAAGTTATAGTTGAAACCACTATTGACTTTAAAGTTGTAAACATCAATTCATCGTAGCATATTTCACTAATATGCTTATTAACACATGACTACTATACTGGACATGTATTACATATTTGAGTAACCATATAAGCCTGCATCAGTTCTCAATTTAATAACATAACTCAGATCTCTCGGTGCAAGCGCATGCGGTAGCGCTGATTTGCACTAAGGAGACGATGTGGCGCTTGCGCTTCCCGTGCAAACCAAGCAGGCAGGTCGCCTGCGAAGAAGCCGATCTTGCGCACACGACTTGCACGTAAATGAACAATCATGCATAACACACATGTTACCATATGAATAACTAATTTTAACCCTTCATCAAACATATCATAGGTCATTATTACTTTTTCATTTACTCAAGACTTCAAATGTTAAGCTAACAAAGTTGATCATGTCTAGTCAATATACACATGCTACATGGTCCTTTGGCCTCAACTATACATTCATATGCTAGATATCAAAAGCATACTTTCAAGTTCTCAACTTAAAGTTCATCAAGTTCATTTTCAAAACTTTAAGTCTCTATTAGTAAAACTTCTTCAAGCATACAAAAATAAGTTTGCATAGTCTAATTCATGCTTTCATAATCACATAATAGATCACATGAACGTATCTTTAAGTTCAAAGCTTAGCGTATACATAGTTCGTTTATACATAGCCAATTCTCTTTTCAATCATGCTTGAATATCTCATATTACCTTTAACCATATAACCAATCATATTGTCATATGTCAAGACATATATCAGAACGTAATACATTTGCATCAAATGTTAGAACTTGTTTTGCAAAAGGTTTAGCAAAAAATATTTTCAAACTCTTTAAGTCCTCTTTAAATAACTAAGTCAAACAAACCTATAATGGCTTACTATATACATAACAATCTCAGTTCACATGTTCAGGTCATTTGTATGCATATGATAATCAAAGTAACATGCTCATATTATCTTAAGGAGCTAACATGAGCAACTGAGATCTGCTACCCGCGCGACCGCGTGGTGAATGACTAGGGAAGTGGCGCGGCCGTGCCACTTCAACCATAAAGATAAATAAGGACTATGCTTTGGCAGAGTTCCAATATAATCCACATCAAGCCTCAGTTTAAACCCATTATACAACTCTTAGACATGCAAACAAACCAAATAACACAATGACATGCTAGTCTATATCAATTAACAGAGAATTCTTGAGAATTGTAAGAATTTGACAAAAACCCAACTAAGAACAAAAGCTTAGGATTTTATAACTCTTGGAGCTAAATGAACTTAGTTTCTTCCTCTGAGCTTGCAACCTCTTCTTTGGACAACACACACTAAGTTTTGATTTTTCAGAGTTTCAACTGACAATTTCAAGCAACGTAAAAACTGAAAATGGAGCAGCCATTTATAGAAGGAACTTGGACTGGATAATCACATTGCACTGAGGTTGAATTCATAGTGCATTAGTAGGAAACATTGGTTAATAAGGAGTGGGTTAACAACCCACCACCAACCATCACCATAGCCAATGATCACTGATTTGGAACTTACGTATTTAGGTGATAGGTTACTGTTCATGTACTGATATTGGACTCTTAATTTGGGACATGCTCAGCAACAAGTTATTTAAGGCTTGGTTTGGGTACTATAATTCCCAAAATGTAATTTAAATGTGTTCATGCTACAACATAATGGAACGTTGGGGATTATTTAAGTACTCACATGAATGTAATAATTCTTACTATATAGTCTATAATATATAGACATATTAATGTGATACCTTGTCCAATATAAAATATATAATTAACTACCATATAATAAAGGTTTAATATAGTGCATGTTTGCACAAATTAATCAAGAAAATATATAATCATTTTATAACTTATTAATCTTTACACATTAATTATTATTTATTCATAATAATTATTACTTAACACATTATAAATTAATTGCTCATAATTGAAATTAATCAATATGTTCAACTCTTGCTACCATATTCAAATGAATTGAATATTTAATTATTAATAATCCTATCAATTCTTTGATATCAACCTCTTAGGTTAGTCCACTAATTTAAATAACTATTAATGACTCTGTTGGGAGAATGCATATTATGATTTGATGTTTTAATGTATATGTTCATGATTATTTGTAAAGTCCTTCAAGTAAGATATGTACAAGGACTTAGTGATAGATCAAATTTGTTAGGTTGATCTAAGCTCTTAATGTGTATCATTCTGTAATAGAATGTATAGATAGAAAGATCAAAGCGGTTAGGTTGATCTTGAGATGTAATAGATAGGCTTCGAAGAAATCGTAGTGTATCATCTGATCAACATTGCAGAAGTCAAGGCAGAAACGTAGAGCTTCAAAGATCGTAGTGTGCATGCCTTGAAGGACCTCTACGGAAATTGTAGAGTGGTCCCAACGTTTGCCGAACCAACTCAACGATCGTAGTATGCTGAAGGAAACGTAGAGTTTACAAGTCAATGATCGTAGTGTGCTCTCGAAAACGTAGAGTTAGAACCTAGCAAGCAAAGATCGTAGTGTGCAAAGGTTTAAGAGAAATCGTAGTGCTCTCGACTGATAGAATCAGATCAAGCACAAAGGCGTCAAGTCACTACGATCTGAATCGTAGAGTATCACGATATAAATCGTCAAGCATCATCTGTCTTATGTCAGAAAACGTCGAGCCTCATGATATGTGTGAAGACAGATTCCAACATATGAGGAATGGATTCTAGACGTTGCAGTACTCATCAGTCCCAAAGTAATATGAAATATCCTTAGTATACAACAAAGCGTATTGAAGAAGCTAAGGAAAGTACCATTAGTAAGGGGGCAAACACACTTTTCGGTGTTAGGTGAAAGCGATCATGTGTTAGTGGGCCGAATGCGGTTCACAGAGATGTGCGTGAAATGTCTCCATCAAAGATCAAAAAAGTCAAATGCATTTAATGCCTCAACGGATGGATCCAACGGATAGTTTTCAAAGATCACATATATGCAAATCAGATAGATGAGAGAGGAACAAGCAAACATTGAACAAACAACGTGAACAGCTCTCAAGCTCAACTCTACGATCTGAGAATTTGCAAAGCTTGCTCAGCTACTCAGTTCTTTTGAACAAGTACTTAAATAGCAACTAAGTAGCAACCATCAAGAACTCAACATCTATCAATCAACTGAAGAAGAGTACCAAGTTTGCTGGACTTGAAAAGTTCTAAGTGAACTGTAAGAGAGCCAAGTCTGCTGGACTTGAAGAGTTCAAGAGTGAACTAAGAAGTTCCTAGACTGCTGGTCTAGCAGGAATATGTGTGATTCAGAAGTTGTAAAAGACATCCTTAGTGGATATCCTACTCGTTGAGTAGAAGAGTGGACTAGGAGCTTTAAGTGCTCTAAACCACTTAAAAATGACTGTGTCTTTTACATTCATACTATAACTGCTATATCTATCATAACTACTATAACTGCCTCACTATCATAACTCCACTGCATTATAAAGAAGATTAAAACAAACAAAAATTCCGCTAAGTTTTAATCATAATTAAAGAATAAGTTTAAAATGAAAAGATTTTTTAAATATCTATTCAACCCCCCCCTTCTAGATAACTATTGTGCCAACTAGGAACTAACAATTGGTATCATAACAGGTTCTATTATATAGCTTACAAGCTTTAGTAGATTCAATGGCACACGTACCAAGTGAATCTAGAACTGGAGGAGACAACAAGACACTAATGTGCAACAAGGATAAATTTGCAAACTGGAAAGTCAGGATGCAAGCTTACATGGACTCAATAGATGAAGATCTATTTGAGACCGTTCAAAATGGGCCCTATATTCCAACGAAGCTTGCTGATGAGTAGGTTTTTAACCTACGATTTATGTTCGTTTAGCTTAAATATTGTTAGTCTTTGGTAATTTCATGTTACTTTTGATAGGTTGTTTGCTTGTTGCAAGATAATACATGGGATTAATCAAAATGTGGTAATTGGAGGAAGATTTCAAGGAATTTAATGTTTCTGACTACATAGCGTGGGGTGCTTGTTGTCTTTGTATGGAATAAATGGCCTTGGTAGCGTAGCCGAGCGAGGAAATTCTTGGGTTAAGAGAGTGGGCCGCATTGCTTATGCGTGTAACGTAGCGCTGGGCACGCTGCATTGGGATTTGCTGGGTGAATTTTGTTATTTGGATAGAAGATGGGCTATGTTGGGAACTAATATTCTTTATGTATTGTGGTAGTAGTAGGAATGTGTGTAGGGGAGTCTTTGATTGATGAGTGGTTGAGTGTGAAAAGGTTTAGAGGTCTCCACTTATTTTTTTTCTTACTTGGGGAGTTAGAGTTGGATGAGGAGAAGTGTGGAGCTTTTTTGATATATTTTTATGCTGAGTTTGGAGAATCGATAGAGACACATCATACAACGCGGAGCATAATTCAAGAGCGTTTTTCGAGAGTTCAAGAGCAAACGTTGGAGGAGTAATTTTCAGAGATTGTCACAACGGTTGCGAATCAAGGCTACGTGAAGGGGTTTTCTTTATTCTTCTTCTCTTTAGTCTTATTTGTAATTGGAAGGATGTTTTCAACAAATTATTCAGTTTTTAATTCATTTGTTATGAACTAATTTACTTATTAGACTTTTGATGGATCGTTGGACGAAACGATGATTCTATAACTTTGATTTCCAATTCAATAAGATATTTTCAGTTTATCTATGTTAATTTGAGTGTGAATTTATGAATTGCCTGATCAACAGTTCTTTGTGGATTTGAAAGGAATCGAGAGAGGAGATTCGAATCTAGACCTAGTTAATATAGCATGTGTCAGGAATTTTGTCAATAGCAGATTTTTGATTATTGTTAAGGTAGAGATACGCTTGACATCACATGTAATCGTATAGAGAGCTTAAACTTCAACCTTCTTTAATTGCAGTTCACATAGAGATATAGTGAGTTGGTTAATTTAGGTGTTTAACGGATTTCTATCTTAATTGTGGATTGATGTTAATATGGTATTAGTGCATCGAGAGGTGGCTCTTACTACGTTCGTGTTCTTGATTAATAAACTGGGATATTAAATTGAGTTGGAATAAAGGTTTGAAAATCAGAGTAAAGCTCAGGGTGAAATCATAAGTCTAATTCTCCATTATTTGTTTGAAATTCAGGATTTTGATATTGGTGACTGTTTTGTGATAATTTATTTATTTATTTATTCACTTAGTTTCTATAATTTAAAACCATTGAATTGATTAGTTTAATAAGATTAGGATTAATAAAAAATTGATAATTGTGAAGTTATAATTTTTGCTAATTTGTCTTCGTGGGAACGATACTTTATTCACTTCTATATTACTTGTTGACCATGTACACTTGCATATTTTGAGCGTATTGATTTTCCCCAACAAGTTTTTGGCGCCGTTGCCGGGGATAATTTAGCCGAGATTTTAATATTTTTTTTTACGATATCAGTTTAATTAGTCCAGTTTTACTTAAACATTTTTATTTTGTTTTCTCTATTTCAGGTTTTTGACATTGGTTTATGCAAACACGATCTAAACATCCAGACTTGCTTCCTTTTGAGGACGACATTGAGAGACGATTCCAAAAGTTGAGTAAGTGGATTGAAGAAACAAGGAACAAATTCAAAAATTCTGATAAGGAAGGAACGATGGCTGCCGAAGACCAGAAAGCATTGAGGGATTTTGCCACACCTAGGGTGACTGATCTATAGTCGAGCATTACTAGGCCTGCAATAGCTGCGAACACTTTTGAAATAAACCTGGGATCATTCAGATGATGCAGAACTCATGTCAGTTTGGGGGAATGACAAATGATGATCTGAATGAGCATTTAATCAGTTTTCTGGAAATGTGCGACACATTCAAGTACAATGGGGTGTCGGATGAGGTAGTAAGACTTCGCTTGTTCCCATTCACTTTACGGGACAAAGCGAAGAGTTGGTTACATTCTTTAACACCGGGTTCGATCACTACGTGGGAGGATTTGGCTCAAAAATTTCTCGCCAAATTTTTCCCACCGGCGAAGACTGCGAAAATGAGGAATGACATCACAATGTTTAAGCAGCAGAATGGGGAGTCACTATATGAGGCATGAGATAGATACAAGGAATTACTCAGAAAGTGCCCACATCATGGATTGCCCAAGTGGTTACAAATGAACACCTTCTATAACGGGCTACATGGAAATGTCGAACCGGCATTGATGTGGCATCGGGAGGTGCATTCATGGCTAAGAGTTACTAGGGCGCATACAATTTGATAGAAACAATGGCGACAAATAACTACCGGTGGCCCACGAAGAATGAATGACACGCAAAAGTAATTTGGGATCTTGGAATTAGATGGAGTAATGACTATACAAACACGACTTTCGCACTTATCCATGAAGTTTGATCGATGAATGAGAGGTAATGCATCGTTGTGAGGGCTCAAGTTCAACAAGTTAATGAGTTATGGTAGTATATGAATTGTGTGCGGGTGATCATCAAACGGATCGATTAACAGCGATAAATAAAGCATATGTTGATTCATATGCAAGCTACAATAGAATTCCATAAAATACTTACCAAAACACCTACAACCGGGAATAGGAACCACCCAAACCTTTCATGGAGCAATAATCGGCAAACTCAAGCTCCGACACCATCATATCCCCAGTTACTTTTACGATTTTGTTGGAACGGTTTTCATAGTCGGAATATCTAATCCTCAACGGAGTTCAACAACGGAACATGAAATTAGTAGAATATCCTTGAAATCGATGGGGAGGAAATATGGGCAAGGTACATGACTAGCAACGATTTGGCTATGAAGAATCGATTGCTATCATAAAAAATATAGAGAATCAGATAGGTCAAAATGCGTTGGCATTGAATAATAGACCACAAGGAACATTACCTAGCGACACAGAGAGAAATCCTAAGGGTAAATAAGCGATATCAAGCGATTACGTTGAGAAGTGGAAAACATCTCGATGTCAGAATAATTCTAATATTAATTGATTTTTGAAGTGGAAAACATCTAATGGCCCTTATATTGAATAATCGAGGAGGAAGAGGTTATTTAAAGAGTACGATGAAGAGGGATCAGGAAAATAATATTTCTTGATTAGTGATTATGCGATATTTAGTAGAGCCCAAAAGTGGGTGTGTCGCGATGGAGAATCTTGGGAGCCGGATAAGGTAACCACTTTGGTTATGAAAAACATTTAGAATGGACATTTGACTCAGTTTCTTAGAAATGATGGAATGGCGTAGCCCCAACGATTTTGTTGTTAATCTTCTTTGTTATGTACTATTTAATGATGTTTGTTATAATTGTGGAGCTCCAAGAGCTTCGATTTATCATTAGTCTTGTACGAAAGGCTTACCAGGTGTGGTTTATGCGTTTTTTTTCTCGTGAAAAAGAAGTTAGAAAGATTATCACGGGTCCTTTCATAAGCTCTTAGCGTATTTGACTCAGGATTAGGCTTTTGATTTATTTGAAATTGGGTTCTTTGATGACTAGAACACCAATATAGCGATAATTTAAATTGTTAGCTTTTATATTAATATTCTTGACAGTTTATTATTAAATTCTATTATTTTAAATTAAATAATTCACGTTAACTTCCCTTGTAAAAATTAGACGTCGTGAATAAAGATTACATTATTAAAAATATTTCTAGGTGGATGAGCGATATTGAAAATTATTTAAACGATTTTAATACAATAGATGAAATTTGTTGTAGATTATGATTAAAAATTATTGAAAAAATGGTATATAAGATTGAAATAATTTTAAGGATATTATTTATGAAAGGTATTTCATAAGTTGAAAATTCTGTTTAATTAATGAAGGCGTATATAATGATATGCTTAAATTATTTATTTATTATTTTTTATATTTGATTTATAAAGTGGGTAGGAATAATTAATTATTATTTTTAAAAATTATTAATAAAGAGGTTATTATAAATAACTTTTATATTTTGGTATATTAGTATTTCATTAATAATTTAATATTAATTGAATATTAATGATAATAGAATTATTTAATGTTAAATCCGATAGGTTAATAGTATATTCATTCTAATCGAAATATAGTTTGATCGATTAATGCTTGGAGGTTATGTGAGTATAAAAGATAAAACTAATTTGCATTAGAGTAGTGATATGTATGGATATCTGTACCTTTGCGAGAAGTTTCCTTTATCTGATGGGCATAACAATATAAGAAGTTTTAGCGATAAATAATCGAAACCAAGCTTTAGCGTGAATTGATACACCTTTATCATTTAAAGCGATAATGAGTAAATTTTCTTGGTATGTATTTAGTAGTTATGAGCGTGACATGCGAGGGAACTTTGTTGATCCTTTTGATCAAAAAGAAGATGTTGTGAATGTTATTATTATCCTTTGCGTTACTTCACAATTTATTGATTTTTAAATAAGGAGTTATATATGATATTTTATTTAATACTTTTAATATTTAAATCTATTAGTTTTTGGGCAAATGTGATCTTGGTTAGAGAATATGTTATTATCGTTTTAAGTTTGAAGATTATAAATAATTCTTAGCCTTCGATTGTTTTTTAATATTGAATATTTCTTTAAAGTATTATATTATTGAGAATATTATTAGCTAATAAGAAAGCAGAATACTTTATTAAAAGTTGATACATAAATAAACATTATATTTTATATCATAGTATTGCATAGTGTTTTTGCATAGTGTTTTGCATAAGGTAAATGTTTTTATATAAATAGAATATATTATATTTTTATTTAAAAGATTTTTCTTTAAATATGGATAGTCAGTTAGTAAATCAATACATTGGAGATGGTATTTCGTGATTTGCAGAATGTTACCTATCTTTGTGTTATTCTTATTTAAAGGGTCCGATAGGTTCCATCTTAAAATAGATTCTTTAATCGTTACTTTATTATTAGTAGTATAAGCGATTCGTGAAAAGGTTTTTTAGGCGTGTTCAGTAGAAACTTGACAAAAGATTAACATCCCATTCGCGAGAGGCCCCGGAGAAAATCTCGAGTTATATGAAGTTTATGAAAGGAATTACACCCGAGGAAGAAGAAATGGGAAGAATTGAAATGGTGACACTAACAGAGAGAATGTAGTGCGATTATTACGGAAGAAGCTTCCACCAAAACTCAAAGACACAGGAAGTTTTACTATCGTACACGATCGGAAAAATGTCGTTTAACAAATGTTTATGTGATTTGAGGCGAGTATAAACTGATGCCATTGTCAGTATACCGAAATTGGGTTTGCCCAAGAAGACACGGGGAAAAGCCTACAAATATTTTATTGCGGTTGGCGAGATAGTCGATTACATATCAAGGAGAGGTATTGTAGAGGACATTACGGTTAAAGTGGATAAGTTTATATTCCTGTGGATTTTATCATTACGGATTTTGATGAAGATAAGAACATCCGATCATCTTAGGGAGACCTTTCTTGTACGGGAAGGACACTCATAGGCGTGCAAAAAGGAGAACTTACTATGAGAGTCCAAGACCAAGAAATAAAATTCAATGTGTTCAAGGCCATGAAATATCCTACGGACGAGGAAGAGTGTTTTCGAATGGATTTAATTGAGCAAATTACCAGTGAAGATATGAGCAAGAGTTTAATCAATGATCCGTTAGAAACAACCTTATTGGGGGATGAAGAAAAAGACGACCCAGAATTTGTGGACTTATTACAGATGCTAGACTCATTTCCACGAGTTAGCCGATTCAGAGCACCGTTTGAACCTTTGCACACCGAGGAGACAGCTGCAGAAAAATTGAAACCAACATTGGAACTTAAGCCACTCCCTAAACATCTCAGGTATGCGTATTTAAGCAATTCAAATTCTTTACCTGTAATTATTTCTGCTACACTTAACGAATTGTAGGAAGAAAAGTTGTTGAGGGTGCTTAGGGATCATAAATCAGCACTTGGATGGACGATTGCGGATATAAAAGGTATTAACCCATCATTTTGCATGCACAAGATTCTGATGGAGGATGATGCAAGTCCATCGGTGGAGCATCAACGTCGACTTAACCTAATCATGAAGGAAGTGGTCAAGAAGGAAATTCTGAAGTTATTGGATGTCGGTGTCATATATCCAATTTTCGATAGTAAATGGGTAAGTCTGATTCATTGTGTGCTGAAGAAAGGGGGAACGACGGTGATACAGAATGAGGACAACGAGTTAATTCCAATAAGGACAGTAACAGGTTGGAGGGTGTGCATCGATTATAGGAGATTGAATAAGGCAACCCGAAAGGATCATTTCCCGCTAACTTTTATCGATCAAATGTTAGACAGTTTAGCTGGACATGAGTTCTACTGTTTATTGGATGGATACTCGGGATATAATCAGGTCACCATCGCTCTTGAGGATCAAGAAAAGACAACATTTACATGCCCTTGTGGCACATTTGCGTTCAGGAGGATGTCATTCGGGCTATGCAACGCACCCGCAACTTTCCAACGGTGTATGATGGCTATTTTTTCAGATATGGTGGAGAAGAATGTTGAAGTCTTCATGGACGATTTCTCGGTCTATGGAGACAATTTTGATACTTGCCTAGAGAATTTGGTCATGGTATTGCAGCGGTGTAAGGATACAAATCTCATACTAAATTGGGAAAAATGCCACTTCATGGTTGAAGAGGACATAATATTGGGCCATAAGGTGTCGGCTCAAGGATTGGAGGTGGACAAGGCAAAGTTGGACACGATTGAGAAACTACCTCCACCGAGCTCAGTTAAGGGTATTAGAAGTTTTCTTGGGCATGCTAGGTTCTACAGGAGGTTCATAAAAGACTTCTCTAAGATTGCAAAACCTCTATGCAGTCTTTTAGAGAAGGATGCTACTTTTAGCTTTACTGCGGAATGCAAGTCGCGTTTGAATTGTTGAAGGAGAAATTAATTCTGACCCACGTGATAGTCGCATTGGGATTTGGAAAATGCCATTCGAGCTTATGTGTGATCACGGCGACTACAGCGGTTGGGGCTATTTTTGGGCAAAAGAGCGAGACAAGGTGTTTCACGCCATATACTATGCAAGCAAAACACTCACAGAGACTCAAATGAATTACACTACCACGGAAAAAGAATTGCTTGCAGTGGTGTACGCTTTTGACAAATTCCGGGCATACTTGATCGGGACTAAGGTAATAGTCTACATGGACCATTCGGCGATTCGGTACCTAATAGCAAAAAAAGATGCAATACCATGCCTTATCTAATGGATTCTCCTACTCCAAGAGTTTGATTTAGAAATTAAAGATAGAAAGGGGACAGAGAATCAAGTTGCTGACCATTTATCAAGACTGGAAAATCCGAAGAAAAAGGATGAAGATAGATGCGCGATCAACGAGTCATTCCCGGATGAGCAACTATTTGGGTTGAATGCAGAATTTTCGTGGTATGCAGACTTCGCGAATTATGTGGTAAGCAAAATGCTCCCCCCGGATCTTACACGACAACAGAAAAAGAAGTTTCTTCATGACGTCAAGTGGTACATGTGGGATGAGCCGTACCTATTCAAGCAGTGCGCCGATAAGATGATTCAACGATGTATCCCCTACAGTGAAGTCCACAACATACTGCAAGAATGCCACTCATCGGCATATGGTGGACATTATGGGAGTGAGCGCACCGTGGCAAAAGTGCTTCAATCCGGGTTTTATTGGCCTACATTGTTCAAAGACGCCCACCAATTTGTGAAAACATGTGATAGATGCCAACGGGTGGGAAACATATCGAAACGGAATGAGATGCCCCTACAAACAATTCTTGAAGTAGAAATCTTTGATGTATGGGGCATCGATTTCATGGGACCATTCCCATCGTCTTTGAGCAATTAGTATATTCTGCTCGTGGTAAACTACGTCTTGAAATGGGTGAAGCTGCAGCACTACCATCTAACGATGCCAAGGTGGTCCTCAAATTCCTACAGAAAAATATTTTCACGAGGTTTGGCACGCCAAGAGCAATAATAAGTGACGAAGGTAGTCACTTCTGCAACAAAGCTTTTACTGCTCTTTTGGCTAAGTATGGAGTTAACCACAAGGTGGCTACATCATATCACCCTCAAACGAATGGACAGGCTGAGGTGTCAAATAGAGAAGTTAAGAAAATATTGGAAAAGGTCGTAAATCCGAGTCGAAAAGATTGGTCACTTCGGTTGGATGACGCTTTTATGGGCATCTGGGATTTGCTTATAAGGCGCTTGATAGGAATGTCACCATACCAACTAGTGTACGGAAAGGCCTGTCACCTACCAGTCGAGCTACATCACAAGGCCTACTGGGCCATTCAAAAACTAAACTTCGACCAAGCAGCTATTGGGGAAAAGAGGTTGTTACAACTAAACGAGCTAGATTAATTCCAACTCCAGGCTTACGAGAACGCTAAACTATACAAGGAGAATGTCAAGAAGTGGCACGACAAGAAAATTATGCCCAGAACTTTCAAACCGGGGCAATCGGTATTATTGTTCAACTCTCGTTTGTGGTTGTTCCCCGGTAAGCTGAAGTCAAGATGGTCAGGACCATACACCATAAAAACCGTGTTTCCAAATGGCGCAGTTGAACTCTATAGCCGAAACCCAATGGAGACATTGAGGTCGGCGGTCGGCGGATAAAAGCGGTATTAGGGGGAGAATGGCCGGGGCGGTGACAACATTACCTAGCCGATGCTCAGTGACACGAGAGTCATCGTCGGGCTTACGACGTTAAAACTAGCGCTACTAGGGAGGCAACCCATGTTCTACACTTTTGTTTTTCTTATTTTTTTTATATATAGGAAATTAATTTTCGTTGAATTTTTACGTAAATTTATATTGATTTGCAGGACAAAGAAGAAAACATTCTGCCATCACAGGCGTGGCGCTTTCTCTTGATAGGCGGGGCGTGGCGTAGCGTACTAGACCGTAAGAATCAGTGAGACCATGCAAAGCCTTTGAGCATTTACATTGCCCCGTGACTGACCGGTATTTGGTAGCGCTTGAACCGGCTGGGGGCGCGCCAATTGACCAGATCTTGACCCACTAAGCGCGGACCGCGCCTCCACCAACCATTACATTAGCGTGGTTGGCGTTGACATTGCAAAACTCGACTCAATAGCGGCGACATGCTGTCTCCTCTATATTGCGGCAGCAGGCAGCAGCTGCGTTAATATCCGGCGCCACGTCTAAAATCGATACCTTGCCTCTCCTTAACCCAATCAACCCCTTCACCTCTCCTTCACCTAATAAAATTCCACCACTTCTCTTCCACTACTTCAATTTCCAACCCTCATTAAAATCACCAAGCATGACAACATCTCATAACTCCTTATCCTCTTCAACTTCTACTCCTTCACCTTTCATCTTCTAGTATTCAATTCACGTTGGAATTTCCTCACCTATATAAACTCCAAACTTCACTCTCCCAATTCATATCAACTCTCCACTACATCCATTACATACCTTCAACCAATCACTTGGGGAACATATTCCAATGGGGGGAGTCAATTAGCGTAAGGAATTACATCTCACCTATTTCTTGCTCATCTTCCTCAGTCTGAATATCAAGTAAGTAGACAAAATTGGGTATTGGTGTTTGTTTCCATAGTTTGGCTTCCAAGATTACACTAAGTACCCTAAGTTTGGGTGAAAAACTTAGCTCACCCACCAACTATTCAATAAAACACCTAAACCAAACCTTGAACCCATCCACTCCACAAACCACCATGTCATCCAACAAAAGACAACGTCCATCCTCCTCCACTGCTAGGCCTCAATATGACCACACTAGGTTTGTTAGTGAGAGGGCCGCTGACCAATTCAAGATAACCATCGACAAGAAAACATTGGTGCTCGAACGTGGGTTAAAGCCGAATGCTAATTTGGATGGCGACATGGCGTTGCAAATTGTGGAGAGGAATTGGTTTCAGTTGGTCGAACAACCACTTCCAGCGGTGGCAATTAACATAGTGAAAGAGTTTTACACAAATGCAATGGAGCATGTCAATCATGTAGTCATGGTTCGGGGAAAACCGGTGGCATTTCACGCCGATGCTATTAATGAGTATTTTGGGTTAGAGGCACCGGAAGATGACAGATATGAAGATGACTTGCCCGAGCTAGACGAGTTGATTGTTCGACTATGAAAACCTGGAACTCAATGGGCTATTCAAACCGGAACAAATGAAAAGATAAGTTTCCCATATTCTGCCCTTAGTCAATACGAAAAAGCTTTGTATGCGTTTATATGTGCACGATTAATGCCCTCGTGCCATCAGATCGAAGTCACTAAGGCACGAGCTCGGTTATTGTATGGAATTGTACACCACCATTTCCATTTGGACAACTCAATTGCTTTCTATAATGTCGATGTGGGAGAATGTATTCAAGAGTCCATTGGCCGGGTGCTTCTAGGAGCACTCTTTGGTGGGTTGTTGCATGGATTCTTAATTACTGACTTGTACCGTAAAGCGAGAGTGTAGTGGCAACCTACTGAACCTATCCAACACCCCATGGCTATCATCGATCATGCAACAATTGAGAAGTATAAGGCTTGGGAAGGGGGAGATCACATCCACGTGGTGAAGGCTATATTATGATCAAACAACCCTCACTTTGGTGGTGGTGGAACCAAAGGCGGGAGCCACCACCGAGTGACTTCAAGGAATCAATTTCTTTGGTTGGCTCAACGTCAAGATTTAATGCATGAGTACAATGCAAATGCATTTAACATGCTTGCTGATGCGTTTTCCCGCTGTAATCCATCTGCACCTCCAATTGTCATGCCCAATCCTCCCAATCTGCCTGCATATCTTCCAGAAGACAATGACGAGCAGTAACTCGTTTACAGGGAAGGCCTCATACTTTTCTTTGACTTATTTTAGCGTAATGAGGTCATTACTTGTTTTAAGTTTGGGGGGTCCTGTTTCATGCTTTTTAGTCTTATTTTTTTTTAGTTCCATGTAAAAAAAATAAAAAAATAAAAATTTACCGTGGGCATATAGTTGCATGAATCCAGTTATTAGATCGTATATGTGATTGGCCAATGATGAAACTGAAATGGTATAGACAAGTATATTACTAAGTATAAGAATCTTGATGCGGTTTCTATTATGATGTGGATCTTGTTCTTCTTGAAACTAGTATAATAAGGATAACACGTTAATAACATCTGTGTTAAGGGATTGGTTCAAATTGTTACATAACAATTTTCTAAAGGATAGTGCTAGTATAAACGAAAAGAATGACAGAGATAGCATTAACCTAAGTTTGGGGGAAGGCGGGGTATATAAGCTCTAAAAAATAAAAAAAGAGAAGAAAATATTGAGAATTAGTTGAGTCTTGTGGTGGGTTGAGAAGAAATACTCCCCATAAATACAAGCGTGAGATAGAGCGTAAAATGCACTCACCAACCATCTATAAGAAGTTGATGAAAGAAAGAAAAGACGGAAAAATAAGGGTGAAGAGCCCCCGTCAATGAAAAGAAAAAAAAAGAAAGGAAAAATGGTGCGAAAGAAGTAAGCATGAATACCCTATTCGGAACTTGAATCATGGTAATTGTTTGAGCTAAGCTAGAACGGGTTTATTTTTGGAAATTTTTTTTAGTTTATGCTGTATGATTCCTGATAAGAAACTGGTTATGTAACTAAATTTGATTCAATATCAGTTGACATGAGTGTTGCACACACAATGTATTAGTTATAACAAGGTAAGATGTATGGATTGATAGAAAGTGCGGAATGATTTTGATATGAAGTATAACGTGTTTATATGTTTTTCTGAGGCCGTATGAGTGAATCATATTTGCTATCTTAATTCTGGATTCGTAGTTAGTTGTTAGTACATTGCATTGCATTTTGCTTGAGGACAAGCAATGATTAAGTTTGGGGGAATTTGATGAGTAGATTTTTAACCTACGATTTATGTTCGTTTAGCTTATATATTGTTAGTCTTTGGTAATTTCATGTTACTTTTGATAGGTTGTTTTCTTGTTGCAGGATAATACATGGGCTTAATCAAAATGTGGCAATTGGAGGAAGATTTCAAGGAATTTGAATGTTTCTGACTACATAGCGTGGTATGTTGTTGTCTTGTATGGAATCGTAAGGCGAGGCGTCTTTGGAAGCGAGGAAATTCTTTGGGTTGAGAGCGCAAGCTGCTTGTGCTTGTGCGATGTAACGTAATGCGTATAAGCGTATAACGTCCCGAGGATTCTTTGGTAATTTTGTTATTTGGATAAAAGATGGGCTATGTTGGGAACTAATATTCTTTATGTATTATGGTAGTAGTAGGAGTGTGTGTAGGGGAGTCTTTGATTGATGAGTGGTTGAGTGTGAAAAGGTTTAGAGGTCTCAACTTGTTTTTTTTCTTACTTGGGGAGTTAGAGTTGGATGAGGAGAAGTGTGGAGCTATTTTGATATCTTTTTATGCTGAATTTGGAGAATCGATAGAGACACATCATACAACGCGGAGCATAATTCAAGAGCATTTTCCAGGGGATTCAAGAGCAAACGTTGGAGGAGTAATTTTCAGAGATTGTCACAACGGTTGCGAATCAAGGCTACGTGAAAGGGTTTTCTTTATTCTTCTTCTCTTTAGTCTTATTTGTAATTGGAAGGATGTTTTCAACAAATTATTTAGTTTTTAATTCATTTGTTATGAACTAATTTACTTATTAGACTTTTGATGGATCGTTGGGCGAAACGATGATTCTATAACTTTGATTTCCAATTGATAAGATATTTTCAGTTTATCTATGTTAATTTGAGTGTGAATTTATGAATTGCCTGATCAACAGTTTCTTTGTGGATTTGAAAGGAATCGAGAGAGGAGATTCGAATCTAGACCTAGTTAATATAGCATGTGTCAGGAATTTTGTCAATAGCAGATTTTTGATTATTGTTAAGGTAGAGATACGCTTGACATCACATGTAATCGTATAGAGAGCTTAAACTTCAACCTTCTTTAATTGCAGTTCACATAGAGATATAGTGAGTTGGTTAATTTAGGTGTTTAACGGATTTCTATCTTAATTGTGGATTGATGTTAATATGGTATTAGTGCATCGAGAGGTGGCTCTTACTACGTTCGTGTTCTTGATTAATAAACTGGGATATTAAATTGAGTTGGAATAAAGGTTTGAAAATCAGAGTAAAGCTCAGGGTGAAATCATAAGTCTAATTCTCCATTAATTGTTTGAAATTTAGGATTTTGATATTGGTGACTGTTTTGTGATAATTTATTTATTTATTTATTCACTTAGTTTCTATAATTTAAAACCATTGAATTGATTAGTTTAATAAGATTAGGATTAATAAAAAATTGATAATTATGAAGTTAGAATTTTTGCTAATTTGTCTTCGTGGGAACGATACTTTATTCACTTCTATATTACTTGTTGACCATGTACACTTGCATGTTTTGAGCGTAATGATTTTTCCCAACAAGTTTTTGGCGCCGTTGCCGGGGACAATTTAGCCGAGATTTTAATTTTTTTTTAACGATATCAGTTTAATTAGTCCAGTTTTACTTAAATATTTTTATTTTGTTTTCTTTATTTCAGAAACGTAGAGCTTCAAAGATCGTAGTGTGCATGCCTTGAAGGACCTCTTCGAAAATTGTAGAGTGGTCCCAACGTTTGCCGAGCCAACTCAACGATCGTAGCATGCTGAAGGAAACGTAGAGTTTACAAGTCAACGATCGTAGTGTGCTCTCAGAAACGTAGAGTTAGAACCTAGAAAGTAAAGATCGTAGTGTGCAAAGGTTTAAGAGAAATCGTAGTGCTCTCGACTGATAGCATTAGATCAAGCACTAAGGCGTCAAGTCACTACGATCTGAATCGTAGAGTATCACGATATAAATCGTCAAGCATCATCTGTCTTATGTCAAAAAATGTCGAGCCTTATGATATGTGTGAAGACAGATAGACGTTGCAGTACTCATCAGTCCCAAAGTAATATGAAATATCCTTAGTATGCAACAAAGAAGTGTATTGAAGAAGCTAAGGAAAGTACCATTGGTAAGGGGGCAAAACACCTTTTCAGGTGTTAGGTTAGAAAGCAGTCTGCTGTGTTAGTGGGCCAGAATGCAGTTTCAGCAGATGTGCAGGAATGTCTCCATCAAAGATTAAAAAAGTCAAATGCATTTAATGCCTCAACGGATGGATCCAACGGATAGTTTTCAAAGATCACATATATGCAAATCAGACAGATGAGAGAGGAACAAGCAAGCATTGAACAAACAACGTGAACAGCTCTCAAGCTCAACTCTACGATCTGAGAATTTGTAAAGCTTGCTCAGCTACTCAGTTCCTTCGAACAAGTACTTAAACAGCAACTAAGTAGCAACCATCAAGAACTCAACATCTATCAATCAACTGAAGAAGAGTACCAAGTCTGCTGGACTTGAAGAGTTCTAAGTGAAGCTGTAAAGAGA
Source organism: Panax quinquefolius (assembly GCA_020205615.1). Taxonomy (NCBI): domain Eukaryota; kingdom Viridiplantae; phylum Streptophyta; class Magnoliopsida; order Apiales; family Araliaceae; genus Panax; species Panax quinquefolius. Next base: position 114,813,952 of record CM035160.1, on the reverse strand, counting down.
GCCAAGTCTGCCTTGACTTGAAGAGTTCAAGAGTGAACTAAGAAGTTCCTAGGCTCACCGGGTCTCAGAAGGAATCTGTGTGATTCGAAGTTGTAAAAGACATCCTTAGTGGATATCCTACTCGTTGAGTGAAGAGTGGACTAGGAGCTTTAAGTGCTCGAACCACTTAAAACGCATCGTGTCTTTTACATTCATACTATAACTGCTATATCTGCCATAACTGCTATAACTGCCTCACTCTCATAACTCCACTACTTTATAAAGAAGATTAAAACAAACAAAAATTACGCTAAGTTTTAATCATCATTAAAGAATAAGTTTAAAATGAAAAGATTTTTTAAATATCTATTCAAACCCCCCCCTTCTAGATAACTATTGTGCCAACTAGGAACTAACAGACTGTAACAACCCGAACCCGATATAGGCCCAAAGTGCTACACGCCACAAGCCCATAGGCCCGAATGGCAACAATATCAATAACACGCAGCCCAAACAAAATAACTTAACATTAATCTTAACTTAAAACCCAACAATAAATATACTTTAAATCAATCCAAATGAAATACTAATAAATACCACATTCAAATAATGGAGATGCAGCTCCTCGAAACTAAGAGTTTTATCAAAATCCATCAACAAAAGAAAAACATCTAAAACTAAACTCCAAATTTATTCCAAGCGTATCAAATAAAGGCTCGACTTTTCAACGATGGGACTGTAAAAAATCAGGGGTGAGCGATGAAGCCAAAGCAAGTAGCAATCCTCTCTATACAGAGCGAATCAAGTACAATTTACAAAATACTTTTTCAAAATAACTTTTGTTCAATAACAATAGTACAAAAGCTTTCAAAAATAATTTCAATGTATATCATATATCTTTTATTCCACAGCCTTAGCGATTAATGTTATAATAGCCCTGTAACACGACCCAAAAGCTCGATAACGTTATGATACCCACCCTACTAAGGTATCTATAAAAATGCACGCTACTAAACGTGTGCGCCTTAGTAGGTCCTATATTAGCCCTTAACTAAGCGTAATCAACAACGGGTTCTATACATAGTCGGTGAGGATTTTAAAAACTTTTCTCAATATTATCGATAATATAAAGCGATACTTTTTCACGATTCAAAATCATATAATATCATTCACGGATTCGAAAATAAATACTTGATCCGAATTTTGAAATAAAAAGAACATAACAATTTAATTTAAATGGAAGCCTTAAATAAAAAATAACGAATTTTGAAACTCATTTAGGCATCCAGAATAATTAATAAGACATACTTAAAAGTAACGATAATCTTAAAAAACACTAAATAGTTCGAAAACCACTTACCTCGATATTGCAAAACACGAAATTAAAAATGAACAAATCCTAAATATAAAATTAAGACAAATAGAATTATTAGAATACAATATTATAACACAATCATACTCTTTATTTGAATATTATGCACATAAATCTTAAGTTTTAAATAAATTAAGTAGTTAATTATTATAAAAATTGATTACATAATTAACCATATATATAAGGCAAATATCATCTCATAATAAAAAATAAGGGTTTAAGTTTTACATTTTTGAATTTTCTTCTTTTTTCTTCTTCACATTACTGCAAGAATCCAAAGTCAAATAAATTTTTACGTTCTTCTTCTCTCTCTAGTTGTTTAAATATATGTAATTCATTTGCAAAATAGGTTACTAGGTAAAAGAGTCCTTTTAAAATGAAGAATTTGTTAAACTTGAATGACTTTTCTTATCCTTATAGGTTTTAGATATGTATAAATAATTATTAGTTACACTTCTATTATCTAATTATATTATTTTATTATCTTTTATCTTTTTTTTTAAACCGAGTATTACATTCTACCCACCTTAAAAGAATTTGGTCCTCCAAATTCCCAAATTACAATTCCATAGAAAATACGAATATCACATAATCAAGAAATTCATTATCTAATTACTAAATGCAATTAATAAAAGAGTTTCATACCTTAATTTTGGTTGCCTGAAAGCTGAAACACACGTCCTCGATTTGGTCCTAGGCTTGCCAATGTTATTTCTTCCTCTTTTTCTTCTCTTTTCGGTGGAGGGTTCTTGGGGCATTGTGCAATCCTATGACTAAAATCTCCACAATGAAAACACGCTCCTATATTCCAACGACATTCCTTATCTAGGTGGTTTCTACCACACCTCGAACATTTTAGTTTGTTCTCTTGATTCCATTGGTTTCCTCTAAACTTAGTGGTTTGCGTATTCAACTTCTTTACAGGTCCTCCATGGCTGGACTCTTCACCGGATGGTTTGTCCCTCTTATTGTTCTTCCCTTTCTCCATTTCATCTAAGCCCTTCTCGATCACTAACGCCTTATTGAGCACTGCATCATATGTGGGCAGCTCAAAAGACGCCACGCCATGTCTTATGTCGGCCCGTAATCCATCCTCCAACCTTCGCGCTTTCACCGCCTCATCTGCCACCAAGGTCGGTGCATACTTGGCAAGCTTCGCGAATTCAGCTTCATATTGAGCAACTGTCTTGCTCCCTTGTTCGAGCCTAATAAATTCTCTCTCTTTTTGTGCCCGAATTGTTCTAGGAAAGTATTTGATAGTAAATGCCTCCTTGAACATGGTCCATGTGTAGGGTTTAGGATTCCCTTTATGCTTTCTTTTCTCCATAAGCCACCAATCATACACCCCACCCTGAAGCTGGTAAACTGCCAACGTCACCTTATTAGCCTCACTACTCCCTAGCAAATCAAACGCCTTCTCCATTTCTTGAATCCACTTCTCAACTATGGAAGGGTTCATAGCCCCTTCAAAGATTGGTGGATTCAATCGCTTGAATTCCGCTACTATGCCATGTTGCCTGGGTTGTTGGTTACGCCACTAGTGAGCTAAAGTAGTAACCCGACTAAGTCGGACCATTAGCGCCTAAAATTAGTGTTAGTAGTGTTGCTTCTTCTAGGCGGCATTTTCCCTACAAAAGAAATCTCCACTCAACAACACTATACAAAACTAATAACGAATAAAATAAAATACCCAATTAGCCTCGAGTACCAAACGTCAAACAAAACATAGATCTCTTACCTTATTCTCTATCAAATTTTAAAATCATTAAATTTAGTCAATATTCTTACCCACAGCTAACTCCCAAAATCACTCCCCAGGAAATATGTAGGTTTTTCAACCTAACACATCATGAGGGGCCACTTGCTTTTGATACCACCTCTATAACACCCCGAACCCGATATAGGCCCAAAGTGCTACACGCCGCAAGCCCATAGGCCCGCATGGCAACAATATCAATAACACGCAGCCCAAACAAAATAACTTAACATTAATCTTAACTTAAAACCCAACAATAAATATACTTTAAATCAATACAAATGAAATACTAATAAATACCACATTAAAATAATGGAGATGCAGCTCCTCGAAACTAAGAGTTTTATCAAAATCCATCAACAAAAGAAAAACATCTAAAACTAAACTCCAGCTATTCCAAACGTATCAAATAAAGGCTCATCTTTCAATGATGGGACCTGTAAAAATCTGTAAGGGGGTGGCGATGAAGCCCGACAAGTAGCAATCCTCTCTATCTAGAGCGAATCAAGTCTGATTTACAAAATACTTTTTGAAATAACTTTTTGTTCAATAACAATAGTACAAAAGCTTTCAAAACTAAAACAATTCAAAATAATTTCAATGTATATCATATATCTTTTAATCCACGACCTTAGCGACTAAGGTTACAATAGCCTGTAACACATTAGCTAAAAAGCTCGATAACGTTATGATCGCACCCTACTAAGGTATCTATAAAATGCACGCCCCAGAAGAAGGGCATCTAAAAGGTGTGCGCCTTTAGTAGGTCCTATATTAGCTCTGGAACTAAACGTAATCAACAACGGGTTCTATACATAGTCAGACTGAGGATTTCAAAAACTTTTCTCAATATTATCGATAATATAAACAATACTTTTTCACAGTTCAAAATCATATAATATCATTCACAGTTCGAAAATAAATACTTGATCCGAATTTTAAAATAAAAGAACATAACAATTTAATTTAAATGGAAGCCTTAAATAAAAAATAACGAATTTTGAAACTGTACATTTAGGCATCCGAATAATTAATAACACATACTTAAAAGTAACGATAATCTTAAAAAACACTAAATAGTTCAAAAAACCACTTACCTCGATATTGCAAAACACTAAATTAAAAACGAACAAATCCTAAATATAAAATTAAGACAAATATAATTATTAGAATACAATATTATAACACAATCATACTCTTTATTTGAATATTATGCACATAAATCTTAAGTTTTAAATAAATTCGTAGTTAATTATTATAAAAATTGATTACATAATTAACCATATATATAAGGCAAATATCATCTCATAATAAAAAAAATAAGGGTTTAAGTTTTACCTTTTTGAATTTTCTTCTTTTCTTCTTCACTGTTCTGCAGTAATCCAAAGCCAAATAAATTTTTACGTTCTTCTCTCTCTAGTTGTTTAAATATATGTAATTCCTTTGCAAAATAGGTTACTAGGTAAAAGATTCCTTTTTAAAATGAAGAATTTGTTAAACTTGAATGACTTTTCTTATCCTTATAGGTTTTAGATATGTATAAATAATTATTAGTTACACTTCTATTATCTAATTATATTATTTTATTATCTTTTATCTTTTTTTTTAAACCGGGTACTACACAGACTCCCTTTAACCAATTCATAAATTCACATCACCACATAAGGTTTAAATAAACACACAAAACTAACTCATAAAAATTAAATCACATATTTAATTAATAAGGAGTTTAAAATTCGTGGACGTTACATCCCTCCCTCCTTATAAAAAATTCCGTCTTCGGAATTGCAAAAATAAGGTTACTCAAATAAAAATGGATAATTCGCTCTCATTTTCTCTTCTAGCTCCCACGTAGCTTCTTCTACTACGTGATTCCTCCAGAGAATCTTAACAGAATGGATACATTTATTCCTAAGCTTCTGTTCCTTCCTATCTAGTATCTGGACAGGAACTTTTTCGTACGATAAGTCTTTCTCGACTTGGATTGGTTCATAGGAGATAACGTGCTTGTAGTCTGGTTTATACGGCCGCAACACTGACACATGAAACACGTTGTGAATGTGCTCAAGTTTGGGAGGTAAGGCTACCTCGTACGCCACTTCACCGACTCGCCTCAAAATCTCGAACGGTCCTATGAACCTAGGGCTCAACTTGCCCTTCTTCCCAAAATGAATCTTCCCTTTCCAAGGAGATACTTTTAGAAATGTATAGCTTCCTACTTTAAAATCTCTCTTCTTATGATATAAGTCTGCATACTTCTTCTGGTGATCTTGAGCTACAACTAGTCAAGCTCTTATCACCCTGATGATTTCTTCCGTCTGTTGTACCAATTCTGGCCCCAACACTCGACGCTCTCCAACTTCGTCCCAGCATAAAGGCGTTCTACATTTCCTCCCATACAGTTCTTCGTACGGCAACATTCCAATGCTGGCGTGATAACAATTGTTATACGCGAACTCTACTAATGGATGGTGATCCTCCCAACTACCCTTGAAGTCCATCACACAAGCTCGGAGCATGTCTTTAAGTGTTTGAATTGTTTTGTCGCTCTGCCCATCGGTCTGTGGATGATACGCGATACTCATTCGTAGTTATGTCCCCATTCTTTCTTGAAGACTCTTCCAAAAGTTTGATGTGAAATGCGGATCCCTATCCGATACAATAGATATCGGCACCCCATGTCTCGAGATAATTTCCTTGACATATAATTTAGCTAACTGGTCCAAACTATACTTAATCTTAATCGACAAAAAGTGAATTGACTTAGTAAGACGGTCTACAATCACCCATATAGCGTCGTGCCCTTTCTTCGTTGCCGGAAGTCCCACCACAAAGTCCATTGTGATGTGCTCCCATTTCCATTCTAGAATCTCTAATGGTTGTAATAACCCGCTTGGTCGTTGGTGCTCTGCCTTGACCCTCTAACAAGTTAGACATCTACTTACACATTTCGCAATCTCTCTCTTCATGTTTGGGCACCAGAAGTGGTGACGCAAATCTTGGTACATCTTCGTGCTTCCGGGGTGTATCGAATATCTCGTACTGTGCGCTTTTTACAAAATCTCTTCTCTCAGTTCTGGTACTAACGGTAACCAAATTCTTCCTTCAAATCTTAGCAGTCCAGTGCTATCAACCTTAAATTTTAATTCATCACCTCCAGTCAATCGCTTCTTGATGTTATTGCAATCTTCGTCGTTCTCTTGTTCCTCTTTAACCTTATTTAATAAAGTCAAGCTCGCTGTCACCGTAAATAATTGCTCGTCGGTCTCCATCGGATACCTAATTTCCAAGTCTAGTCGTTCGAAATCTTTCACCAATTCTTCTTGAATGGTCAACTTTAATAACTTCTCTATGCCTTTTCTGCTCAAGGCATCTGCCTCTACATTTGCTTTGCCTGGATGGTACAGAAATTCACAATCATAATCTTTGATCAATTCTAACCATCGGCGTTGCCTCATGTTTAACTCTCTCTGCATGAAGATATACTTTAGACTCTTGTGATCCGTATATATCTCACACTTCTCGCCATACAAATAATGCCTCCAGATCTTCAAGGCAAAAACTATTGCTGCTAACTCCAGGTCATGAGTCGGATATCCCTTCTCATAATCTTTCAACAGACGTGAAGCGTACGCAATGACCCTATCATGTTGCATCAATACATAGCCAAGACCCTTGTGTGACGCATCACTATACACTATAAACCCTCCCGTGTTGTCTGGTAAGGCCAACACAGGTGCTTGACTAAGTTTCTTCTTCAATTCTAGGAAACTTTCCTCGCACTTCTCCGTCCAAACGAACTTAACTATTTTTCTAGTAAGATTGGTCAACATCGATGCTAATTTCGAAAAATCCCGATTAAATCTTCGATAGTATCTCGCCAATCCTAAGAAACTCCGAATTTCTGTCGGCGTCTTTGGCTGCTCCCAATTGATAACCGCTTCTACCTTCGCTGGATCCACTGAAACACCATTCTTGTTGATAACGTGCCCTAAAACTGCACTCTCTGCAACCAAAACTCACACTTGGAGAATTTTGCGTACAACTTCTCCCTCCTTAATGTCTCCAACACTATCCGAAGATGCTCGACGTGTTCTTCCTCCGTCTCTGAATACACTAGGATGTCATCTATGAATACAACACCAAACTTATCCAACATTGTTTGAACACTCTGTTCATCAAATCCATAAATGTTCTTTGGCGCATTAAATCAATCCAAATGACATTACTAGAAACTCAAAGTGTCCATACCGAGTTCTAGTGGTGCACAAATGGCCCAAAGCCTGCAATCCGGCCTTGATCTGGCCTTGGTCCGGCTTGGTCAACAATAGGCCTAGTCAAAGCCTGGGCCAGACAGGCCCGACCCACTAGACTACGAACAGACCTTGATTTTAAGGCTAATATCTGGCCTGACCAGTGACGAACGAGATTTTTGTAAATTAATTTTAATATTTATTGAATTAAATAAATATTTTTTGATGATTTAATTATTAGATTTAATAATTAGTTGATGCAATTGTGGTAGATTAATTTAATTATATGTGTTACATTTATTAAATTAATGTAAAGAATAATTATTATTCGAAGTATGTCATTATGTGAGCTTATTGTATTAAATGAAATATTTAATAAGCATAATGTTATTTTAATTAATGTAATAATTAATTAGAGATTTAATAATTTGATATAATTAATTAATGAAAAATTAATTATATGATTATGTGAATTTATGAGAAATTATTATATTTAATTTTAAATAAGATATTGATTTATTTTATGAAGGAATGTGACATTAATTAAACTATATGATTAAGCTTTATTAGATTAAATGGTTTTTGAAACCTATTCTAGCTAGACAAACATGGCACTAAGGGAGGTTGGGAGCGATTATTTATGTTAGTGGCGACCTCCATCATCTTGGCGTCGATTACTTGATTAATATCGTATTCTCCTTTCTTCCTTTTCATTATTTGGCTATATCTCGGCATAAAACAAAGAAGGAAAAGAGAGAGAGTTTGAGAATTTTATTGAGAAAGTTTGGGAAATTGTATTTAAAATAGAGAGAATTGTTATCCTTGTTCATCTACGCTTGGGTAATTATCTTCAAGCCAATTTATATTTCACGTCAATTAGTTTTCATGAAAATGGCTTTCAAAACCTCTGTTATGTCTCTATAATTGAGAAATTGTGTTATTATATGGATATATGTAATAATACAAGTAGCATAACATGTTTTATATATATATTGCATGATTCCATATCATAAATTTCATAATACGATGACTTGTTATTTCAAAATTTACAGAGTTTGGGTTTTTGGCCTTATGGCCCTTATACGTAATTTTAGTGTGTCAAACATAAATGTTACCCTAAATTTTACACTCGTATATTATTATACATGTTGATACGAAGAGACCAAACTTTAAACGAACGGATTCGGTGTTATAACGAATCCGTAGTGTCAATTTTCATGTTTTATTTTCAAAACCTTCAAGAACATCAAAGTCAGTGAAATTATAGATTTTAACTCTGTGAATAAGTGTTTAAATTAGTTAAAACCATTCTATAAATGTTGGGTTATGTTTATGCATGAATTATAACTTGTGGGTATGATTAATTTCGTGTAGTAGTAATTTAATTGGAATTTTGGACTGTGTTCTGCAATTTTTGCGAATTGCAGAACAATTTCTAGTTCGTCATGCGCCATGGCCAGAGCCTCATGCCTTATGGCTGCATGTCATGAGCCAGTTACCTGGCACAAGAACGCCAGATCTCAAGCCATACCATACGGCATCGCAGTCATGAATATCAATGCACAAAAAGTGGCGCCGCAACGCCACTCTGAAGAATGTCCAGAAATGAGATATTTTTAATGTTCAAGTCTAGCAATGTGATAGCAACTTAATGTAATGAACATAAAATTATGTTATAAGTATAATGAGATGTTAAAATAGATACTTAGCATGTAAATAATATAATTACATGTGGATTGAATTATGGATTTTATAATTAGCTTGTTATTCATGATGTGTAAATTATGTGACAAAGTGGTAATTTAACTAAGTATAGTCAATATTGAATTAGACAAAAAATGAGTTTTCGATGATTAGTTAAGTTATAATTAAGCGGTATTGTGAATATGAATGGTATGTAGGATTAAATTCAAATAACGTGCTTAGTTAAAGTGTAATCTACGCGACGAGGCAAGTTTCCTAACCCTACTTGTCATTATTGTTCAAGTTTATTATTTACCTCGAGTAAATTATCATTGCTATTATTCAAGTTCAAAGGTTATATTAAAGATTGATTATCTTTTCAAAGCATGATTCGGTTATACAATAATTGTCCTATTGTATACTTCTTAAGATTATTATTCAAATTGAATATCATTATTGTTGAACCTTATTAGACTAGAAACTTTATTAGTCCTTAGTTGAACTAAATTTTAATATTGAATTATCCAAACCAAACTTCCTTTAGTGCGGACTCGAATGTCAAACCGAGATGAACAACGCAAAGGGATTTACTTATGCGTTAGCGTTAAGATATTGTGCATGATATGGTTGTGAGACCCGATTTTATCAATAAAGATTTAAATTTTGTCAAAATAATTTTTTAATATTATGGTGTGAATTTGAGATAATATTATAGTCTTTGGGTAGTATTTATAAATTTTGCAAAGTATGCAAGTGGTTATATTATATTCGATTGGGTTGGGAATATTCGGTTTAGCGAGTGGAATATTCGTGACAACTACTCAATCATTGGTGGACCCACGTAATTATTGCTCGGATCGAGAAAGCATAAAAAATATTTTATTGAAATAACGGCGGAAGTTTTACCGTGGTTACCGTTGAACTACTACCTAAGTAGTAAAAGTACAAGAATACGTGTGGTTGCATAAGAAAGACATTGTATTGATTATTGATGCTTATGTGAGAAGTCACTCGCTATTTTAATTCCATTATTAGCCGATTAATAATATGAATTATTATAGCGATAATGACGTTTTGTTTTATTCGTATTATTAACGTAATAAAATGTAAACATCTTTTATATAAAATAGAATACTTTATTAAAGTTATTCTATAAATAGAATATATTATATTTTATTATGCATAGTGTTGCATAGTGTTTTGCATAGTGTTTTGCATAAGTATTAAGATAGTGTTTGCATAGTAAAATGTTTTATATAAATAGAATATATTATATTTTATTTAAAAGATTTTTCTTTAAATATGGACCGTCGATTAAAGTAAATCAACTGGATTTCATGGATTAGTTCTTATGCATTCCATTTTCCTATAAATAAGCTCATTCCTTCATTATTTTCTTACTAATTCATCAAACTACTAGAGAGAAATTATAGAGAGAAAATTATAGAAAGAAGAAGAGTATTCTCGCTACTTCACTACTTCTATATTCATTTCTTTTTACGGTAAGTGGTGTTATTCTTTCTTCTTGAAGAGAACTTCATTATTCCATTCATTATCATTCTGTTGAATAACTCCGTAAAAGTGGCATACCCTATACATAACCCGTACATACGCTATGGCATACCCTATACTTGGTGAAATCCTTATGTTATTCCATTGCTTATTATTCTCGTTGGAATAACTCAGATGCCGGGCTTACATTCCTATACTTGGTGACATTCTTCTATTATTCTCATTGGAACATCCTCATCTCGGTGTTTTTACACCGGACCGGGTTCCGCCTTTATCATTCTCGTTGAATATCCTATCTCGTGTGTTTTACATCGGATCCAGTTCCATCTTTATTATTCTCGTTGGAACATCCCGCTTCGCTTGTGAATTTCACCGATTGGTTCCGCTCTTTATCATTCTCGGTTGGAATATCCTATTTGTGTTTTACACGGATCCGGTTCCATCTTTATTATTCTGTTGAACATCCCGCTTGCGGTGTGAATTTCACCCGACCTCAGTTCCGTTATTATTATTCGCTACATTGGAATAACCCGTAAGACCCCAAACTTTTATAAATAAAGATGAATTTTTCTATAAATATTATTTTTGAATATTATGGAATAAATTTGATATAATGTTATAGTTGTGGGTAATATTTATAAATTTTGCAAAGTATGCAAGTTGTTATAAAATATTCGTTTGTTTGGGGAATATTCTTTTGTTATGGGAATATTCGCATAATGGCTCAATCATTGGTGGACCCCTACAATGTAATTATTATTGGATTGAGAAAACGACAAAAATATTTTATAAAAATAACTACGGAGGTGTTACCATTAAAACCATTGAACTACCCCGGTGGTAAAAGTACAAGAATACGCCGTTAGTCGCATAAGATATTACACCAGATTGATTATCGATGCTTACGTGAGAAGTCACTCACCTATGCTCAATTATTGCTACAAAGAATCACGTGATCATATCTCTTATATTATTGATTCAATTATTGTCACAAGATCATCAGATAATATGTTATAGTATTAAATCAATAATTGAGACGACAAGTTATAAATGATTAATAATTGTTGAAAGATTAAATATGTGTTAATGAAAAAAATGATTTGTGGTAAGTTTGATTATTTTATTTATGGGGCCTATATGTCATCATCTAAGAGTCTCTCTCATCAATAGTAATTACCCTTGTGAATAGTAATTACCTTCACAATAGTAATTACCCTTGTGAAGAATAGTATTTACCTTCACAATAGTATTTACCTTCGTTATTAGTAATTACCTTTACCGACGTCGAACCACTTGTCGCTTCACATTACAAAGGCCGAACCACTTGTCGTTTCACATTATAAAGCGCCAAACCAAATCAATCAAGCCACTTGCCTTTTCACATACGACAAAAAGTTAGAAATCTTCTATAAATAGAGGCCTAGGGGCTTCATTATTTTTCACTTAATTCATTCAAGCTATAGAGAGAGAAAGTATAGAGAATAAGAGAGAAAGAAGAAGAGTATTTGTTACTACACCGCCGCAAAGATTCAATCTCCTACCAAATGTAAGGGGTGTTATTCTTTCTTATTCATGAAGAGAACTGTTGTTATTCCATTGTTTATTATTTCGTTGGAATAACTCAGTATATCGCATGGGTTTACCCTATACTTGGTGACATTCTTCTATTATTCGCTGGAACATCCTCGCTCATGTGTGTTTTACACCGACCGGGTTCCGTCTTTTATTATTCTCGCTGGAACATCCTCGTCGTGTGTTTTACAGGACCGGTTCCGCTTTTTATTATTCTCATTGAACATCCTCGTTCAGGTGTGTTTTACACCGGATTCGGTTCCGCTTCTTTATTATTCTCGCTGAATATCCTATCTCGCAGTGTTTTACACCGGATCCGTTCCATCTTTATTATTCCGCTGAACATCCCATGGTGTGAATTTCACCCGACTCGGTTCCGTTATTTATTATTCATTGAATAACTCCGCTCAGGCGGTCTATCGCACGCATGGTGATTTCTTTTGTTATTCCATTCTTTATTATACCCAATTGGTTAAAACTTGACTTCTATACTCCATGAAATTAGTAGAATATCCTTGATATTTGTGTTTCATCCAAAGATCTTTTCATGGAAATATTCTTCCGATCATTCTTGAATTTTACTCTACAAAACAAAGATTATATTGATAATTTGACGTTTAAAATTCCTGATAAAATAATTCTTGAACTTGTTTTATCAATTCTTATATCATTGTCATCATCCTCATGTTTATATTTTTTAAAGTCATCTGTATTCAGTAGTGCATAGATGGACTTGGTATGATTACGACTGAGAGACTATTCGGTGTAATCATGGACCGTAATGTTACAAATGATGTGGTAAAAAATCCTCAAATGGCCGAGTGCATTGATGGACGCTTGTTGGCACGATCATGACTATTAATGAATACACAAATATTCTTGCCCGTGTAGAGCAATGAATAATTGTGGTCGCGATACTAAAGAATATCATCCTCAGAAAAGGTGGGTGATTCATGATGTGGATTATTTATTAAAAGTGAGTCTCGCCTATAAACAAGTGATGAAAAACCTTTAAAACCTAAAAGATAGTAGACTTTATTTATTTTCTACTGACTCTTTTTAATGGATCAGATATTCACCGCAGCTTAAACCGGTTGTCTATTGTATTTTATCGCTTAACATTATCAAGACTATTGATAATTTATTCTCGCATTATCTTAGTCATAATATTTCATCGGGCTAGTTGAGCTCACCCTTTCTTTTCACCGTTTCTCTTCGTGAAATGATAATATAGCCGGGATTTAGCCTGGGAAACGAGTGATGGTCCCGAAGATAGCATTAGTAGTCCCTCACTATTCTGTAAAATATAGTGTGATAAGAATGAGGACTTTTTGTTTGAGTTTGTATAATATCTAGTATTTATATTTATTTAAACTCACGCTTTATGTCAGACATACCTACGCTTATGTTAATAAGTTGTATTTAAATTTGCACTATGTAAGTGTCGACCCAAGATGGGTGATGTATACCTCAAGTAACCTGCGTGCATGGTGATTTCTTTTGTTATTCCATTTTTTATTATACCTAGTTGGTTAAAACTTTGACTTCTATACTCCATGAAATTAGTAGAATATCCTTGATATTTTAGGCTTCATCCAAAGATCTTTCATGGAAATAATCTTCCGATCATTTTTGAATTTTACTTCACGTAAACAAAGATTGTCGACAATTTGACGTTAATAATTCATGGATTAAATAATTTTGAACTTGTTTTATTGAATTATTATGTCATTCATCATCATCCTCATGTTATATTATGTTATCTCTTCGCTTACGCAGTATAGATGAACTTAGTATGATTATGACCAGTGGATCATTCTAATATAATCGACTTGATATAAATGATGTGACAAAAGTCCTCGGTGGCCTGTGTAATGAAGTGATGGATAGTTTTTGGTATGATTATGACCAGGGGGTGATTGTTATTCATTGATAATTTTCGTGGTGATGATTAAATGTGGTGGTTTATTTATTGTTCTAGTCTCAAATGATAAAAATTGATGAAAACCTTTTAAAACCCAAAAGATAGTAGACTTTATTCTCTATGACTCTTTAAATGGATTGCTTATTCCATCAAGCAGCTTAATGTTGTATCATTGTATTTTATCGCTTTAACACTTGTTGAAGGCTAATGATAATTTATTCGCATTATCTTAGTCATAATATTTCTTACCGCTAGTTGAGCTCACCCTTATTCTTCTGTGAAATGAGAACATAGCCGGGACGAGTCGAGAACGATTAGTAGTCCTTACTTTTATCGTGATATAGTGTGATAATAGTTGTAATGAGGACCTTTTGAGTTTGTATAATATCTAGTAGACAATATTTGTATTCAAACTCATGCTTTATGTCAGATAGTGCTCACAATTATATTAGTAAGTCAGTATTTGAATCTTGTTAATAAGATGGGTGCGCTTAATGGAATGATCCCTAAGAAGTAGAAAGGTCCAACCTTGATCATCGTTAAAGGTTTCAAGTATAAGATAACCTAGGACATAGTTCAAGGTCTTACGACCCTCGTAAATCTTTTGATTCTTGTTATTCAGATTCAAAAGTCGAGCTTTTATTCAAATGTCTTGATTTACTCGCATGTTATTATATCGCTATTTTATCGTTATACTCAGGGCACGTTATACTGCATAGTGCTCACTGTATTTTAATAACATTGAGCTTAAGAATGTATTTAGTAAAGGCAAGGCAAAGTTAAGACTTGTTGTTTATATGATGATGTATTTTGTTTAAGACTTGATTTAATGATGTTGTTAAGACTTATTTGTTTATGATTCCGCACAGATGTTTAAGGTTAGTTTAACCTGGGATTATGTTTATGATTCAGATGTTGTAACCCTTTAAAGGGAAGATTTTATTTCTATCTATTGCATGGTTTGCATTTATTATGGGTAGATAGATAGATGATATTTGTACAGTGAACACCAAATCCCGTGGAATCGAAGTACCCAAATTTGGGGGTGTCACAAGTTGGTATCAAAGCTGTAGGTTATGAGCCTTAGGTGGGGGAACAACCTTAAGTAGTAGCCTTATAGAAAGAAGATAGTGATGGAAAACTCTTATCGAGTTATAAGAAATGAATTTATGTAATTCATTGAAGATAATAAAAGACCTTATGTGTTTATGTGTTAAAGTATGCGTTAGATGATACGACTTAGTAACTAAAACTTAAAATTTTGTTGTCAGGATGTCGAATGTTGGTGAAGCTAGTCAAGCTAGGGAGGAAGAACCCCGTGTACCTATAGTACCTCATCGAGGAGGAACCTCGTGTACCTATAGTAGACCGACAGAGGAGAGCCCCAAGACATTCATGTCATTAGGGAGCAGCTGGTACAGAGGGAGTCATCTCCATTGATCACCGTTGTTGGTTAGGAGCATGAGCCCGAGACTGATCCTGAGGAGGAATTTGTTGAAGAAGAGGAAGAGGAAGAGGAAGAAGAGGAGTTACCACGGTACACCGTTGATGCTGAGATGTACGACACATTATACGACCATAACGTGGAGTTACGAGATGAGGTGCAGGATCTGACTGAGCGAGCTATTATTCAGCAGATTACTCTAGAGGAAAAGGAGAGGGAGATTTTGACTCTTCACTCACGACTGGGAAATGTAGAATGGGATTTGTGTTAGGTTTGTAATATTCATGAACACAATCAAATTGCATAAAAAGTGCGGAAACGTGTAAAATCAGAGTTTAAAAAAAATTTACAAACCATATACCCGGATCATCCTTTATGCGAAATTATTAATTTAACGAAAAGATAAAGAATAAAATCATACCCTTGAAGATCGAGCTTCCTCAGGTACAAGTTCACCTCCAAATCCTTTCGCGTTCAACTTGAATCCACCGGGTTTGGTTCCTTCCTTTGATCAACGTTAGCCACCCATATGTTTGGCCTCTAGAGGTGATCCACCAAGGAAAAATAAAGAATTCAAGAAGATGGTGTATTTGGCTCAAACCCTAGTTTTCTATCTCTATAGAAAAGGGTACTCTCCAACAAATTGGAATTATGTCGTTGTAAAAGTCAACAACCCCCACCACCCATAATAAGACTCCTCTTATTTATAGATGTGGGCAACCCACCTTAACAATTAAGGAATTGGGATTTATTTAATTAATTAAATTCTTTTAATTAATTAAGCTCCCTAATCTAATTAGGGATAATTAATTAAACTCCTTTAACTAATTTTCCTTCCTAATCCAATTAGGAATAAATGAGAGTACTTATATTAAATTAATTCCTAAACTCTTTTAGAAATTAAAATAATAATAATTGTAATAATATTAATAAGACTCCTCTTATTAATTTATATTTAATATTTCTAAAATATTAAATAATAAATATTAAGCTATTTAATTTATTCTATCACCATAGATTAAATTAAATATACTTAACATATTATTACGATTATGCCATTAACTTCTTAAATAATTATTCTTCCTTTTATGGTGTGACCCTTTAGGTTCTCCATATTAAATAGGTTGTGAATAAATCAATTAGAACAATTCTAATCTTATTTAAATAAATAAATTAAATAATTAATTTATTTAAATAAATAATATTTATTCTCTGATAGGGATAAGCCTCCTAGCGATCAACGACTTTCCGGATAATATAGATTTCAACATTAATCATAAAAGAACCTTTGAGTAAATAGTTACCGTACAATTCAATCCTTCCACCATCTGATGTCCCAATTAAATATAAGACATGGAATTCTTTGTCAAGTCTTATTTTATTTAATTATATGTATTTCGACTTTTAAATGCACAACTCAAATAATGCAAATTAGAAACTCCTTTCTAATTTCATTTCGCTTGCCGAGGACTCTTTGGGTTGTCATTTATCGAATCACATAGGACATTTCTCTTCTTTTATTAGAAGTGGTAGATTCTTTATTGATCATACATTATCTCCATATACAACTTATTATACCCAAGCATACCCTTTGATATACCCTAAGGGTCTTAAGGAATAAGTCAAAGTATAACTCATCATACACAAGATACTATGATGATCTCAAGTCCAAGGATTACTTGTACTACTATCACTACTGAGAATTCCTATTGATGCAGCAAATAAAACTCCATTAGGTATTCCTTAGCGAGCCATGCGTTCAAGGTGAACTTATTCTCTAATAAGCACCTACATACTTGCTTTAGTGTCTCCACACAAATGATCATGAGATCAATCATCCTCATCCAATGAGCAAGCAACGTATGTACCAATCTATCCGGATTCACTAATCCCCAATTTAGTAATCCAATGATTGGGAACTATTTTAGTTTTAAGCTTTCTAAGAATTTAGATCTCATTAGAATGATCATCATCATTATTCTAAAAGCATTGCTTAAAACTATGGGTTTATCACATATTATAAAACAAACATCATGTAGATAATTAAAAGCCTTTAATAAATTAATACTTTTTATTAATAAATGAATAAGATTGTTACAAAGTATATGCTTTATCATCAAACATGATTGGTTTGTGTGCATACTACTTTCAATCTCCCACTTGCACTAAAGCCAATCGTCATGGTATCTCATACTCTTCTTTCTCTAAGTGGCGATTATCCCGTTGTTGGATAAGCTTTAGTTAATGGATATGTAATGTTGTTCATGAGAGTCCACTATCTCTATAGTGATTTCCCATCTTTCAATGATTCTAATAATCAAATGAAAGTGCCACAACACATGTTTAGATCCAAGACGAGACTTAGGAACTATTCCTAGTTACGTAATGAACTTTTAATCCAAACAATCAACTTGCGACTTCATTTATAGCTATATACTTTGTCTTTATCACTAAACCAAACAATTCTTTCTTTGTTTGGAACCTTTCAATTCACTTTGCACTGCTGTTCGAGGTAACCCTTTACCTTAAAGTGGATTTTTTCTGTCGTCTTGGTGCATGCGAAAAACTTGAGTTTGTTAAGCCCTCTAGTTTTAATTTAAACCCACCATGAATATGATCACATCCTTAGTGCTTGGGTTAAGCACTTTAAGATGTTTTTCAGCGACTCATAGTGAACTTCTCCATAATATGGTGATCAACATCGGTCTCGTACATTTCATTGCATGCATGATTGTCACTCATGCGACCTCTCTTTTCGAGAGTCTGTGGGGACTATTAAAGAGATACACTCCATAGCTCATCAACATGAGACATCTCTTGAGTTTGCCATGCTAAACGACTTTAGCATCAAATGAATATACGTTCCTTGGGTTAAGTCGAGCATCCTCTTGAATCTATCTATATAGATTTTATCCCCAATTAAGATACTCTTCCCAAACCATTCATGGAGGAATGTTTAGACAACTTTATCATTTCTTGATTGTAGCATTAGTATGTCATTCCTTATCCGTAGTATATCAACATATAAGTACTAGGAATGTCACGATGCTCCCAATTGACCCTTTTTTGTACACACTAGGTTCATTCTTATTTTTTGATAAAATCAAACTCTTTTGATTGCCTCATCAAAACGAATGTTCCATATTTGAGAAACTTGCTTCAATCCATTTCTGCGAAAGTGTCTACAACACTTACCTCATCGTATGTAAGCTGGATCATCATCTTCTATGATGTGTACCTCATCATCATCATCCATGATGAATCCATACCTCCGGTATCTTGGTACTATTATTCGATTCTGATTTGATTTGTGGTACAATAGTCTATCTACATGTTCCTCTTATTTGACTTATAGTGTTTTGTGGTTCTTGAACTTCCAAGATCTATAATCCTCCCACTAGCCCCTTCAATGATAAACACCTTTATCTTAGAAGGCAGCGTGTTTCGTAACAAACACCTTTTGCTAAGTAGGATTATAGAACATATACCCTAAACTTACTTTAGGATGTCCCACAAATCGACACTTGTCAAATCTTGTCCCAAGCTTATCCTTTGAAACCTTTTCACATAAGTTGGACAACCCCTTATCTTAACATACTTAAGATTAGGAATCCTCCCTGTCCATAACTTTTATGGAGTCTTGGGGCCAGATTTTGAGGTTACCTTTTCCGTAGATATGTAGCCATTTCTAGGACATTATCCCAAAAAGATACTGGAATGTCGGTAAAATCATTTTGGACCGTACCATGTCCAACAAGGTATGATTTTTCCTTTCAGATACATCAATCAATTATTATGTATCAAGAGGCGTCCATTATGAGAAAACCATTTGAGATGATCTAGAAACTTATTGCACAAGTATTTATTCCTTGATCCGATCAAAGAATTCTAATACTTTATCAATTTATTTCACTTCTGAATTCTTTGAACCTTTCAAATAATTCATACTTGTATTTTAGCAAATACACACATTCAACTCTTTGAATGATCATCTCCTTTTCTTATACTAATTTGTTCAATATGCAAAAATTATTTTCATGTAAGTCAGTATACAAAATCTATTAAGTAATATTTCGATTCTATACAAAACATTATTATTATAAATAGAACAACAATTGTTCTTAATTATAATACCAAAGATTTCATTGTCCAACAATAAAATGGAAATAATATTTTTAACAAGGCTGGAATACAATAACAACTTATTGACTTAATAGATTTGCGCAGTAAGCATTGCTAAACTATAAGTTTCTATAGCTAATGCAAGCAACTTTTGCTTCATTTTCCACACATAGGATTACTTATCTTTGTTTAACTTTCTACTTACTGCTTGGTCCTTCATAAATCTATATTTATGATAACCAAAGTCGGTATCCAATACCCAAGTAGAACCTTGACTTAAAAAAAATTTATTTCAATCATGAACAAAAATCGTATTTAATAGAAACTTCACTAAGCTTCTTTGGTTAGCCTCTGCAAGATGCTTCTTGCAGTTTCTTTCCAGTGTCCAGGCTTATTGCAGTGGAAGCAAACTCCTTTGCTATCCATATCAGTTTTGTTCTTATTATCCTTTGTTTTTTGCCTTTCTATTTACCTTCTTAGAATCGTTCTTCTTTTCAGAAGATCCTTTGGCCCCTACCAGTAAGACATGGTCTTTCTTGGTTGGAAAGTGACTCTCAACATTTTTCAACATGTTAAGCAAATCAAAAAGTCGATATCTAGCTTGTTCATATGAAAATTCACAACAATTATGAAAGGAGTTCAGGGAAGTGAGTGCAAGATCAAATCTTGGCTCAACTCTCCATCCATGACAAAACCCAGTTGTCCTAATTGATCAATCAAATTGATTATGTTAAGAACTTTTATGCATCTTTATAGTGCCATTGGCCATTCTAGATCGGAAGAGCTCCTTAGATATCGATATCTATCGGCCCTACTTTCTTCACCATCAACTACTTGATGTGCGGGAATATAGTAGGAGCATCCATAGTTTCATCTTGTATTTGAAGCTCGTTACTCATGGATGCGAGCATGATGCATTGAGCAAATGTGCATCATTTTGCCACTTTCTAAAAGTAGCAATCTCTTCCTCGAGAGGCATTATGCGCAACCATTGCGAGGATAGGCGTATTAAGGACATAAGATAGCTTTTCGACTATGAGAACTATTCTCAAATTCTTAACCAATCCGTTTAATTGGCCCGGTTAATTTAGCATCTAATATGCTACGCAAATGATTGTAATTTTAGACATTGTAAAATTACGTAAATAAATTTATAATTAACAACATTTTAACATACATTCTTTTATTAATTACCAAAATAAATTAGGTCTTATTTTAAATTGGTATCTCCCACTATTTTCTTCAAACTATATTACCTCACTTATATAGTTTGGCAAAAATCTAATTAAAGATTTGCTAGTGAGAATAAGGATCCCATTTCAAATGTATATAGCCTTGTGGTGACACAACAAACTATATATAAATAAATAGGTAGACAACTTTTGTCAATTACATCAACTATGCAACTCCTTTTATTTTGCCTCTTAGATTATTTTGATCAAGTGGTGGCACATCCG
The DNA here is from genome assembly GCA_020205615.1 of Panax quinquefolius. Taxonomy (NCBI): domain Eukaryota; kingdom Viridiplantae; phylum Streptophyta; class Magnoliopsida; order Apiales; family Araliaceae; genus Panax; species Panax quinquefolius. Next base: position 114,792,878 of record CM035160.1, on the reverse strand, counting down.
AATCAAAATTATCCAAGTTAAGTCCAACCTAGCACTCCATATATTCAAAAAAGAAAAATATCATCCATGTGGTGACACAACAAAACAATATTGTTCAATTTTCTTTATAAGCATCAAATGTGATAAATTAACATCTTAAATACTTAATACTTGCCTTTGTGGTGACACAACAAACTCATATTAAATATTTAATACTCTATTAATTTTATCATGCTAGAAAGCGACGTTCGATATTCCAAATATCTTTGAGCGCTTAGGACTTAATATAAAAATTGAGGGGTTTGTTATTAATTTATCTCATCTTGTTTAGCAGCATTGCACATATATATATATATAAAATACGCGTTATATTAATGAACATGCGAAGCATGTTTGCATAATATATAATATATATAGTATAAGCATGCACATATAGAATACTATATTCTACTTGGATTGATTATGGACTTTTATTCTAGTTTGGTTCACTAGAGCCACCAAGTGAACCAAAAGTCAAACCCTAGGGGTGCAAGAAATAATATTTAAATATAACTATTACATTTAAACTACGGGCTCCATTACAAACGGGTCTTGATGCGCTTCTTGTCTCCTTGATGATCTCCATTTTTAAAATTAATTCTAACTATTCCTATTACAAGACTATTTAAAATAAATAGAAACCTTGATCGTGATCGAGGGAAAGTACATAGGAGAGAGATAGAATTTACATTTAGAAAAATTAGAGAAGGCGAATGTGAGACCCCATTTAATAAAACCCATACATTCATGCATCCAACTAAAATAAAATCCAATCACATTGGTCGATAGTCCATAATCAATCCCATTTATTATCATACACATCACCATATGCATCAATAAATAATATTCATCTTATGAATAATAAACATTTAATATATATATTGATATCATTTAATGGGCAAATTTAGTTAGTATAAAATCTATTTTTGAATCAAAATAAACTCCTTTATTTTAATCCAAATTTAAATCAAAATAAAACTATTTTATTTTAATTTATCCTATTTTGAATAAAATAAACTATTTTATTTTAATCAAAATCTTTAATCAAAATAAACTCCTTTATTTTAATTAATTATGGAATCCAATTCCATGTAAAAAAAATCTTTTAATAAAGGAAACACGGATATTCTTTCCTATTCACAAATAAACTTCTTTATTTTGAATAATATGAAATCTTATTTCATATTTAAATAAACTCCTTTATTTAAGGAAACATGGATTCTCTTTCCTATTCACAAATAAACTCTTTTATTTTGAATAATATGAAATCTTATTTCATATCTAAACAAACTCCTTTATTTAAGGAAAGATGGATTTACTTCCCTATTCACAAATAAACTCCTTTATTTTAGGAAAAATAAAATCCAATTTCAACTCCAATTAGTTATTATGGAATCCAATTCCAACTCTAATTAGTTAGCATGAAATTCTAATTTTAAAATTAAAATAAATCTTTTTATTTTAATATTAAAATAAACCTTTTATTTTAAGATTAAAATAAACTTTTATTTTAAAATTAAAATTATTAAGAATATAATATATATATATATATCCAAATATTATATATATATAATAAAAGAACCAAAACCGTGCACTTAATTAGAAATCCTTGATTTGAGTGCATGCCTATGCTTTTTTTTTTTTTCATTCCGTCTTTATCTCGTTAACTTTAGATGTGAAGCTTTCATATTATTATCATTCCATGGTTTCAAGTACTCAACCAAATCAGTATGATTAACATGCTACGGTAATCCCAATACCAACAGGAAATCACGGAACACAAAAAAAAAATCACGTAATTTCGTGAAACAATTATCACGCTTTTTTTTTATTTTATTTAATTTTTTTTTTTTATAAATAAATTTTATACAATAAAATTATGCCCAATTAAATTGTTCTAAACACATATCAATATACATATCAAATTAAAACAATTAATAATTCGCATAAAGGTTTGGCTCTGATGCCACTGTTAGGTTTGTAATATTCATGAACACAATCAAATTGCATAAAAAGTGCTAAACGTGTAAAATCGAGTTTAAAAAAATTTACAAACCATATACGGATCATCCTTTATGCGCAATTATTAATTTAACGAAAAGATAAAGAATAAAATCATACCCTTGAAGATCGAAGCTTCCTCAGTACAAGTTCACCTCCAAATCCTTTCGCGTTCAACTTGAATCCACCTGGGTTTGGTTCCTTCCTTTGATCAACGTTAGCCACCCATATGTTTGGCCTCTAGAGGTGATCCACCAAGGAAAAATAAAGAATTCAAGAAGATGGTGTATTTTGGCTCAAACCCTAGTTTTCTATCTCTACATAAAAAAGCTACTCTCCAACAAATTAGAATTACGTCGTTGTAAAAGTCAACAACCCCACCACCCATAATAAGACTCCTCTTATTTATAGATGTGGGCAACCCACCTTAACAATTAAGGAATTGGGATTTATTTAATTAATTAAATTCTTTTAATTAATTAAGCTCCCTAATCTAATTAGGGATAATTAATTAAACTCCTTTAACTAATTTTCCTTCCTAATCCAATTAGGAATAAATGAGAGTACTTATATTAAATTAATTCCTAAACTCTTTTAGAAATTAAAATAATAATAATTGTAATAATATTAATAAGACTCCTCTTATTAATTTATATTTAATATTTCTAAAATATTAAATAATAAATATTAAGCTATTTAATTTATTCTATCACCATAGATTAAATTAAATATACTTAACATATTATTACGATTATGTCATTAACTTCTTAAATAATTATTCTTCCTTTTATGGTGTGACCCTTTAGGTTCTCCATATTAAACCTATTGTGAATAAATCAATTAGAACAATTCTAATCTTATTTAAATAAATAAATTAAACAATTAATTTATTTAAATAAATAATATTTATTCTACATATAGGATAAGCCTCCTAGCGATCAAACGACTTTCCAGATAATATAGATTTCAACATTAATCATAAAAGAACCTTTGAGTAAATAGTTACCGTGACAATTCAATCCTTCCACCATACAATGTCCCAATTAAATATAAGACATGGAATTCTTTATCACAAGTCTTATTTTATTTAATTATATGTATTTCGACTCTTAAATGCACAACTCAAATAATGCAAATTAGAAACTCCTTTCTAATTTCATTCTCGCCGCCGAGGACTCTTGGGTTGTCATTTATCGAATCACATAGGACATTTCTCTTCTTTATTAGAAGTGGTAGATTCTTTATTGATCATACATTATCTCCATGTACAACTTATTATACCCAAGCATACCCTTTGATATACCCTAAGGGTCTTAAGGAATAAGTCAAAGTATAACTCATCATACACAAGATACTATGATGATCTCAAGTCCAAGGATTACTTATACTACTATCACTACAAGAATTCCTATTGACAGGCAAATAAAACTCCATTAGGTATTCCTTAGCGAGCCACGTTCAATTGAACTTATTCTCTAATAAGCACCTACATACTTGCTTTAGTGTCTCCACACAAATGATCATGAGATCAATCATCCTCATCCAATGAGCAAGCAACGTATGTACCAATCTATCCGGATTCACTAATCCCCAATTTAGTAATCCAATGATTGGGAACTATTTTAGTTTTAAGCTTTCTAAGAATTTAGATCTCATTAGAATGATCATCATCATTATTCTAAAAGCATTGCTTAAAACTATGGGTTTATCACATATTATAAAACAGCATCATGTAGATAATTAAAAGCCTTTAATAAATTAATACTTTTTATTAATAAATGAATAAGATTGTTACAAAGTATATGCTTTATCATCAAACATGATTGGCTTGTGTGCATACTACTTTCAATTTGGTCCATGAGAAGGGTCAAACCGAAGATAAGACCGAGGAGATAGAGAAGCTGAAGAAGGAACTGAAGGAAACCTCCGAAAGACTGAACATAGCAGAGGAAGGCTGGGTAAGAGAATCACGTCGAGCTGATCGTGCAGAGGATGATAGTCATGCAAAGAAAGCGAAGATTGGGGAAACGTACTCTACACTTAACAAGGCAATGAATGAGACCCAAGATCGAGTTTTGAGGTACCCGATCCAATTCGAAGGACTGCCATTGTACATGATGGATCGCAGGACGATGTATCGCATCTTAGAAGAGGAGCGTAGCAAGGCTAATCAAGACTTAACCAAGAAAGTGATATGATTTATTTAATTATGTGAAGAACTTAATTAGTTTTAGATGTAAATTCTGACGTGTTTATGAACGAAGGAATATTTGAATGTTTTAAATCCTGTGGATTCTTTATTCTAGGATAGTTGATGTAAATAGCAGTTATGCTATCATTTAATGTTAAAACTTTTGATTTGAATGAAAATATATCAAGTTGTTTGAGATGATGTGTTAAATGAGTATGTTAAATTGTTAAGTAATGCCTTAACTATTTAGAGAAATAAATAAAGTTCTAATAAGCATTTATTTAACATAAATATGCCGCCAAGGAGAAGATAACAGCGTCAACCGGCTCAGGAAGAGTCGACCAATAATAACAATAACGCCAATGCTAATCCGTTCAGCAGTTGGTGAACTTACTAACTGGAGCCATGAATAATCAACCTCAAGCTCCACCAAACACAACGTTTAAAGACTTTAAGATGGTGGGACCGCCAGAGTTCAAAGGTTTCATGAACCCAATCGAGGCTCAAACGTGGGTTATGGAAATGAAGAAGGTTTTTGACGTTGCTAGGGTTAGAGAAGAACAGAAGACCGCTTTTGCAATGTTTATCTTTGAAGTTCGAGGCTATATTCTGGTGTGCAAGCAAAAACAAAGTATGAGAGGTGAAGGTGTAATTACGTGGGAGAGATTTAAAGAGATGTTTTTTGAAATGTATTTCCCAACTAGCTTTGCAGAATCAGATGGAGGTTCAATTTCTGGAACTGAAGCAGGGAAACATGAGTGTACCTGACTACGCGGCTAAATTCTACGAGTTGGCAAGGTTCGCCCCGTACCAAGTACACACTGACGAGAGAAAAGCCATAAGATTCGAACAAGGACTAAAGCCTTGGGTGTACAACAAGGTATCAACATTTCAGATAAACACATTTGCCGGAGTTTTGGAAATGGCCATCCTCGCTGAAGGTGGAAGCGATGCGGTGACCAAGTACAATCAAGATCAGAAGAAGAAGAGTGAAGGTGAAATTAATAACAAGGCCAGTGGAAGTGGCACAGGAGGTGGAAATTTCAATCAGAAGAAAAGATGGAATGACAACTCATCATCGGGAAATCAGCAAGGTAATCAGAAGAAAAGAATCGAAGAATGCGCGACTTCATGGAAAGCCCATCTGGGAGTTTGTATGAAAGGAAAAAGAGTGCTACAAATGTGGTCGGGGAAGGCCACATAGCACCAAACTATCCAAACCCAAAGAAGGGTGCTTGTTTTACTTGTTGTTCAAGGACCATCTGGCAAGAGACCGTCCCAAGAAGGGATCGGGATGGTCGGGATTAGAGCAAACCGGGGAAATAACGTTGGAAATACCTTAACCATCACCGGACCAACCGTAATAAACCGAAGTCGCCCGCTTAGACTTTCAAATACGGCGGTGCAAGATGCGATTCAATCCGTGATGTAGTGTCAGGTATCATTCCGATCAATAAAGTTAATACTTACGTATTATTTGATTCGGGTGCTACTTGTTCCTTTATATCCGATGATTTTGCCAAGAATTTAGATTTGCCTAAGAATGAATTGGATTACCCCATGAACATAGAAATTATGAATAGAGAAATAATCCCTGTTAAGTATATACATAAGAATTGTAGAGTGGATATTAAGGGTAATATCATGAACGTAGATCTTATCCCTATTCGACTTGGGGAATTTGACGTTATTTTGGGAATGGACTGGTTATTCAATTACGGGGCTGTAATTGATTGCCAAAAGAAGCGTATTAACCTTATGACTCCGTCAAAGGTTGTATTTTATGGTAGCAAGTCGCCTAGACAAGCAAGTTATCTGACGATGATGCAAACCAGAAAGTTATTAAGACAAGGCTGTGTAGGATATTTAGCTTACATAGTCGACAGTCGAAAAGAGAATCCGAAGGTCGAAGAGATACCGATTGTGAGGGACTTCGTCGACGTATTTCCAGACGATTTGTCAGGACTTCCACCGGATAGAGAGGTAGATTTTGTGATCGATCTGACGCCTGGAACCGCTCCAATATCGAAGCCACCATATCGAATGGCACCAGTAGAGATGAAAGAACTAATGGTACAACTACAAGAATTGTTGGATAAGAAGTACATTCAATCGAGCGATCGCAGTGGGAGCGCCTTGGTTGTTGTTTGTGAAGAAGAAGGATGGAACGATGTGGCTCAGATTGATTCTGAGAGAATTGAATAAGGTCACGATTAAAAATAGATATCCATTACCAAGGATCGACGACCTGTTTGATCAATTAATGGGAGCGAGATACTTTTCCAAGATAGACTTGAGAAGCGGTTATCATCAACTGAAGGTGAGGCCAGAGGATGTATCAAGAAAAATATTTAGAACGCGATATGGTCACTACTAATTTTTAGTAATGTCGTTTGGTCTTACGAATGCTCCTGCAGCATTTATGGGACTAATGAATGGTGTGTTCAAGCCATTTTTGGACAAGTTCGTAGTTGTATTTATAGATGATATTTTGGTATATTCCAAAACCAAAGAAGAACACGAAGAACATTTGAGATTAACGTTGGAAGTATTGAGAAGGGAGAAGTTGTACGCCAAGTTTTTGAAATGCAAATTTTGGATTGAACGAGTGCAATTTCTTGGTCACGTGATCGATAAAAACGAAATCTCGATAGATCCATCTAAAGTAGAAGTCGTGATTAAGCGGGATCGGTAGAACGCCGCGGTCTAAGTAAGAAGTTTTCTTGGATTAGCGAGGATATTATAGAAGATTCATACAAGACTTTTCCAAGATCGCAACTCCGATTAACGAATTTAACTTCGTAAAGCTGTGAAATTTGTTTGGACGGAGAAGTGTGAGGAGAGCTTTCAAGAATTGAAGAAGAGATTTAGTACGGCACTTTGTGTTATCCTTTCCGGATGATACTGGTGAAATTTTATTGTTTTAAGCGATCGCGTCGATAAAGGACTTGGATGTGTGCTTATGCAAAACTAGCAGTCAGTCATTGCGTATGCATCATTTACAATTGAAGGATTACGAGAAGGATTTCCCGACCCATGATTTAGAATTAGCTGCAGTTGTTTTTGCTTTAAAAATTTGGAGGCACTATCTCTACGGGGAGAAGTGTGAAATATATACGGACCACAAGAGTCTGAAATATATTTTCACACAGAAGGATTTGAATATGCGTCAACGAAGATGGTTGGAATTAATTAAGGATTACAACTGTGAGATTTTATACCATTCGAGTAAAACAAATGTGGTTGCAGACGCCTTAAGTAGAAAGGGTCGTGAGAAATTGATGATGTTGACTGCTCAGGAGGAGCTAATTACAGAAATGGAGAAACTAGAGTTGGAAGTGAAGTATCCTATGGAGATTGATGAGAAAATATTTTAGATGCAATCTGGTACAACTTTACTAGATAAAGTAAAGGAGGCTCAGCTTCAGGACAAAGAATGTATAAAGGTGACAAAGAAGATATCTGAAGGAACTGAACCGAGATTTAAGATGGATAAGGAAGGAATACTGATATTTGAGAGTAGAATTTGGGTACTGCCAGTGCAAGAGATTAAGGAAGACATTTTGAGCGAGGCTCATAGTTCACGATATTCGATTCACCCTGGTAGTACCAAGATGTACCAAGATCTTAGACAACATTTCTGGTGGCCGAATTTGAAACGTGATGTTGCAGAATGTGTTGCCAAGTGTCTGACCTGTCAGAAAGTGAAAGCGTAACATCAGAGACCGAGTGGATTGCTACAACCATTAGAGATCCCAGAATAGAAATGGGAACATATTACAATGGACTTCGTGGTTGGCCTTCCGACGACTCAAAAAGGCTACGACGCAAGATGGGTTATCGTTGACCAATCGATTTAAATCCGCACACTTCCTTCCGATCAAAATCGATTCAACTTAGATCGGTTGGTAAGGTTATACGTAAAAGAAATTGTTTGAGACACGAAGCGCCCAGATCAATTATTCGAGATAGGGATCCACGCTCACATCAAATTTT
>CM035160.1:114634268-114784572 GCA_020205615.1 Panax quinquefolius | reverse complement strand
AAGATTAAAACAAACAAAATTACGCTAAGTTTTAATCATCATTAAAGAATAAGTTTAAAATGAAAAGATTTTTTAAATATCTATTCAACCCCCCTTCTAGATAACTATTGTGCCAACTAGAACTAACAGTATCGTAACAAACCCGAACCCGATATAGGCCCAAAAGTGCTACACGCCACAAGCCCATAGGCCCGAATGGCAACAATATCAATAACACGCAAATTTCAAACAAAATAACTTAACATTAATCTTAACTTAAAACCCAACAATAAATATACTTTAAATCAATCCAAATGAAATACTAATAAATACCACATTCAAATAATGGAGATGCGGCCCTCTAAACTAAGAGTTTTATCAAAATCCATCAACAAAAGAAAAACATCTAAAACTAAACTCCAATTTATTCCAAGCGTATCAAATAAAGGCTCGACTTTTCAACGATGGGACTGTAAAAATCAGTAAGGGGGTGAAGCGATGAAGCCCAAAGAAGTAGCAATCCTCTCTCTCTAGACGAATCAAGTACAATTTACAAAATACTTTTTCAAAATAACTTTTGTTCAATAACAATAGTACAAAAGCTTTCAAAAATAATTTCAATGTATATCATATATCTTTTATTCCACAGCCTTAGCGATTAATGTTATAATAGCCCTGTAACACGACCCAAAAGCTCGATAACGTTATGATACCCACCCTACTAAGGTATCTATAAAAATGCACGCTACTAAACGTGTGCGCCTTAGTAGGTCCTATATTAGCCCCGGAACTAAACGTAATCAACAACGGGTTCTATACATAGTCAGACTGAGGATTTTAAAAACTTTTCTCAATATTATCGATAATATAAACGATACTTTTTCACAGTTCAAAATCATATAATATCATTCACGATTCAAAATAAATACTTGATCCGAATTTTGAAATAAAAAGAACATAACAATTTAATTTAAATGGAAGCCTTAAATAAAAAATAACGAATTTTGAAACTGCATCATCCTAATAATTAATAAGACATACTTAAAAGTAACGATAATCTTAAAAAACACTAAATAGTTCTAAAAACCACTTACCTCGATATTGCAAAACACGAAATTAAAAATGAACAAATCCTAAATATAAAATTAAGACAAATAGAATTATTAGAATACAATATTATAACACAATCATACTCTTTATTTGAATATTATGCACATAAATCTTAAGTTTTAAATAAATTAAGTAGTTAATTATTATAAAAATTGATTACATAATTAACCATATATATAAGGCAAATATCATCTCATAATAAAAAAATAAGGGTTTAAGTTTTACATTTTTGAATTTTCTTCTTTTCTTCTTCACTGTTCTGCAGTAATCCAAAGCCAAATAAATTTTTACGTTCTTCTCTCTCTAGTTGTTTAAATATATGTAATTCATTTGCAAAATAGGTTACTAGGTAAAAGAGTCCTTTTTAAAATGAAGAATTTGTTAAACTTGAATGACTTTTCTTATCCTTATAGGTTTTAGATATGTATAAATAATTATTAGTTACACTTCTATTATCTAATTATATTATTTTATTATCTTTTATCTTTTTTTTTAAACCGAGTATTACATTCTACCCACCTTAAAAGAATTTGGTCCTCCAAATTCCCAAATTACAATTCCATAGAAAATACGAATATCACATAATCAAGAAATTCATTATCTAATTACTAAATGCAATTAATAAAAGAGTTTCATACCTTAATTTTGGTTGCTGAAAAGTTTGAAACACGTCCTCGATTTGGTCCTAGGCTTGCCAATGTTATTTCTTCCTCTTTTCTTCTCTTTTCTATTGGAGGGTTCTTGGGGCATTGTGCAATCCTATGACTAAAATCTCCACAATGAAAATACGCTCCTATATTCCAACGATTTCCTTATCTAGGTGGTTTCTACCACACCTCGAACATTTTAGTTTGTTCTCTTGATTCCATTGGTTTCCTCTAAACTTAGTGGTTTGCGTATTCAACTTCTTTCTGAGTCCTCCATGGTGGACTCTTCACCCGGATGGTTCGTCCCTCTTATTGTTCTTCCTTTCTCCATTTCATCTAAGCCCTTCTCGATCACTAACGCCTTATTGAGCCTTTGCATCATATGTGGGGCACTTCAAAAGACGCCACGCCATGTCTTATGTCGGCCGTAATCCATCCTCCAACCTTGGCGCTTTCATAGCCTCATCCGCCACCAAGGTTTGCATACTTGGCAAGCTTCAGCGAATTCAACTTCATATTGAGCAACCTGTCTTGCTCCTTGTTCGAGCCTAATAAATTCTCTCTCTTTTTGTGCCCGAATTGTTCTAGGAAAGTATTTGATAGTAAATGCCTCCTTGAACATGGTCCATGTGTAGGGTTTAGGATTCCCTTTATGCTTTCTTTTCTCCATAAGCCACCAATCATACACCCCACCACAAGGTCGGTAAACCGCCAACGCCACCTTATTAGCCTCCTTTACTCCCTAGCAAATCAAACGCTTCTCCATTTCTTGAATCCACTTCTCAACTATGGAAGGGTTCATAGCCCCTTCAAAGATTGGTGGATTCAATCGCTTGAATTCCGCTACTATGCCATGTTGCCCAGGTTGTTGGTTCTGCACTAGCTGAGCTAAAGTAGTAGCCAGCTAAGTCAGACCATTAGCGCCAAAATTAGTGTTAGTAGTGTTGCTTCTTCTAGGCGGCATTTTCCCTACAAAAAGAAATCTCCACTCAACAACACTATACAAAACTAATAACGAATAAAATAAAATACCCAATTAGCCTCGAGTACCAAACGTCAAACAAAACATAGATCTCTTACCTTATTCTCTATCAAATTTTAAAATCATTAAATTTAGTCAATATTCTTACCCACAGCTAACTCCCAAAATCACTCCCCAGGAAATATGTAGGTTTTTCAACCTAACACATTGCGAGGGGCCACCGTTTTGATACCACCTCTATAACACCCCGAACCCGATATAGGCCCAAAGTGCTACACGCCGCAAGCCCATAGGCCCACATGGCAACAATATCAATAACACGCAGCCCAAACAAAATAACTTAACATTAATCTTAACTTAAAACCCAACAATAAATATACTTTAAATCAATACAAATGAAATACTAATAAATACCACATTAAAATATTGGAGACGCAGCTCCTCGAAACTAAGAGTTTTATCAAAATCCATCAACAAAAGAAAAACATCTAAAACTAAACTCCAGCTATTCCAAACGTATCAAATAAAGGCTCATCTTTCAACGATGGGACTCAAAAATCAGTAAGGGGTGAGCGATGAAGCCCGAAAGTAGCAATCCTCTCTATCTGAGCGAATCAAGTCTGATTTACAAAATACTTTTTTGAAATAACTTTTTGTTCAATAACAATAGTACAAAAGCTTTCAAAACTAAAACAATTCAAAATAATTTCAATGTATATCATATATCTTTTATCCATGACCTTAGCGACTAAGGTTACAATAGCCTGTGTAACACTACCCAAAAAGCTCGATAACGTTATGATCGCACCCTACTAAGGTATCTATAAAATGCACGCTCTCCCAGAAGGGCATCTAAAAGGTGTGCGCCTTAGTAGGTCCTATATTAGCTCGAACTAAACTAAGCGTAATCAACAACGGGTTCTATACATAGTCGGGGCCGAGGATTTCAAAAACTTTTCTCAATATTATCGATAATATAAACAATACTTTTCACAGATTCAAAATCATATAATATCATTCACAGTTCGAAAATAAATACTTGATCCGAATTTTAAAATAAAAGAACATAACAATTTAATTTAAATGGAAGCCTTAAATAAAAAATAAACGAATTTTGAAACTGTACATTTAGGCATCCTAATAATTAATAACACATACTTAAAAGTAACGATAATCTTAAAAACACTAAATAGTTCAAAAACCACTTACCTCGATATTGCAAAACACTAAATTAAAAAACTAACAAATCCTAAATATAAAATTAAGACAAATATAATTATTAGAATACAATATTATAACACAATCATACTCTTTATTTGAATATTATGCACATAAATCTTAAGTTTTAAATAAATTAAGTAGTTAATTATTATAAAATTGATTACATAATTAACCATATATATAAGGCAAATATCATCTCATAATAAAAAAATAAGGGTTTAAGTTTTACCTTTTTGAATTTTCTTCTTTTCTTCTTCAACGCTTCATATGAGAATCCAAAGCCAAATAAATTTTTACGTTCTTCTCTCTAGTTGTTTAAATATATGTAATTCCTTTGCAAAATAGGTTACTAGGTAAAAGATTCCTTTTAAAATGAAGAATTTGTTAAACTTGAATGACTTTTCTTATCCTTATAGGTTTTAGATATGTATAAATAATTATTAGTTACACTTCTATTATCTAATTATATTATTTTATTATCTTTTATCTTTTTTTTTAAACCGGTACTACATGACTCCTTTAACCAATTCATAAATTCACATCACCACATAAGGTTTAAATAAACACACAAAACTAACTCATAAAAATTAAATCACATATTTAATTAATAAGGAGTTTAAAATTAAATGGACGTTACATCCTCCCTCCTTATAAAAATTAGTCTTTCTAATTGCAAAATAAGGTTACTCAAATAAAAATGGATAATTCGCTCTCATTTTCTCTTCTAGCTCCCACGTAGCTTCTTCTACTACGTGATTCCTCCAGAGAATCTTAACAGAATGGATACATTTATTCCTCAGCTTCTGTTCCTTCCTATCTAGTATCCGGACGGAACTTTTTCGCATGCGATAAGTCTTTCTCGACTTGGATTGGTTCATAGGAGATAACGTGCTTGTAGTCTGGATTATACGGCCGCAACACTGACACATGAAACACGTTGTGAATGTGCTCAAGTTCGGGAGGTAAGGCTACCTCGTACGCCACTTCACCGACTCGCCTCAAAATCTCGAATCAGTCCTATGAACCTAGGGCTCAACTTGCCCTTCTTCCCAAAAATGAATCTTCCTTTTCAAGGAGATACTTTTAGAAATGTATAGCTTCTACTTTAAAATCTCTCTTCTTATGATATAAGTCTGCATACTTCTTCTGGTGATCTTGAGCTACAACTAGTCAAGCTCTTATCACCCTGATGATTTCTTCCGTCTGTTGTACCAATTCTGGCCCCAACACTCGACGCTCTCCAACTTCGTCCCAGCATAAAGGCGTTCTACATTTCCTCCCATACAGCTTCTTCGATGCGGCAACATTCCAATGTCTTTGGCGTGATAACAATTGTTATACGCGAACTCTACTAATGGATGGTGATCCTCCCAACTACCCTTGAAGTCCATCACACAAGCTCGGAGCATGTCTTTAAGTGTTTGAATTGTTTTGTCGCTCTGCCCATCGGTCTGTGGATGATACGCGATACTCATTCGTAGTTATGTCCCCATTCTTTCTTGAAGACTCTTCCAAAAGTTTGATGTGAAATGCGGATCCTATCCGATACAATAGATATCGGCACCCCATGTCTCGAGATAATTTCCTTGACATATAATTTAGCTAATCGGGTCCAAACTATACTTAATCTTAATCGACAAAAAGTGAATTGACTTAGTAAGACGATCTACAATCACCCATATAAGCGTCGTGCCTTTTTCGCGTTCTTGGAAGTCCCACCACAAAGTCCATTATGATGTGCTCCCATTTCCATTCTAGAATCTCTAATGGTTGTAATAACCCGCTTGGTCGTTGGTGCTCTGCCTTGACCCTCTAACAAGTTAGACATCTACTTACACATTTCGCAATCTCTCTCTTCATGTTTGGGCACCAGAAGTGGTGACGCAAATCTTGGTACATCTTCGTGCTTCCGGGGTGTATCGAATATCTCGTACTGTGCGCTTTTTACAAAATCTCTTCTCTTAGTTCTGGTACTAACGGTAACCAAATTCTTCCTTCAAATCTTAGCAGTCCAGTGCTATCAACCTTAAATTTCAATTCATCACCTCCAGTCAATCGCTTCTTGATGTTATTGCAATCTTCGTCGTTCTCTTGTTCCTCTTTAACCTTATTTAATAAAGTCAGGCTCGCTGTCACCGTAAATAATTGCTCGTCGGTCTCCATCGGATACCTAATTTCCAAGTCTAGTCGTTCGAAATCTTTCACCAATTCTTCTTGAATGGTCAACTTTAATAACTTCTCTCTGCCTTTTCTGCTCAAGGCATCTGCCACTACATTTGCTTTGCCTGGATGGTACATAATTTCACAATCATAATCTTTGATCAATTCTAACCATCGGCGCTGCCTCATGTTTAACTCTCTCTCAGTGAAGATATACTTCAGACTCTTGTGATCCGTATATATCTCACACTTCTCGCCATACAGATAATGCCTCCAGATCTTCAAGGCAAAAACTACTGCTGCTAACTCTAGGTCATGAGTCGGATATCCCTTCTCATAATCTTTCAATGGGGCGTGAAGCGTCTGCATTGAATGACTATCATGTTGCATCAATACACAGCCAAGACCCTTGTGTGACGCATCACTATACACTATAAACCCTCCCGTGTTGTTTGGTAAGGCCAACACAGGTGCTTGACTAAGTTTCTTCTTCAATTCTAGGAAACTTTCCTCGTACTTCTCCGTCCAAACGAACTTAACTATTTTTCTAATAAGATTGGTCAACAGCGATGCTAATTTCGAAAAATCCCGATTAAATCTTCAATAGTATCTCGCCAATCCTAAGAAACTCCGAATTTCTGTCGGCGTCTTTGGCTGCTCCCAATTGATAACCTCTTCTACCTTCGCTGGATCCACTGAAACACCATTCTTGTTGATAACGTGCCCTAAAACTGCACTCTCTGCAACCAAAACTCACACTTGGAGAATTTTGCGTACAACTTCTCCCTCCTTAATGTCTCCAACACTATCCGAAGATGCTCGACGTGTTCTTCCTCCGTCTCTGAATACACTAGGATGTCATCTATGAATACAACACCAAACTTATCCAAATACTGTTTGAACACTCTGTTCATCAAATCCATAAATGTTACTGGCGCATTCGTCAATCCAAATGACATTACTAGAAACTCAAAGTGTCCATACCGAGTTCTAGTGGTGCACAAATGGCCCAAAGCCTGCAATCCGGCCTTGATCTGGCCTTGGTCCTACTGTCAACAATAGGCCTAATCAAAGCTTTGGGCGAACGACAGTGCCCACCCACTGTACTACGAGCAGGACCTTGATTTTAAGGCTAATATCCGGCTTTGACCAAATGATTTAAATCGAGATTTTTGTAAATTAATTTTAATATTTATTGAATTAAATAAATATTTTTGATGATTTAATTATTAGATTTAATAATTAGTTGATGCATTGTGGTAGATTAATTTAATTATATGTGTTACATTTATTAAATTAATGTAAAGAATAATTATTATTCAAGTATGTCATTATGTGAGCTTATTGTATTAAATGAAATATTTAATAAGCATAATGTTATTTTAATTAATGTAATAATTAATTAGAGATTTAATAATTTGATATAATTAATTAATGAAAAAATTAATTATATGATTATGTGAATTTATGAGAAATTATTATATTTAATTTTAAATAAGATATTGATTTATTTTATGAAGGAATGTGACATTAATTAAACTATATGATTAAGCTTTATTAGATTAAATGGTTTTTGAAACCTATTCTAGCTAGACAAACATGGCACTAAGGGAGGTTGGGAGCAGTTACCTATGTTAGGTAACTGACCTCCATCATGCGCGTCAGTTACTTGATTAATATACGTATTCTCCTTTCTTCCTTTTTCATTATTTGGCTATGTCTGGCATAAAACAAAGAAGGAAAAGAGAGAGTGAGTTTGAGAATTTTATTGAAAAGTTTGGGAAATTGTATTTGAAATAGAGAGAATTGTTATCCTTGTTCATCTACGCTTGGGTAATTGTCTTCAAGCCAATTTATATTTCACGTCAATTAGTTTTCATGAAAATAGCTTTCAAAACCTCTGTTATGTCTCTGTAATTGAGAAATTGTGTTATTATATGGATATATGTAATAATACAAGTAGCATAACATGTTTTATATATATATTGCATGATTCCATATCATAAATTTCATAATACGATGACTTGTTATTTCAAAATTTACAGAGTTTGGGTTTTTGGCCTTATGGCCCTTATACGTAATTTTAGTGTGTCAAACATAAATGTTACCCTAAATTTTACACTCGTATATTATTATACATGTTGATACTGAAGAGACCAAACTTTAAGCGAAACGGATTCGGTGTTATAACTTGAATCCGTAGTGTCAATTTTTATGTTTTATTTTCAAAACCTTCAAGAACATCAAAGTCAGTGAAATTATAGATTTTAACTCTGTGAATAAGTGTTTAAATTAGTTAAAACCATTCTATAAATGTTGGGTTATGTTTATGCATGAATTATAACTTGTAGGTATGATTAATTTCGTGTAGTAGTAATTTAATTGGAATTTTGGATCGTGTTACGCAATTTTTACTAATCATAGAAACAATTTTTAGTTCGTCAGCCACATGCCCCATGTCTCATGCCTTATGGCTCTCGCGTCATGATGCAGCAGCTACTTGCACCGTAACGCTCATCTCAAGTCATAGCCACGGCAAGATCGCAGTCATGAATACTATCTATACAAAAGTGGCGCCGCAACGCCACTCTGCAGAATGTCCAGAAATGAGATATTTTTAATGTTCAAGTCTAGCAATGTGATAGCAACTTAATGTAATGAACATAAAATTATGTTATAAGTATAATGAGATGTTAAAATAGATACTTAGCATGTAAATAATATAATTACATGTGGATTGAATTATGGATTTTATAATTAAACATTATTCATGATGTGTAAATTATGTGACAAAGTGGTAATTTAACTAAGTATAGTCAATATTGAATTAGACAAAAAAATGAGTTTCTGATGATTAGTTAAGTTATAATTAACTGGTATTGTGAATATGAATGGTATGTAGGATTAAATTCAAATAACGTGCTTAGTTAAAGTGTAATCTACGCACGAGGCAAGTTTCCTAACCCTACTTGTCATTATTGTTCAAGTTTATTATTTACCTCGAGTAAATTATCATTGCTATTATTCAAGTTCAAAGGTTATATTAAAGATTGATTATCTTTTCAAAGCATGATTCAGTTATACAATAATTGTCCTATTGTATACTTCTTAAGATTATTATTCAAATTGAATATCATTATTGTTGAACCTTATTAGACTAGTGAACTTTATTGATTCGACTAGTCCTTAGTTGATGAACGTTCTAAATTTCGAAACCCTTATTGAATTATCCAAACCAAACTTCCTTTAGTGCGGACTCGAATGTCAAATCGAGATGAACAACCCCGCAAAGGGATTTACTTATGCTAATATAAGATATTGTGCATGATTGAATTATCAATAAAGATTTAAATTTTGTCAAAATAATTTTTTAATATTATGGTGTTTTTGAGATAATATTATAGTTGTGGGTAGTATTTATAAATTTTGCAAAGTATGCAAGTGGTTATATTATATTCGATTGGTCGGGAATATTCGGTTTAGCGAGGAATATTCGTACAATCTATCAATCATTGGTGACCCACGAAATTATTATCGGATTGAGAAAACGACAAAATATTTTATTGAAATAACGGCGGAAGTTTTACCGTAGTTCTTGTTGAACTACTTTCGGTAGTAAAAGTGATACGTGTGGTTGCATAGTAGCTACCAGGTATTGATTATTGATGCTTATGTGAGAAGTCACTCGCTTTAATTCCATTATTAGTTATTAATAATAATATGAATTATTATAGCGATAATGACGCTTTTGTTTTATTCAGTATTATTAACGTAATAAAATGTAAACATCTTTTATATAAAATAGAATACTTTATTAAAGTTATTCTATAAATAGAATATATTATATTTTATTATGCATAGTGTTGCGTAGTGTTTTTGCATAGTGTTTTGCATAGTATTGCATAGTGTTTGCATAGTAAAATGTTTTATATAAATAGAATATATTATATTTTATTTAAAAGATTTTTCTTTAAATATGGACCGCCGATTAAAGTAAATCAATCTACCGCTTCATGGATTAGTTACTTATCGATTCCATTTTCCTATAAATAAGCTCATTCCTTCATTATTTTCTTACGAATTCATTGAAACTCTAGAGAGAAAATTATAGAGAGAAAATTATAGAAAGAAGAAGAGTATTCTGCTACTTCACTACTTCTATATTCAGTTCTTTTACGGTAAGTGGTGTTATTCTTTCTTCTTGAAGAGAACTTCAGTTATTCCATTCATTATCATTCTGTTGGAATAACCTGTAAAAGTGGCATACCCTATACATAACCTCTATACGCGGCATACCCTATACTTGGTGAAATCCTTATGTTATTCCATTGCTTATTATTCTGTTGGAATAACTTTTGATACTGTGATTTACCCTATACTTGGTGACATTCTTCTATTATTACATTGAAACATCCTGCTCATGTGTTTTACACCGGACACAGTTCGCTCTTTATCATTCTGTTGGAATATCCTATCTCGTGTGTTTTACAATCGGATCCAGTTCATCTTTATTATTCTGTTGGAACATCCAGCCGTGTGAATTTCACCCGACCGGTTCCGTCTTTATCATTCCATTGGAATATCCTATTTGTGTGTTTTACAACGGATCGGTTCCATCTTTATTATTACATTGAACATCCCGCCGGTGTGAATTTCACACGACACGTTCCGTTATTATTATTACGTTGGAATAACCTTTATAAGACCCCGTGACTTTTATAAATAAAGATGAATTTTTCTATAAATATTATTTTTGAATATTATGGAATAAATTTGATATAATGTTATAGTTGTGGGTAATATTTATAAATTTTGCAAAGTATGCAAGTTGTTATAAAATATTCGTTTGGTGGGAATATTCTTTTGTTAGGGAATATTCGCATAATGGCTCAATCATTGGTGGACCCCTTAATGTAATTATTGGCTTGGATTGAGAAAACGACAAAAATATTTTATAAAAATAACTACGGAGGTGTTACCATTAAAGCTGTACTACCCTATGGTAAAAGTACGATGTCTACGCCAGTAGTTGCGTAGAGCTGCAGTATTGATTATTGATGCTTACGTGAGAAGTCACTTCACTTATGCTCAATTATTACTACATACTGAATTGCTTTGCATCATATCTCTTATATTATTGATTCAATTATTGTCACAAGATCATCCGTATAATATGTTATAGTATTAAATCAATAATTGAGGCGACAAGTTATAAATGATTAATAATTGTTGAAAGATTAAATATGTGTTAATGAAAAAAAAAATGATTTGTGGTAAGTTTGATTATTTTATGAGGGGCTCATATGTCATCATCTAAGAGTCTCTTCATAGTAATTACCCTTGTGAATAAATTACCTTCAAATAGTAATTACCTCATGAATAGTATTTACCTTCAATCGATAGTATTTACCTTCGCTAATAGTAATTACCTTTACCCAGACGTGTTGAACCACTTGTCGTTTCACATTACAAAGGCCGCCGAACCACTTGTCGCTTCACATTACGAAAGTCGAAACGATCGTCAACCACTTGCCTTTTCACATTGGATCTTAAGCTAGAAATCTTCTATAAATAGAGGCCTAGGGCTTCATTATTTTTCACGAAATTCATTCGAGCTATAGAGAGAAAGTATAGAGAATAAGAGAGAAGAAGAAGAGTATTTTGTTACTACTCGTGACTGGGTTCCGTCTTTATTATTCTGTCGTGGAACATCCATGCATGTGTTTTACACCGGACTGGTTCCGTCTTTATTATTCTTGCTTGGAATATCCTATTCGCATGTGTTTTACACGGATCCGTTCCATCTTTATTATTCCGGCTGAACATCCCGTTTGCATAATTTCACCGACTCGGTTCCGTTATTTATTATTACATTGGAATAACACATGCATGCGGATTATCGCGGCAATGGTGATTTCTTTTGTTATTCCATTCTTTATTATACCCAATTGGTTAAAACTTTGACTTATATACTCCGTGAAATTAGTAGAATATCCTCGATATTTGTGTTTCATCCAAAGATCTTTTCATGGAAATATTCTTACGATCATTCTTGAATTTTACTCTACAAAACAAGATCATATTGATAATTTGACGTTAAAAATTCTGGATAAAATAATTCTTGAACTTGTTTTATTGAATTCTTATATCATTGTCATCATCCTCATGTTTATATTTTTTAAAGTCATCTCATGGCTTCAGAGTGCATAGATGGACTTGGTATGATTATGACCGAGACTATTCGGTTGTAATCATGGCCAATTAATGTTACAAATGATGTGGTAAAAAAAATCCTCGGTGGAGTAGTAGTGCATTGATGATGCCATGATTGTTGGCATGATCATGACCATTAATGAATACACAAATATTCTCGGCCCGTGAAAGTGCATGAATAATTGTGGTATTGATACTAAAGAATATCCTTGGTCAGTAGTCAAGAGGGTGATTCGATGATGTGGATTATTTATTAAAATTTGAGTCTCATTATAAACAAAGTGATGAAAAACCTTTTAAAACCTAAAAGATAGTAGACTTTTATTTTCTACTGACTCTTTTTAATGGATTGCATATTCAGCAGCTTAAACCGTTTATACTATTGTATTTTATCGGTTTTAACATTATTGAAGACTATTGATAATTTATTCGCATTATCTTAGTCATAATATTTCTTCTTGGCTAGTTGAGCTCACCCTTTCTTTCAATTTTTCTCTTCTTGAAATGATAATATAGTCGGGAGGTCCTGAAGATAGCATTAGTAGTCCCTCACTATTCTGTAAAATAGTGTGATAATAACTATAATGAGGACTTTTTGTTTGAGTTTGTATAATATCTAGTAGATCTATATTTGTATTTAAACTCACGCTTTATGTCGATTGTACCACAGCAGTTATGTTAATAAGTTGTATTTAAATTCTGCACTATGTAAGTGTCGACCCAAGATGGGTGATGTATACCTAATTTGGGGCGCCACATAACATGTGTCTATGCTAAATACCGCGTGCATGGTGATTTCTTTTGTTATTCCATTTTTTTATTATACCTAGTTGGTTAAAACTTTCACTTCTATACTCCATGAAATTAGTAGAATATCCTTGATATTTGCGTTTCATCCAAGATCTTTTCATGGAAATAATCTTCCCATCATTTTTGAATTTTACTCTACGGCTTGAAAGATCATGTCGACAATTTGGACGTTAATAATTCATGGATTAAATAATTTTTGAACTTGTTTTATTGAATTATTATGTCATTATCATCATCCTCATGTTATATTATGTTATCTTCGGCTTACGCAGCATAGATGAACTTAGTATGATTATGACCAAGGGATCATTCGGGATAATCACATGACTTGATATAAATGATGTGACAAAAGTCCTCGATGCTCTGTAATGAAGTGATGGATAGTTTTTGGTATGATTATGACCTGGGGGTGATTCGGTATAGTCGACTACCATTGATAATTTGATGAAAATCCTCGACCGTGAAATACGAGGATGATTAAATGTGGTGGTTTATTTATTGTTTGAGTCTCAAATGATAAAAATTGATGAAAACCTTTAAAACCTAAAGATAGTAGACTTTATTCTCTACTTGACTCTTTAAATGGATTGCTTATTCCACTGCAGTTAAACCGGTTTGTCTATTGTATTTTATCGCTTTAACACTGTTGAAGGCTAATGATAATTTATTTAGCATTAGTAGTCCTCACTATTCGTGATATAGTGTGATAATAGTTGTAATGAGGACTCCTTTTGAGTTTGTATAATATCTAGTAGACAATATTTGTATTCAAACTCACGCTTATGTCAATTTATTACTACCGATAATTATATTAGTAAGTTGTATTTGAATTTATGTACCATGTAAGTGGCGACTCAAGATGGGTGACGATTACCTAAGGTTTCAAGTATAACCCTTGATAGACCTATAAGATCATTAAAGGTTTCAAGTATAACCCTTCAGGAGGTTCTTACGACCCTCGTAAATCTTTTGATTCTTGTTATTCATTCTTGATTCAAAAGTTGAGCTTTTATTCAAATGTCTTTGATTTTTCGCATGTTATTATATCTTTATTTTATCGTTATACTTGTGGGCAATAGTGCTCACTCTTTCTTATTAATAACATTGCAGTTAAGAATGAAAGAACTGATGAACCTTCCACTAGTAAAGGCAAGGGCAAAGTTAGCAAGTGATGAAGACTTGTTGTTTATATGATGATGTATTTTTTTAAGACTTGATTTAATGATGTTGTTAAGACTTATTTGTTTATGATTCCGCACAGATGTTTAAGGTTAGTTTAACATGGGATTATGTTTATGATTCAGATGTTGTAACCCTTTAAAGGGAAGATTTTATTTCTATCTATTGCATGGTTTGCATTTATTATGGGTAGATAGATAGATGATATTTGTATGCAAAGGAAAACCAAATCCCGTGGAATCAAGTATCCAAATTTGGGGGTGTCACAAGTTGGTATCAAAGTCAGAGGTTATGAGCCTTAGGTGGGGAACAACCTTAGGTAGTAGCCTTATAGAAAGAAGATAGTGATGGAAAACTCTTATCGAGTTATAAGAAATAAATTTATGTAATTCATTGAAGATAATAAAAGACCTTATGTGTTTATGTGTTAAAGTATGCGTTAGATGATACGACTTAGTAACTAAAACTTAAAATTTTGTTGTCAGGATGTCGAATGTTGGTGAAGCTAGTCAAGCTAGGGAGGAAGAACCCGTGTACCTATAGTACCTATTGAGGAGGAACCTCGTGTACCTATAGTACCGACAGGAGGAGGAGCCCAAGACATTCATGTCATTAGGGAGCAAATTGTGTGAGGAGGAGTCATCTCCATTGATCACCGCCGTTGGTTAGGAGCATGAGCAGGACCGATCCCCGAGGAGGAATTTGTTGAAGAAGAGGAAGAGGAAGAGGAAGAAGAGGAGTTACCACGGTACACCGATCTTTGAGATGTGTACGACACATTATACGACCATAACGTGAGTTACTGAGATGAGGTGCGAGGATCCGACCGAAAGCGAGCTATTATTCAAATTGATTACTCTAGAGGAGAAGGAGAGGAGATTTTGACTCTTCACTCACATGATCGAAATGTAGAATGGGATTTGTGTTAGGTTTGTAATATTCATGAACACAATCAAATTGCATAAAAAAAGCGGAAACGTGTAAAATCAGAGTTTAAAAAAAATTTACAAACCATATACCCGGATCATCCTTTATGCGCAATTATTAATTTAACGAAAAGATAAAGAATAAAATCATACCCTTGAAGATCGAGCTTCCTCAGGTACAAGTTCACCTCCAAATCCTTTCGCGTTCAACTTGAATCCACCGGGTTTGGTTCCTTCCTTTGATCAACGTTAGCCACCCATATGTTTGGCCTCTAGAGGTGATCCACCAAGGAAAAATAAAGAATTCAAGAAGATGGTGTATTTGGCTCAAACCCTAGTTTTCTATCTCTATAAAAAGGGTACTCTCCAACAAATTGGAATTATGTCGTTGTAAAAAGTCAACAACCCCCACCACCCATAATAAGACTCCTCTTATTTATAGATGTGGGCAACCCACCTTAACAATTAAGGAATTGGGATTTATTTAATTAATTAAATTCTTTTAATTAATTAAGCTCCCTAATCTAATTAGGGATAATTAATTAAACTCCTTTAACTAATTTTCCTTCCTAATCCAATTAGGAATAAATGAGAGTACTTATATTAAATTAATTCCTAAACTCTTTTAGAAATTAAAATAATAATAATTATAATAATATTAATAAGACTCCTCTTATTAATTTATATTTAATATTTCTAAAATATTAAATAATAAATATTAAGCTATTTAATTTATTCTATCACCATAGATTAAATTAAATATACTTAACATATTATTACGATTATGCCATTAACTTCTTAAATAATTATTCTTCCTTTTATGGTGTGACCCTTTAGGTTCTCCATATTAAACCTAGGTTGTGAATAAATCAATTAGAACAATTCTAATCTTATTTAAATAAATAAATTAAATAATTAATTTATTTAAATAAATAATATTTATTCTACAATAGGGATAAGCCTCCCTAGCGATCAACGACTTTCCGGATAATATAGATTTTAACATTAATCATAAAAGAACCTTTGAGTAAATAGTTCTTAATACAATTCAATCCTTCCACCATACAATGTCCCAATTAAATATAAGACATGGAATTCTTTGTCGAGTCTTATTTTATTTAATTATATGTATTTTTCGACTCTTAAATGCACAACTCAAATAATGCAAATTAGAAACTCCTTTCTAATTTCATTCGCTTGTAACCAAGGACTCTTTGGGTTGTCATTTATCGAATCACATAGGACATTTCTCTTCTTTTATTAGAAGTGGTAGATTCTTTATTGATCATACATTATCTCCATATACAACTTATTATACCCAAGCATACCCTTTGATATACCCTAAGGGTCTTAAGGAATAAGTCAAAGTATAACTCATCATACACAAGATACTATGATGATCTCAAGTCCAAGGATTACTTGTACTACTATCACTACTGAATTCCTATTGGCGCAGTAAATAAAACTCCATTAGGTATTCCTTAGCGAGCCACGTTCAAAGAACTTATTCTCTAATAAGCACCTACATACTTGCTTTAGTGTCTCCACACAAATGATCATGAGATCAATCATCCTCATCCAATGAATGAAAGCAAGCAACGTATGTACCAATCTATCCGGATTCACTAATCCCCAATTTAGTAATCCAATGATTGGGAACTATTTTAGTTTTAAGCTTTCTAAGAATTTAGATCTCATTAGAATGATCATCATCATTATTCTAAAAGCATTGCTTAAAACTATGGGTTTATCACATATTATAAAACAACATCATGTAGATAATTAAAAGCCTTTAATAAATTAATACTTTTTATTAATAAATGAATAAGATTGTTACAAAGTATATGCTTTATCATCAAACATGATTGGCTTTGTGTGCATACTACTTTCAATCTCCCACTTGCACTAAAAGCCAATCGTCATGGTATCTCATACTCTTCTTCTCTAAGTGACGATTATCCTGCGTTGTTGGATAAGCTTTAGTTAATGGATATGTAATGTTGTTCATGAGAGTCCACTATCTCTATAGTGATTTCCCATCTTTCAATGATTCTAATAATCAAATGAAAGTGCCACAACACATGTTTAGATCCAAGATGAGACTTAGGAACTATTCCTAGTTACGTAATGAACTTTTAATCCAAACAATCAACTTGCGACTTCATTTATAGCTATATACTTTGTCTTTATCACTAAACCAAGCAATTCTTTCTTTGTTTTTGGAACCTTTCCAATTCAACGCACCAATGCTCAAGGTAACCCTTTACCTTAAAGTGGATTTTTTCGTCGTCTTGGTGCATCTGAAAAAACTTGAGTTTGTTAAGCCCTCTAGTTTTAATTTAAACCCACCATGAATATGATCACATCCTTAGTGCTTAAGTTAAGCACTTTAAGATGTTTTTCAACGACTCATAGTGAACTTCTCCATAATATGACCGATCAACATCGGTCTCGTACATTTCATTGCATGCATGATTGTCACTCATGCGACCTCTCTTTTTCGAGAGTCTGTGGGGACTATTAAGAGATATACACTCCATAGCTCATCAACATGAGACATCTCTTGGAGTTTGCCATGCTAAACGACTTTAGCATCAAATGAATATATGTTCCTTGGGTTAAGTCGAGCATCCTCTTGAATCTATCTATATAGATTTTATCCCCAATTAAGATACTCTTCCCAAACCATTCATGGAGGAATGTTTGAACAACTTTATCATTCTTGATTGTAGCATTAGTATGTCATTCCTTATCCGTAGTATATCAACATATAGTACTAGGAATGTCACGATGCTCCCATTCGACCCTTTGTACACACACTAGGTTCATTCTTATTTTTTGATAAAATCAAACTCTTTTGATTGCCTCATCAAAACGATTGTTCCATATTTGAGAAACTTGCTTCAATCCATTTCTCAGTGTCACAACACTTACCTCATCGTATGTAATCGGATCATCATCTTCTATGATGTGTACCTCATCATCATCATCCATGATGAATCCACACCTCCTCTGAGGTATCTTCGGTACTATTCCGATTTTACGATTATCTTTGTGAGGTACAATAGGTCTATCTACATGTTCCTCTTATTTGACTTATAGTGTTTTGTGGTTCTTGAACTTCCAAGATCTATAATCCTCCCACTAGCCCCTTCAATGATAAACACCTTTATCTTAGAAAGGCGTGTTTTCGTAACAAACATCTTTTGCTAAGTAGGATTATAGAACATATACCCTAAACTTACTTTAGGATGTCCCACAAATCGACACTTGTCAAATCTTGTCCCAAGCTTATCCTTTGAAACCTTTTCACATAAGTTGGACAACCCCTTATCTTAACATACTTAAGATTAGGAATCCTCCCTGTCCATAACTTTTATGGAGTCTTGGGGCGATTTTGAGGTTACCTTTTCCGTAGATATGTAGCCATTTCTAGGACATTATCCCAAAAGATCTTTGGAATGTCGGTAAAATCATTTTGGACCGTACCGTGTCCAACAAGGTATGATTTTTCCTTTCAGATACATCAATCAATTATTATGTATCAAGAGGCGTCCATTATGAGAAAACCATTTGAGATGATCTAGAAACTTATTGCACAAGTATTTATTCCTTGATCCGATCAAAGAATTCTAATACTTTATCAATTTATTTCACTTCTGAATTCTTTGAACCTTTCAAATAATTCATACTTGTATTTTAGCAAATACACACATTCAACTCTTTGAATGATCATCTCCTTTTCTTATACTAATTTGTTCAATATGCAAAATTATTTTCATGTAAGTCAAGTATACAAAATCTATTAAGTAATATTTCGATTCTATACAAAACATTATTATTATAAATAGAACAACAATTGTTCTTAATTATAATACCAAAGATTTCATTGTCCAACAATAAAATGGAAATAATATTTTTAACAAGAATCTGAATACAATAACAACTTATTGACTTAATAGATTTGCCTGTGAGCATTGCTAAACTATAAGTTTCTATAGCTAATGCAACAACCTTTGCTTCATTTTCCACACATAGGATTACTTATCTTTGTTTAACTTTCTACTTACATTGGTCCCTTCATAAATCTATATTTATGATAACCAAAGTCGGTATCCAATACCCAAGTAGAACCTTGACTTAAAAAAAATTTATTTCAATCATGAACAAAAGCGTATTATGTAACCAAACTTCACTAAGCTTCTTTGGTTAGCCTCTGCAAGATGCTTCTTGCGCTTTCTTTCGAGTCCGAGCTTATAGCGGTGGAAGCAAACTCCTTTCTTATCCATATCGATTTTGTTCTTATTATCCTTTGTTTTTGCCTTTCTATTTACCTTCTTAGAATCGTTCTTCTTTCAAGATCCTTTGGCCCCTACCAAAGAAGACATGGTCTTTCTTGGTTGGAAAATGACTCTCAACATTTTTCAACATGTTAAGCAAATCGTGAAAGTCGATATCTAGCTTGTTCATATGAAAAATTCACAACAATTATGAAAGGAGTCCCAAGTGAGTGCAAGATCAAATCTTGGCTCAACTCTCCATCCATGACAAAACCAGTTGTCCTAATTGATCAATCAAATTGATTATGTTAAGAACTTTTTTTACATCTTTATAGTGCCATTGGCCATTCTAGATCGGAAGAGCTCCTTAGATATCGATATCTATCGGTCCCCACTTTCTTCACCATCAACTACTTGATGTGCGGGAATATAGTAGAGCATCCATAGTTTCATCTTGTGTTTGAAGCTCGTTACTCATGGATGAGAGCATGATGCATTGAGCCAATCAGTGCATCATTTTGCCACTTTCTAAAAGTAGCAATCTCTTCCTCGAGAGGCATTATGCGCAACCATTGCGAGGATAGGCGATTAAGGACATAAGATAGCTTTTCACGCTATGAGAACTATTCTCAAATTCCTTAACCAATCCGCTTTAATTGATTCTGGTTAATTTAGCATCTAATATGCTACGCAGATGATTGTAATTTTAGACATTGTAAAATTACAGAAATGAATTTATAATTAACAACATTTTAACATACATTCTTTTATTAATTACCAAAATAAATTAGGTCTTATTTTAAATTGGTATCTCCCATTATTTTCTTCAAACTATATTACCCTCACTTATATAGTTTGGCAAAAATCTAATTAAAGATTTGCTAGTGAGAATAAGGATCCCATTTCAAATGTATATAGCCTTGTGGTGACACAACAAACTATATATAAATAAATAGGTAGACAACTTTTGTCAATTACATCAACTATGCAACTCCTTTTATTTTGCCTCTTAGATTATTTTGATCAAGTGGTGGCACATCCGAATCAAAATTATCCAAGTTAAGTCCAACCTAGCACTCCATATATTCAAAAAAGAAAATATCATCCTTGTGGTGACACAACAAAACAATATTGTTCAATTTTCTTTATAAGCATCAAATGTGATAAATTAACATCTTAAATACTTAATACTTGCCTTGTGGTGACACAACAAACTCATATTAAATATTTAATACTCTATTAATTTTATCATGCTTTAGAAAGCTTTACGTTCGATATTCCAAATATCTTTGAACGCTTAGGACTTAATATAAAAATTGAGGGGTTTGTTATTAATTTATCTCATCTTGTTTAAGCGCAGCATTTATATATATATAAAATCGCGTCATATTAATGAACATGCGAAGCATGTTTGCATAATATATAATATATATAGTATAAGCATGCACATATAGAATACTATATTCTACTTGGATTGATTATGGACTTTTATTCTAGTTTGGTTCACTAGAGCCACCAAGTGAACCAAAAGGTCAAACCCCAGGGGGCAAGAAATAATATTTAAATATAACTATTACATTTAAACCCGGACTCCATTACAAAC
Organism: Panax quinquefolius; assembly: GCA_020205615.1. NCBI lineage: Eukaryota > Viridiplantae > Streptophyta > Magnoliopsida > Apiales > Araliaceae > Panax > Panax quinquefolius. Next base: position 114,763,462 of record CM035160.1, on the reverse strand, counting down.
GGGTCTTGATGCGCTTCTTGTCCCTTGATCTCCAATTTTTTAAAATTAATTCTAACTATTCCTATTACAAGACTATTTAAAATAAATAGAAACCTTGATCGTGATCGAGGGAAAGTACATAGGAGAGATAGAATTTACATTTAGAAAAATTAGAGAAGACGAATACTGTGAATCCCATTTAATAAAACCCCATACATTCATGCATCCAACTAAAATAAAATCCAATCACATTGGTCAATAGTCCATAATCAATCCCATTTATTATCATACACATCACCATATGCATCAATAAATAATATTCATCTTATGAATAATAAACATTTAATATATATATTGATATCATTTAATGGGCAAATTTAGTTAGTATAAAATCTATTTTTGAATCAAAATAAACTCCTTTATTTTAATCCAAATTTAAATCAAAATAAAACTATTTTATTTTAATTTATCCTATTTTGAATAAAATAAACTATTTTATTTTAATCAAAATCTTTAATCAAAATAAACTCCTTTATTTTAATTAATTATGGAATCCAATTCCATGTAAAAAAAAAATCTTTTAATAAAGGAAACACGGATATTCTTTCCTATTCACAAATAAACTCATTTATTTTGAATAATATGAAATCTTATTTCATATTTAAATAAACTCCTTTATTTAAGGAAACATGGATTCTCTTTCCTATTCACAAATAAACTCTTTTATTTTGAATAATATGAAATCTTATTTCATATCTAAACAAACTCCTTTATTTAAGGAAAGATGGATTTACTTCCCTATTCACAAATAAACTCCTTTATTTTAGGAAAAATAAAATCCAATTTCAACTCCAATTAGTTATTATGGAATCCAATTCCAACTCTAATTAGTTAGCATGAAATTCTAATTTTAAAATTAAAATAAATCTTTTATTTTAATATTAAAATAAACCTTTTATTTTAAGATTAAAATAAACTTTTATTTTAAAATTAAAATTATTAAGAATATAATATATATATATATATATATCCAAATATTATATATATATAATAAAAGAACCAAAACCGCAATATACTTAATTAGAAATCCTTGATTTGAGTGCATGCCTCATGCTTTTTTTTTTTTTTCATTCCGTACTATCCTGTTAACTTTAGATGCATGAAGCTTTCATATTATTAAGTTGCTCCCATGGTTTCAAGTACTCAACCAAATCAAGATGATTAACATGCTACGGTAATCCCAATACCAACAGAAATCACGAACAAAAAAAAAAATCACGAATTTCGTGAAACAATTATCACGCTTTTTTTTTTTTTTTTTTTTTTTTTTTTTATAAATAAATTTTATACAATAAAATTATGCCCAATTAAATTATTCTAAACACATATCAATATACATATCAAATTAAAACAATTAATAATTCGCATAAAGGTTTGGCTCTGATGCCACTGTTAGGTTTGTAATATTCATGAACACAATCAAATTGCATAAAAAGTGCGGAAACGTGTAAAATCAGAGTTTAAAAAAAAATTTACAAACCATATACGGATCATCCTTTATGCAATTATTAATTTAACGAAAAGATAAAGAATAAAATCATACCCTTGAAGATCGAGCTTCCTCAGGTACAAGTTCACCTCCAAATCCTTTCGCGTTCAACTTGAATCCACCGGGTTTGGTTCCTTCCTTTGATCAACGTTAGCCACCCATATGTTTGGCCTCTAGAGGTGATCCACCAAGGAAAAATAAAGAATTCAAGAAGATGGTGTATTTGGCTCAAACCCTAGTTTTCTATCTCTATAGAAAAGCGTACTCTCCAACAAATTGGAATTATGTCGTTATAAAAAGTCAACAACCCCACCACCCATAATAAGACTCCTCTTATTTATAGATGTGGGCAACCCACCTTAACAATTAAGGAATTGGGATTTATTTAATTAATTAAATTCTTTTAATTAATTAAGCTCCCTAATCTAATTAGGGATAATTAATTAAACTCCTTTAACTAATTTTCCTTCCTAATCCAATTAGGAATAAATGAGAGTACTTATATTAAATTAATTCCTAAACTCTTTTAGAAATTAAAATAATAATAATTGTAATAATATTAATAAGACTCCTCTTATTAATTTATATTTAATATTTCTAAAATATTAAATAATAAATATTAAGCTATTTAATTTATTCTATCACCATAGATTAAATTAAATATACTAACATATTATTACGATTATGCCATTAACTTCTTAAATAATTATTCTTCCTTTTATGGTGTGACCCTTTAGGTTCTCCATATTAAACCTAGGTTGTGAATAAATCAATTAGAACAATTCTAATCTTATTTAAATAAATAAATTAAACAATTAATTTATTTAAATAAATAATATTTATTCTACAATAGGATAAGCCTCCTAGCGATCAACGACTTTCCGGATAATATAGATTTCAACATTAATCATAAAAGAACCTTTGAGTAAATAGTTACCGTATGAATTCAATCCTTCCACCATCTGATGTCCCAATTAAATATAAGACATGGAATTCTTTATCAAGTCTTATTTTATTTAATTATATGTATTTCGACTCTTAAATGCACAACTCAAATAATGCAAATTAGAAACTCCTTTCTAATTTCATTCTCGCCAACCAAGGACTCTTGGGTTGTCATTTATCGAATCACATAGGACATTTCTCTTCTTTTATTAAGTGGTAGATTCTTTATTGATCATACATTATCTCCATGTACAACTTATTATACCCAAGCATACCCTTTGATATACCCTAAGGGTCTTAAGGAATAAGTCAAAGTATAACTCATCATACACAAGATACTATGATGATCTCAAGTCCAAGGATTACTTATACTACTATCACTACAAGAATTCCTATTGACAGGCAAATAAAACTCCATTAGGTATTCCTTAGCGAGCCACGTTCAGTGAACTTATTCTCTAATAAGCACCTACATACTTGCTTTAGTGTCTCCACACAAATGATCATGAGATCAATCATCCTCATCCAATGAGCAAGCAACGTATGTACCAATCTATCCGGATTCACTAATCCCCAATTTAGTAATCCAATGATTGGGAACTATTTTAGTTTTAAGCTTTCTAAGAATTTAGATCTCATTAGAATGATCATCATCATTATTCTAAAAGCATTGCTTAAAACTATGGGTTTATCACATATTATAAAACAAAGATCATGTAGATAATTAAAAGCCTTTAATAAATTAATACTTTTTATTAATAAATGAATAAGATTGTTACAAAGTATATGCTTTATCATCAAACATGATTGGCTTGTGTGCATACTACTTTCAATTTGGTCCATGAGAAGGGTCAAACCGAAGATAAGACCGAGGAGATAGAGAAGTCAAGAAGGAACCGAAGCGAAACCTCCGAAAGACCTTCAACATGTAGCAGGGAGGAAGGTTGGGTAAGAGAATCACGTCGAGTGATCGCGAGAGCGAGAGGATGATAGTCATGCAAAGAAAGCGAAGATTGGGGAAACGTACTCTACACTTAACAAGGCAATGAATGAGACCCAAGATCGAGTTTTGAGGTACCCGATCCAATTCGAAGGACTACCATTGTACATGATGGATCGCAGGACGATGTATCGCATCTTAGAAGAGGGCGTAGCAAGGCTAATCAAGACTTTAACCGATAAGCGGTGATATGATTTATTTAATTATGTGAAGAACTTAATTAGTTTTAGATGTAAATTCTGACGTGTTTATGAACGAAGGAATATTTGAATGTTTTAAATCCTGTGGATTCTTTATTCCAGGATAGTTGATGTAAATAGCAGTTATGCTATCATTTAATGTTAAAACTTTTGATTTGAATGAAAATATATCAAGTTGTTTGAGATGATGTGTTAAATGAGTATGTTAAATTGTTAAGTAATGCCTTAACTATTTAGAGAAATAAATAAAGTTCTAATAAGCATTTATTTAACATAAATATGCCGCCAAGGAGAAGACAACAGCGTCAACCGGCTCAGGAAGAGTCGACCAATAATAACAATAACGCCAATGCTAATCCGTTCAGCAGTTGGTGAACTTACTAACTGGAGCCATGAATAATCAACCTCAAGCTCCACCAAACACAACGTTTAAAGACTTCAAGATGGTGGGACCGCCAGAGTTCAAAGGTTCCATGAACCCAATCGAGGCTCAAACGTGGGTTATGAAAATGGAGAAGGTTTTTGACGTTGCTAGGGTTAGAGAAGACGAAGACCGCTTTTAAATGTTTATCTTTGAAGTCTCGAGGCTAGCTATTGGTGGCAAGCAAACAAAAGTGTGAGGAGGTGAAGGTGTAATTACGTGGGAGAGATTTAAAGAGATGTTTTTTGAAATGTATTTCCCAACTAGTTTGCGAGAATCGATGGAGGTTCAATTTCTAAGTTGAAGCGGGGAAACATGAGTGTACCGACTCTGCTGGCTAAATTCTACGAGTTGGCAAGGTTCGCCCGTACAAGTACACACACGACGAGAGAAAAGCCAAAGATTCTAACAAGGACTAAAGCCTTGGGTGTACAACAAGGTATCAACATTTCAGATAAACACATTTGCCGGAGTTTTGGAAATGGCCATCCTCGCTGAAGGTGGAAGCGATGCGGTGACCAAGTACAATCAAGATCAGAAGAAGAAGAGTGAAGGTGAAATTAATAACAAGGCCAGTGGAAGTGGCACAGGAGGTGGAAATTTCAATCAGAAGAAAAGATGGAATGACAACTCATCATCGGGAAATCAGCAAGGTAATCAGAAGAAAAGAATCGAAGAATGCGCGACTTGCGGGAAAGCCCATCTGGGAGTTTGTATGAAAGGAAAAAGAGTGTGCTACAAATGTGGTCAGGAAGGCCACATAGCACCAAACTGTCCAAACCCAAAGAAGGGTGCTTGTTTTACTTGTTGTTCGAAGGACCATCTGGCAAGAGACTGTCCCAAGAAGGGATCAGGATGGTCAGGATTAGGAGCAAACCGGGGAAATAACAGTGGAAATACCTTAACCATCACCGGACCAACCGTAACAAACCGACCGACCGCCTAGACTTTCAACATGGCGGTGCAAGATGCAGTTCAATCCCGTGATGTAGTGTCAGGTATCATTCCGATCAATAAAGTTAATACTTACGTATTATTTGATTCGGGTGCTACTTGTTCCTTTATATCCGATGATTTTGCCAAGAATTTAGATTTGCCTAAGAATGAATTGGATTACCCCATGAACATAGAAATTATGAATAGAGAAATAATCCCTGTTAAGTATATACATAAGAATTGTAGAGTGGATATTAAGGGTAATATCATGAACGTAGATCTTATCCCTATTCGACTTGGGGAATTTGACGTTATTTTGGGAATGGACTGGTTATTCAATTACGGGGCTGTAATTGATTGCCAAAAGAAGCGTATTAACCTTATGACTCAAAATCGAAGGTTGTATTTTATAGTAACAAGTCGCTTGAGACAAGCAAGTTGTCGGCGATGATGCAAACCAGAAAAGTTATTAAGACAAGGTTGTGTAGGATATTTAGCTTACATAGTCGACAGTCGAAAAGAGAATCCGAAGGTCGAAGAGATACCGATTGTGAGGGACTTCGTCGACGTATTTCCAGACGATTTGCCAGGACTTCCACCGGATAGAGAGGTAGATTTTGTGATCGATCTGACGCCTGGAACCGCTCCAATATCGAAGGCACCATATCGAATGGCACCAGTAGAGATGAAAGAACTAATGGTACAACTACAAGAATTGTTGGATAAGAAGTACATTCAATCGAAGCGTATCGCCGTGGGAGGCCCTTGGGTGTTGTTTGTGAAGAAGAAGGATGGAACGATGTGGCTCTGTATTGATTACAGAGAATTGAATAAGGTCACGATTAAAAATAGATATCCATTACCAAGGATCGACGACCTGTTTGATCAATTAATGGGAGCGAGATACTTTTCAAGATAGACTTGAGAAGCGGTTATCATCAATTGAAGGTGAGGCGGAGGATGTACTCAAGACGGCGTTTAGAACGCGATATGGTCACTACTAATTTTTAGTAATGTCGTTTGGTCTTACGAATGCTCCTGCAGCATTTATGGGACTAATGAATGGTGTGTTCAAGCCATTTTTGGACAAGTTCGTAGTTGTATTTATAGATGATATTTTGGTATATTCCAAAACCAAAGAAGAACACGAAGAACATTTGAGATTAACGTTGGAAGTATTGAGAAGGGAGAAGTTGTATGCATAGTTTTTTGAAATGCAAATTTTGGATTGAGCGAGTGCAATTTCTTGGTCACGTGATCGATAAAAACGAAATCTCGATAGATCCATCTAAAGTAGAAGTCGTGATTAACTGGGATCAGCCGAGAACGCCGGTCGGAGTAAGTAAGTTTTCTTGGATTAGCGGGGATATTATAGAAGATTCATACAAGACTTTTCCAAGATCGCATGACTCAGATAACGAATTTAACTTCGTAAAATTTGTGAAATTTGTTTGGACGGAGAAGTGTGAGGAGAGCTTTCAAGAATTGAAGAAGAGATTTAGTACGGCACCTGTGTTATCCTTTCCGGATGATACAGGAAATTTTATTGTTTTTAGCGATGCGTCGCATAAAGGACTTGGATGTGTGCTTATGCAAAACGGCAGAGTCATTGCGTATGCATCACGACAGTTGAAGGATTACGAGAAGGGATACCCGCCCATGATTTAGAATTAGGCTGCGATTGTTTTTGCTTTAAAAATTTGGAGGCACTATCTCTACGGGGAGAAGTGTGAAATATATCTGGACCACAAGAGTCTCAAATATATTTTTCACACGAAGGATTTGAATATCGTCAACGAAGATGGTTGGAATTAATTAAGGATTACAATTGTGAGATTTTATACCATTCGGGTAAAACAAATGTGGTTCTTGGCGCCTTAAGTAGAAAGGGTCGTGAGAAATTGATGATGTTGATTGCTCGGGAGGAGCTAATTACGAAATGAGAAACTAGAGTTGGAAGTGAAGTATCCTATGGAGATTGATGAGAAAATATTTTAGGATGCAATGCAATCTGGTACAACTTTACTAGATAAAGTAAAGGAGGCTCAGCTTCAGGACAAAGAATGTATAAAGGTGACAAAGAAGATATCTGAAGGAACTGAACCGAGATTTAAGATGGATAAGGAAGGAATACTGATATTTGAGAGTAGAATTTGGGTACTGCCGATCTGAAGAGATTAAGGAAGACATTTTGAGCGAGGCTCATAGTTCACGATATTCGATTCACCACCTGGTAGTACCAAGATGTACCAAGATCTTAGACAACATTTACGGTGGCCGAATTTGAAACGTGATGTTGCGAATGTGTGTTGCCAAGTGTCGACACATCGAGAAAGTGAAAGCGTAACATCGAGACCAAGGTGGATTACTACAACCATTAGAGATCCCGAATGGAAATGGGAACATATTACAATGGACTTCGTGGTTGGCCTTCGACGACTCGAAAAAGGCTACTGACGCGATATGGGTTATCGTTGATGGATTGACGAAATCCACACACTTCCTTCCGATCAAAATCAGATTCAACTTAGATCAGTTGGTAAGGTTATACGTAAAAGAAATTGTTTGAGACACGAAGCTTCGGTATCAATTATTTCGAGATAGGGATCCACGCTTCACATCAAATTTTTGGAAACGTCTTTAGAATGCATGAGTGCACGATTGCGAATGAGTCTGATATACCACCCTCAAATAGACGGACAAAGTGAGAGAAACGATTGAGACATTAGAAGATATGCTAAGAGCACATGTGATGGACTTTAAAGGAAATTGGGATGATCACCTACCCGTTAGTAGAGTTCGGCTACAACAACGCTTACCACGCTAGTATTGGCATGCCACCTTACGAAGCGTTATCTGGGAGAAAGTGCATAACTCCGCTTTCTTGGGATGAAGTTGGTGAGAGACAATTGCTAGGGCCGAAATTGGTATTAATGAAATGACAGAAATAGTCAAAGTGATCCGAACACGGTGGTAGCGGCTCAAGATCGACAGAAGAAATACGCTGATCCACATCATAAAAATATTGAATTTGAATCAGGTAGTTATGTTTTCTTGAAGGTCTCTCCCTGGAAGGGGAAGATCAGGTTCGGAAAGAAAGGAAAATTGAGCCCAAGATTCATTAGACCATTTGAAGTACTGAGAAGAATCGGAGAAGTTGCGTATGAGGTAGCTTTACCTCCATCACTCGAGAATGTCCACAACGTCTACCATGTTTCTGTGTTACGACCCTACAAAGCCGATTACAAGCATGTAATTGAATACGAACCCCTGCATTTTGAGAAAGACTTATCTTACGAAGAAATTCTGTCCAAATTGTCGACCGAAAAGAACAAGTTCTCATAAATAAAGTTATACCTTCTGTTAAGGTAATTTGGAGGAACCACAACGCTGAAGAAGCTACGTTGGAACTCGAAGAGAATATGATGAAGAATTACCCTCATTTATTTACTTAATTATGTATGGCGATTACGGGAATGAAATCTTTGTAAGGGGAGAATGTAACGGGTCAAATTTATTGAGTCGTGATTACGGGGACGAGAATCCTTTTAAGGGGAAAAGATGTGATGAACGAGATTTTTGTAAATTAATTTTAATATTTATTGAATTAAATAAATATTTTTGATGATTTAATTATTAGATTTAATAATTAGTTGATGCAATTGTGGTAGATTAATTTAATTATATGTGTTACATTTATTAAATTAATGTAGAAATAATTATTATTCAAGTATGTCATTATGTGAGCTTATTGTATTAAATGAAATATTTAATAAGCATAGTGTTATTTTAATTAATGTAATAATTAATTAGAGATTTAATAATTTGATATAATTAATTAATGAGAAAATTAATTATATGATTATGTGAATTTATGAGAAATTATTATATTTAATTTTAAATAAGATATTGATTTATTTTATGAAGGAATGTGACATTAATTAAACTATATGATAAAGCTTTATTAGATTAAATGGTTTTTGAAACCTATTCTAGCTAAACAAACATGGCACTAAGTGAGGTTGGGAGCAGTTACCCATGTTAGGTAACTAACCTCCATCATGCACGTCAGTTGCTTGATTAATATACGTATTCTCCTTTCTTCCTTTTCATTATTTGGCTAAGTCTGGCATAAAACAGAGAGGAAAAAGAGAGAGAGAGTTTGAGAATTTTATTGAGAAAGTTTGGGAAATTGTATTTGAAATAGAGAGAATTGTTATCCTTGTTCATCTACGCTTGGGTAATTCTCTTCAAGCCAATTTATATTTCACGTCAATTAGTTTTCATGAAAATGGCTTTTAAAACCTCTGTTATGTCTCTATAATTGAGAAATTGTGTTATTATATGGATATATGTAATAATACAAGTAGCATAACATGTTTTATATATATATTGCATGATTCCATATCATAAATTTCATAATACGATGACTTGTTATTTCAAAATTTACTGAGTTTGGGTTTTGGCCTTATGGCCCTTATAATGTAATTTTAGTGTGTCAAACATAAATGTTTCCCTAAATTTTACACTCGTATATTATTATACATGTTGATACGAAGAGACCAAACTTTAAACGAACGGATTCGGTGTTATAACGAATCCGTAGTGTCAATTTTCATGTTTTATTTTCAAAACCTTCAAGAACATCAAAGTCAGTGAAATTATAGATTTTAACTCTGTGATTAAGTGTTTAAATTAGTTAAAACCATTCTATAAATGTTGGGTTATGTTTATGCATGAATTATAACTTGTGGGTATGATTAATTTCGTGTAGTAGTAATTTAATTAGAATTTTGAATGTGTTCGCGCAATTTTTGCGAATCATAAATTCTTTCTATTCGCCATAGCATGCCATGCCATTCATCCTCGTCGTTTTATGGTCCGTTGACTGCATGCAGTCATATTGCATCACAGCTGATGATCTGAATCTCAGCATGACGCCATTGAGCCGTAAAGCGCTGTACTACAATACAAAGTGAAATAAGCAAATACCACTCTGCAGAATGTCCATAAATGAGATATTTTTAATGTTCAAGTCTAGCAATGTGATAGCAACTTAATGTAATGAACATAAAATTATGTTATAAGTATAATGAGATGTTAAAATAGATACTTATCATGTAAATAATATAATTACATGTGGATTGAATTATGGATTTCATAATTAGCTTGTTATTCATGATGTGTAAATTATGTGACAAAGTGGTAATTTGACTAAGTATAGTCAATATTCGAATTAGACAAAAGAATGAGTTTATGATGATTAGTTAAGTTATAATTAACCGGTATTGTGAATGTGAATGGTATGTAGGATTAAATTCAAAGAACGTGCTTAGTTAAAGAGTAATCTACGCACGAGGCAAGTTTCCTAACCCTACTTGTCATTATTGTTCAAGTTTATTATTTACCTCGAGTAAATTATCATTGCTATTATTCAAGTTCAAAGGTTATATTAAAGATTGATTATCTTTTCAAAGCATGATTCAGTTATACAATAATTGTCCTATTGTATACTTCTTGAGATTATTATTCAAATTGAATATCATTATTGTTGAACCTTATTAGACTAGTGAACTTTATTGATTCGACTAGTCCTTTTTACATCTGATAAGTCTTTCTCGACTTGGATTGGTTCATATCACCCGATGATTTCTTCCGTCTGTTGTACCAATTAAAGCCCCAACACTCGACGCTTTCTCCAACTTCGTCCCAAAGATAAAGGCGTTCTACATTTCCTCCCATACGCTTCTTCGTACGGCAACATTCCAATGTCAAGCGTGATAACAATTGTTATACGCGAACTCTACTAATGGATGGTGATCCTCCCAACTACCCTTGAAGTCCATCACACAAGCTCGGAGCATGTCTTTAAGTGTTTGAATTGTTTTGTCGCTCTGCCCACTCGATGCATGGATGATCGCGATACTCATTCGTAGTTATGTCCCCATTCTTTCTTGAAGACTCTTCCAAAAGTTTGATGTGAAATGCGGATCCTATCCGATACAATAGATATCGGCACCCCATGTCTCGAGATAATTTCCTTGACATATAATTTAGCTAATCGTCCAAACTATACTTAATCTTAATCGACAAAAGTGAATTGACTTAGTAAGACGGTCACTGATCACCCATATAAGCGTCGTGCCTTTTCTTCGTTCTTGGGAAGTCCCACCACAAAGTCCATTGTGATGTGCTCCCATTTCCATTCTAGAATCTCTAATGGTTGTAATAACCCGCTTGGTCGTTGGTGCTCTCCTTGACCCTCTAACAAGTTAGACATCTTCTTACACATTTCGCAATCTCTCTTCATGTTTGGGCACCGAAGTGGTGACGCAAATCTTGGTACATCTTCGTGCTTCCGGGTGTATCGAATATCTCGTCTCAGTCGCTTTTTACAAAATCTCTTCTCTCGGTTCAAATACTAACAGTAACCAAATTCTTCCTTCAAATCTTAGCAAATTCAAAGGTTATCAACCTTAAATTTTAATTCATCACCTCCAAATAATCGCGCTTGATGTTATTGCAATCTTCGCTGTTCTCTTGTTCCTCTTTAACCTTATTTAATAAAGTCAAGCTCATTGTCACCGTAAATAATTGCTCATTTGGCCTCTCCATCGATACCTAATTTCCAAGTCTAGTCGTTCAAATCTTTCACCAATTCTTCTTGAATGGTCAACTTTAATAACTTCTCTATGCCTTTTCTGCTCAAGGCATCTGCCTCTACATTTGCTTTGCCTGGATGGTACAAAAATTCACAATCATAATCTTTGATCAATTCTAACCATCGGCGTTGCCTCATGTTTAACTCTCTCTGCGTGAAGATATACTTTAGACTCTTGTGATCCGTATATATCTCACACTTCTCGCCATACAAATAATGCCTCCAGATCTTCAAGGCAAAAACTATTGCTGCTAACTCCAGGTCATGAGTCGGATATCCCTTCTCATAATCTTTCAACTGACGTGAAGCGTACGTAATGACCTTGCCGTGTTGCGTCAGTACACAGCCAAGACCCTTGTGTGACACATCACTATACACTATAAACCCTCCCGTGTTGTTCGGTAAGGCCAACACAAAAAGCTTGACTAAGTTTCTTCTTCAATTCTAGGAAACTTTCCTCGTATTTCTCAAATCAAACGAACTTAACTATTTTTCTAATAAGATTGGTCAACAAATGATGCTAATTTCAAAAAATCCGATTAAATCTTCAATAGTATCTCGCCAATCCTAAGAAACTCAAATTTCGCATTGGCGTCTTTAGGTCGCTCCCAATTGATAACCGCTTCTACCTTCACCGGATCCATCAAACACCATTCTTGTTGATAACGTGCCCTAAAATCCGCACTCTCTGCAACTAAAACTCACACTTGAGAATTTTGCGCATAACTTCTCCCCTCCTTAATGTCTCCAACACTATCCGAAGATGCTCGACGTGTTCTTCCTCCGCTCTCAATACACTAGGATGTCATCTATGAATACAACACCAAACTTATCCAAATCTTCGTTTGAACACTCGCTCATCAAATCCATAAATGTTCTTTGGCGCGATTCATTAATCCAAATGACATTACTAGAAACTCAAAGTGTCCATACCGAAGTTCTAGTGGTGCACAAATAAATGCCCCAAGCCCGCAATCCCTTGATCTGCCTTGGTCCCTTGGTCAACAATAGGCCTAGTCAAAGCTTCGGGCAGCACAGACGTTCTGAAACCCACTGTACTACTGAATGTACCTTGATTTTAAGGCTAATATCCGGCCCCACCCATTTAATGAGCGAGATTTTTTGTAAATTAATTTTAATATTTATTGAATTAAATAAATATTTTTTGATGATTTAATTATTAGATTTAATAATTAGTTGATGTAATTGTGGTAGATTAATTTAATTATATGTGTTACATTTATTAAATTAATGTAAAGAATAATTATTATTCAAGTATGTCATTATGTGAGCTTATTGTATTAAATGAAATATTTAATAAGCATAATGTTATTTTAATTAATGTAATAATTAATTAGAGATTTAATAATTTGATATAATTAATTAATGAAAAAATTAATTATATGATTATGTGAATTTATGAGAAATTATTATATTTAATTTTAAATAAGATATTGATTTATTTTATGAAGGAATGTGACATTAATTAAACTATATGATTAAGCTTTATTAGATTAAATGGTTTTTGAAACCTATTCTAGCTAGACAAACATGGCACTAAGGGAGGTTGGGAGCAGTTACCTATGTTAGGTAACTCCCTCCATCATCTTGCGTCGATTACTTGATTAATATCGTATTCTCCTTTCTTCCTTTTCATTATTTGGCTAAGTCTGCAGCATAAAACAAAGAAGGAAAAGAGAGAGTGAGTTTGAGAATTTTATTGGGAAAGTTTGGGAAATTGTATTTGAAATAGAGAAATTGTTATCCTTGTTCATCTACGCTTGGGTAATTCTCTTGAAGCTAATTTATATTTCACGTCCATTAGTTTTCATGAAAATAGCTTTTAAAACCTCTCGTTATGTCTCTATAATTGAGAAATTGTGTTATTATATGGATATATGTAATAATACAAGTAGCATAACATGTTTTATATATATATTGCATGATTCCATATCATAAATTTCATATAATACGATGACTTGTTATTTCAAAATTTACAGAGTTTGGGTTTTTGGCCTTATGGCCCTTATAATGTAATTTTAGTGTGTCAAACATAAATGTTTCCCTAAATTTTACACTCGTATATTATTATACATGTTGATACTGAAGAGACCAAACTTTAAGCGAATCGGATTGATTGTTATAACGAATCCGTAGTGTCAATTTTCATGTTTTATTTTCAAAACCTTCAAGAACATCAAAGTCAGTGAAATTATAGATTTTAAGTCTGTGAATAAGTGTTTAAATTAGTTAAAACCATTCTATAAATGTTGGGTTATGTTTATGCATGAATTATAACTTGTGGGTATGATTAATTTCGTAGTAGTAATTTAATTGGAATTTTGGGATCGTGTTACGCAATTTTTGCGAATTGCGAAACAATTTCTAATTCATGCATACCATGCATTCTTGCCTCATGCCTTATGGCATGCAATGCGATTACTGCAGTCTTTAACGCCAGAGATCTCAAGCCATAGCGCACAAAGATCGCAAATGAAATACAAAATACAAAAGTGGCGCCCATAACGCTCACTCAAAATGTCCAAAATGAGATATTTTTAATGTTCAAGTCTAGCAATGTGATAGCAACTTAATGTAATGAACATAAAATTATGTTATAAGTATAATGAGATGTTAAAATAGATACTTAGCATGTAAATAATATAATTACATGTGGATTGAATTATGGATTTCATAATTAGCTTGTTATTCATGATGTGTAAATTATGTGACAAAGTGGTAATTTGACTAAGTATAGTCAATATTCGAATTAGACAAAAAAATGAGTTTCTGATGATTAGTTAAGTTATAATTAACTGGTATTGTGAATGTGAATGGTATGTAGGATTAAATTCAAAGAACGTGCTTAGTTAAAGTGTAATCTACGCACGAGGCAAGTTTCCTAACCCTACTTGTCATTATTGTTCAAGTTTATTATTTACCTCGAGTAAATTATCATTGCTATTATTCAAGTTCAAAGGTTATATTAAAGATTGATTATCTTTTCAAAGCATGATTCAGTTATACAATAATTGTCCTATTGTATACTTCTTAAGATTATTATTCAAATTGAATATCATTATTGTTGAACCTTATTAGACTAGTGAACTTTATTGATTCGATTAGTCCTTAGTTGATGAACGTTCTAAATTTGAACCCTTATTGAATTATCCAAACCAAACTTCCTTTAAAAGCGGACTCGAATGTCAAACCGAGATGAACAACCCTCGAAGGGATTTACTTATCGTTAAGCGTTAAGATATTGTGCACGTGATGGTACTAAGGGATGATCCCCCTAAGTCACGAGTAGAAAGGTCCATAGTCTTACGATCATTAAAGGTTTCAAGTATAACCCTCGATAACCTGGGATATAGTTCAGTCTTTACGACCCTCGAAATCTTTTGATTCTTGTTATTCATTCTTGATTCAAAAGTTGAGCTTTTATTCAGATGTCTTTGATTTACTCGTATGTTATTAAACTGTTATTTCATCGTTATACTTGTGGGCAATAGTGTTCACTCTTGCTTATTAATAACATTGCAATTAAGAACGAAAGAACTGATGAACCTTCCACTAGTAAAGGCATGGACAAAGTTAGCAAGTGATGAAGACTTGTTGTTTATATGATGATGTATTTTGTTTAAGACTTGATTTAATGATTTATGATTCCGCACAGATGTTTAAGGTTAGTTTAACCTGGGACTATATTTATGATTCAGATGTTGTAACCCTCTAAAGGGAAGATTTTATTTCTATCTATTGCATAGTTTGCATTTATTATGGATAGATAAATAAATGATATTTGTACAGTGAAACACCAAATCCCATGAAATCGAAGTACCCAAATTTAAAGGTGTCACATAACTTGGCCTTCAAAATAGTCTGGCCTGGCCCAAGGCCTGAACCGACCCGAGGGTCAAGCCTGGCCCTTATACAACATGTTTGGTTTGAATGCTTGATACTTGTTATACCTTTTATAGAAAAACACCTTCCTGACTTTCAGCAAATACTAGATGTGGGACTTACAGAAAAAGCACACAGTGTATACATCATATATATTATTTCACTAATTTTACCATAGTCATCCCACATGACAACCTCCTTTTTCAACAACTTTAGAATACTTAACACAAAGTTGACTAATATACCAAAGAAAAGTTCTTAAAATGAATAATGTTCAACTTTTGCTAAAACTAAGATTTTGAAGCACAACTAACAAAGTGTTGGACAGAGACTTGGAGCGAAGAAATTTTTACCCAAGATTGGGTTGTGAACGTCTTTTCTTACTATTCTTTTCATCTCCTACTTATGTTTTATAAATAGAGAAGGTCCTCCACCATTAAGAGACTGTCCACTATAGCTGGCTGGGTAAATGTATCAATGGAGGATTTGTTGTAATCTCCAATGAAAGTGTACTATAATTATTAATAATTTAGAGTGCATATATTTTATAATTAGTTTTTGATTTTTTTGAAGAATGAAGAAATAATCTGATACAAACAAAAGTTAAAGAGGGTGTGGGATTCATTCCTATTATAATATCCGTCAGAAACTTCGGCTCACTCAAACTCTACATTATTCTTTTCTTTCTTCGGTCCCGACTGTAGAGTAAAGCATGCACATACGAGACCACTTTCGATTTATTTGCTTTCAATTATTGACTCAATTTTCGATCCCATTTACAACTTCCCTTGATCCCGAGTTCTCTTTTTTCCTTTTCTTCTATTTTTGGTCCCCGAGATAACGAAGGAAATCTAGCTCTGTATCTTCACTAACCCAACTAAAAGATTCCTCCTCTATTTGATAGATTTAGAAAAGAAATAATCTTCTTTAGTACAAATATATTTTATTTTTTTGTTCACATGGGTATGATTGTATTTTACTTTTTAGATTATATGTTCAATTCATCTCATGAAGTATTGGTTGCCTTTATTGTTGGTGAGTCTTATTTTGTAACAAGTTATTGAACTGATTGAAGAAAAGGAAAGGAAGAAGTAATACATCTACCTTTGTGTTTTGTCCCGCAAGTTTAATAGCAAACTATAAGAATGAGAGGCATTTAGTTCAATTACATTTTTGTTTCAAAGTCCCACATAGTCTAGTTAACATCTCTTGTCCCTACTTTTCTTCTATAAATAGAGGAGAGGTCAAGTTCAAAATTTTGAAGTACAATGCACTTGAGTTTGTGTTGAGTTTGGCCAAGCATGGCATAGTCCCACTCCCA
Organism: Panax quinquefolius; assembly: GCA_020205615.1. Classification (NCBI taxonomy): domain Eukaryota; kingdom Viridiplantae; phylum Streptophyta; class Magnoliopsida; order Apiales; family Araliaceae; genus Panax; species Panax quinquefolius. Next base: position 114,746,547 of record CM035160.1, on the reverse strand, counting down.
CATAGTCTAAAAAAAAGTTTTTTCTCTATGCTTTTTGTTAATAAATGGAGATTTGGCTAAGAATGGCATAGTCGGAGTCCCACAGTCTAAAAATAAGTTTTTTGTATGGCTTTTCTTTAATAAATGCAGGTTTGGCTAAGCTTGGGCATAGTCCCACATAGTCTAGTAAAAAATTTATTGTCTCGCCTTTCTTTAATAAAGGAGAAGTTAAGTTTAAATTTTTTGAAGTAAAGATTTCTTCGGTCCCGACTTGGGCTTAGTGAGGCCTAGCTTGGCCTGGCCTGTAGGCCTCAACAGGTCACATTTTTTGTTTCAAATTCGGCCTGGCCTGGCCTGCAGTCAAAAAGTCAAGGCTTGACCTGGCACAGTCAACTGGCCATTGCTCACAGCGAGCTTAGGTCAGCTTTCAACCGATCAAACAAATCGTTTATCCCGGCAATCGGTACTTATTCTTAATGGTGACATTGTTCAACTCTCCAGTAGTCGTACAAAGTCTTAGCGACTCATCTTTCTTCTTTACTGAATAAAGATTTGGTGCTCCCCACGGTGATCTACGCCTCGGTCGAATGTATCCTTTATCTAACAACTCTTGTAATTGAGCCATCGGTTCTTTCATCTCTCTAGGTGCCATACGATCGACGCTTTGTATCTGGGGTCTTTGTCCTCAATGCCAAATCAATGACAAACTCAATCTCTCTATCCGGTGGCAATCCCGGAATCTCGTCTGGGAAGACATCAACGAAATCCCTTACTATAGGTATCTGACTCAGCTCACCCTCGACTCGTCGAGTATCAATTATGTGAGCCAAATAACCTATACAACCCTTCTTAAGCAATCTCTGAGCTTGCACCATCGTCAGACAATGAGATTGTCTCGGCGATTTACTACTGTAAAATACCACCTTCGATTTATTCGGAGTCTTAAGGTGTACACACTTCTTCATACAATCTATAATCGCTTTCGTGAACCGATAACCAATCCATTCTAAGGATTACATCGAACTCCCCAAACGAATTCCAGATCAAATCCACTTTGAGCTTAAATCCTCGTAATTCGGCATAACAATTCCTATGAATATATTCTACGGGAATAATTTCCTTGTTCGCTACTTCTACGTTCATAGGTTGTTCTAATCTCTCACGGGGTAAGTCTAACTGTTTAGCAAATTTTTCGAAAACAAAAGAAGCAGTAGCTCCCGAATCAAATAACACGTATGCATCTATATCATTGATCGGAACGATACCTAACACCACGTCCTTAGATTCCACCGCATCCTGTACGGTCATCTTGAACGTTCGTGCCGTTGGTCTGTTGGCTTGACTGACTGACCCACCAATGTTCAGTCCATTGTTGTTATTGTTGCGGTTGTCGCTAGTTGCATTGCCCTTTTTCTTCGGGCAGTCCTTAATTTGATGATATGTGGCTCCACACGAGAAACATCCTCCCTTCTGCTTATTCGGACACTAAGGAGCCATGGGCCCCGGTTGTCCACAATGATAACAAACACTATTTCCGTTCATGCACTCCCCCGAGTGATTCCTCCCACAATTGTTGCACTTCATACTCTTCTTGGCCTCCCCTCCGGACTTATTACCTCCAGAGGATTGACTCTCCATCCATTTACGCTTGTTGGGGTTGCTGCCTCCGTTGCTTCCCCCTTTCTGTCCATCCTGACCGGTCTTCTTTTCTTGTTTGAATCGAGCGATGGCCTCATTGCCTCCTTCGGTAATGATAGCCCTTTCCAAAAGAGTAAGTCTTGATCTTCAACACATCCACTACTTTCTGCACCCATGGTTTCAGTCCTAATTCGAACCTCCTTGCCTTCCTGGCCTCCGTGTCAACCTGATGTGAAGCGAATTGGGCTAACTCGTTAAATCTCGCCGCGTACTCTGCGACAGTCATACTACCTTGTTTCAGTTCCAGAAACTTAACCTCCATATCTTGTTACATATTCTCCGAGAAGTAATTCTCGAGGAATAGCTCCTTAAATCTCTCTAAGAATAACTCCTTCGTCACGCTTCTACCTTATTGGCTTTCCACCAATAGTTAGCCGCTTCTTCATCATAAAAGTGGCAAAACTCATCTTCTGTGCTTCGGCCACTCGTGCGACCTCAAACACCTTCTCTATTTCTTCTATCCATGTATGGGCTTCAATTGGGTCCAAGGTTCCTCGGAACTCCGGTGGTCCTACTAATTTAAAGTCCTTAAAGCTAGCCAAGTTTTGTCCTGGCTGCCCTGCTGCTAGCGGGGGTCTGTTTTGTATTGCCTCACTTAACAGGTTAATGAAGTTCTGCATTGGATCAACATTTTCTCCTCCACCATTGTTAACAGATCTTTCCTCCCTCTGATTCCGCTGAAGTCTCCTAGGCAGGATCTGAGGAAAGGAAGAAACAATTAGGCTTTATGTGATATGATATCCATGTTAACATTAAGAAGTTTAAGACGTCTATCAATCATTTTTGATTTAAATAAACCACTTCAATATCATAATAAAACTCGATGGATTTCCCCAACCCATCACTTACATACTCTACTTGAGTTTTCTACTAAGGTTATAACCTAGGTTTCGCATTCCTAACGTTTATAACCTAGGCTTTGATACCAACCTGTGACAGCCCCAAATCCGGGTCCTCTGACCCCGGTTCGGTCATCACGATAAACTACAAACATCCACCTCTAAACAACATACTATAACTAAAATGCGGAATATAATAAACGTACGTCGTTCATTCAAGAGGTGTTACTAGTCCCAAGATTCGATAACCTTAAAATATTCTTACAAACATACCCTAAAGTAAATATTAGGGTTCATATTACATAACAGTAATTTAAACTAAGCACAAGGTAAAATCTGCTTTCTTGCCACTAGTCTACATCTTCCCTTTACCCTTGTCATTCCCTAAGGTCTCGAGTTTAGCTGCAATATATTCATGATATAGCAAGGATGAGCAACAAGTTTGCTCAACAAGTTTAAATACAACAATAAGGATATATCATGATGAATGGAAAATATCTGGCAATGGATTCAACAATATGAATATCACAAGCAAGGACAATGTTTGCTTTTAGAATAACTATTAGTCGAATAGACTTTGAACTATATCACTCCAATGGAATCAATAGTTAATTGACCCTTTGGTTACTAGCTACAGAATAAGTACTTGAGGGTATCAGCCTCGCGTACACTATGTATATGCATAACATTTAAATATGTTCTTTGTATCTTATATTAGATACCTGGGGTACTCCCATATCATAAGAGGGGTGTTCATTCAGTCTAAGAATCCTTACCATCAATTGGTTGGGATAGCTTTTATAAAACTTCATATACTTGTCTGACCGAACAAAGGTTCAGACTCTATCTGCCACAGTTCAAGAATTATAGAACTTTAAATGAAGTACAAGTCCAGGACTGTACGAATTCAAGTGCACTAAGTGCGAATGTCAATAATATCGATGTGGAATAATTGTAAGGTAATTAAACCACTTAATAACATGCTTGGAAATAAAGTTCAAGCTTAAACGAATAACTTTCAATTCAACAATAACCTGCTCAATACGATATGAGAAGGATAGAAAACTTTCACAATCAAGAGTGAAGTTCAAGGAAACTTGCAACATAATAATTTTGGATACTTGCTCAATATAAGTAGGGTTCAAAGAACTTGCATAAACATATACCTATTTGTACAAAATAAAGGTAGTGCGTAAGGTTTAGATACTTACCTGTTTGCTCAGCTACAATATAATTCTAGCTTTAGTTACTTGCGTTGAAACGACCTAACATTTAACAAGTCAGTCTTTTCAATTAGTACGTATAAACTAATATGCGTTTACACTTACAAAAATCAAATCATCACCTATCATGCTTCTATACATGTGTCATTACATTCCACGATTAGTTTCTAACACACTAAGTCATAGTTGAAACCACTATTAACTTTAAAGTTGTAAACATCAATTCATCGTAGCATATTTCACTAACATGCTTATTAACACATGACTACTATACTGGACATGTATTACATATTAGAGTAACCATATAAGCCTGCATCAGTTCTCAATTTAATAATGAACTCGGATCTCAAGAGTAGCATAAATGCGCTACGCTGATTTGCACTAAGGAGACTCATGGCCTACCGCTTCCCACGGTGCAAACCAAGACAGGTACGCTTTTGCGATAACCCGGTCAAGCACGACTTGTAATAAGCGAAACGAACAATCATGCATAACACACATGTTACCATATGAATAACTAATTTTAACCCTTCATCAAACATATCATAGGTCATTATTAGTTTTTCATTTACTCAAGAGACTTCAAATGTTAAGCTAACAAAGTCGATCATGTCTAGTCATTATACACATGTTACATGGTCCTTTGGCCTCAACTATACATTCATATGCTAGATATCAAAGGCATACTTACAAGTTCTCAAATTATAGTTCATCAAGTTCATTTTCAAAACTTTAAGTCTCTATTAGTAAAACTTCTTCAAGCATACAAAAATAAGTTTGCATAGTCTAATTCATGCTTTCATAATCACATAATAGATCACATGAACGTATCTTTAAGTTCAAAGCTTAGCGTATACATAGTTCGTTTATACATAGCCAATTCTCTTTTCAATCATGCTTGAATATCTCATATTACCTTTAACCATATAACCAATCATATTGTCATATGTCAAGACATATATCAGAACGTAATACATTTGCATCAAATGTTAGAACTTGTTTTGCAAAAAGGTTTAGCAAAAATATTTTCAAACTCTGTAAGTCCTCTTTAAATAACTAAGTCAAAACAAACCTATAATGGCTTACTATATACATAACAATCTCAGTTCACATGTTCAGGTCATTTGTATGCATATGATAATCAAAGTAACATGCTCAAATTATCTTAAGGAGCTAACATGAGCAACTGAGATCTGCTACCCGCGCGACCGCGTGGTGAAAGACTAGGGAAGTGGCGCGGCCGCGCCACTTCAACCATAAAGATAAATAAGGACTCTGCTTCGGCAGAGTTCCAACATAATCCACATCAAGCCTCAGTTTAAACCCATTATACAACTCTTAGACATGCAAACAAACCAAATAACACAATGACATGCTAGTCTATATCAATTAACAGAGAATTCTTGAGAATTGTAAGAATTTGACAAAAACCCAACTAAGAACAAAAGCTTAGGATTTTATAACTCTTGGAGCTAAATGAACTTAGTTTCTTCCTCTGAGCTTGCAACCTCTTTTTTGGACAACACACACTAAGTTTCGATTTCTCAGAGTTTTAATAGACAATTTCAAGTAACGTAAAAACTGAAAATGGAGCAGCCATTTATAGAAAGAACTTGGACTGGACAATCACATTGCACTGAGGTTGAATTCATGGTGCATTAGTAGGAAACATTGGTTAATAAGGAGTGGGTTAACAACCCACCACCAACCATCACCATAGCCAATGATCACTGACTTGGAAGTTACGTATTTAGGTGATAGGTTACTGTTCATGTACTGATATTGGACTCTCAATTTGGGACATGCTCAGCAACAATTTATTTAAGGCTTGGTTTGGGTACTATAATTCCCAAAATATAATTTAAATGTGTTAATGCTACAACACAATGGAAAGTTGGGGATTATTTAAGTACTCACATGAATGTAATAATTCTTACTATATAGTCTATAATATATAGACATATTAATGTGATACCTTGTACAATATAAAATATATAATTAACTACCATATAATAAAGGTTTAATATAGTGTATGTTTGCACAAATTAATCAAGAAAATATATAATCATTTTATAACTTATTAATCTTTTACACATTAATTATTATTTATTTATAATAATTATTACTTAACACATTATCAATTAATTACTCATAATTGAAATTAATCAATATGTTCAACTCTTGCTACCATATTCAAATGAATTGAATATTTAATTATTAATAATCCTATCAATTCTTTGATATCAACCTCTTAGGGTTAGTCCACTAATTTAAATAACTATTAGTGACTCCCTTTAACCAATTCATAAATTCACATAACCACATAAGGTTTAAATAAACTCACAAAACTAACTCATAAAAATTAAATCACATATTTAATTAATAAGGAGTTTAAAATTCGTGGACGTTACACCACCGCCTGCTAAAACATGCCCATGTCGAATCCCGGTTTGGTCGTTATCCCGAATTTCATTTTGAAACCATTTCAGACGGCCTTCCCGAAGACCACCAACGTTCCGGCGATCGGTTCATTGAGGTAATAAATGGAATAGAAGCTGTAACAAAGCCACTTCTCAAAGAGATGTTAGCTTCAGGCTGCCTGAGTTCTAAGTCAGGCAGGCCTGTAACGTGCATAATTGCAGATGGGTTCCTCAGTTTTTTTCTTGATATTGCTAAAGAGGTTGGAGTTCCACTTCTTAATTTTGATACCATTAGCCCTTGTGCCCTCTGGACTAATTTGTGTATTCCGAAACTTATTGAGGTTCGTGAGCTTCCTTTCAAAGGTGAGTTAATTTGATGCTTTTTTTTTTGTTACTTAGTTAATTTGATGCTTTAATTTTTGTTAATGTCTTTGGTATTAATATTTTGTCTATTCTATAATGGACGAGGGTGTCACAAATTCTCTTCCCATGTTGCCTTGTAGGAAGTGTTATCATACTAAAAATTTGTCAATTTTTTACTGAAATATATATAAGATAGACACAATGTTTCCAATTATCATCATAACAAAAGTGCATTGATATTTTTGTGTGCAAGGGAGCGAGTAATATTAAGTAATTAAAGTGAAAAACAGGTCTTCCCAATATGTGGCATATCAATTTTCATAAAAGGCAAATCTCACCTTCTTTAAAATAGTTATGAATGTTTAAGTAATCAGAGTGAACTGAATGAAACAGAATTTTAATTACTGAATGAAAAAAATTGTTTGAAAATTGGCATGTTTGAAACATCTAAATAACATATTTTTATTATTTTATCCCTCTGAAAAAAATTCAAAATTGTTGTAAATTTATTTAATATTACTTAATATAATAGTTAATATTGTAAAAAAAATAATTAAATATAAAATACTTCATTTAGCAGTCATTCAACTCATTCAGCCAAAAAAATTACATTTGGCCCTTCAGCCAAAAAATCTGAACGAATCAGCCATTTAAACTATTTTTATTCAAAACAAACACACTTAATGGTTGACTGATTCAGCCATTCAGCTTCATTCAACTCTAAACAAACACTCCCTTAGTAATTCATAACTTTCTCTAGTTTCTATGGATGTACAATCATTTAAGACGGGGAACTATGACTAATTTATATACACTTTGGTCTAATTTTTAAACAACTAAATTTAATTTGATAACTATAATAACTAAAGGACGATATCATTACAATGTGACAAATAAAACTGAAGTATATGTTTCACATTTTTGGTCAAAAATATATATTTGTGTAAAGAGCTGTCTTTTTGTAGTGAATTAGCTAGTGATCATGAGCTTGAAGCAGTTTTTCATTTACATGTTTGGTGAAGTGTTAATTATTTGAAGTAGTGACTACAGGGTACATGCCATATTTATGTTGGTAGCAACATTTTTAAGCTCACTTCAAGGACACTTAGAACTTTCAGGGTTAAATGTTTTTACAGTCATCGACATCTTTATAAATTTAAACACAAATGGATCATTTGAACTTTTTTTCTTACAGTCATTTCTCAATCGAACTTTAAGATTCTTACAAACCGTTAAGTCTGTTGACTTTTAACGGTTTGACCAATCGGTTTGACTAATATAATTATTTATTATAAAAAAAATACTGATCATGTGGCAATAATAATTCAACGTGGAATATAATAATAATAATAATAATTACGATAATAATAATAATTACGAAAATAATAATAATTAGAATAATAATAATAATAATAATAATAATAATAATAATTTTGAAAATAATTTCGATAATAATAATAATAATAATAATAATAATAATAATAATAATTTCGATAATAATAATAATAATAATACGAGATAATAACAATATTTATAAATTTTATGGTTTATAATTTCCTTAATTATATTTTCCAATAATTACACAAAAACTCATTTGATATTAATTATAAAAATAATTAAATATATAATTTTCATTTATAATAATAATAATATCGATAATAATAATAATACAAATAATAATAATAAAACTTATAAATATTATTATTATTTGTATTATTATTATTATTATTATCAAATTATTATTATTATTATCGAAATTATTTTCAGAATTATTATTATTATTATTATTATTTTCAGAATTATTATTATTATTATTATTATTATTATTATTATTATTATTATCAGAATTATTATTATTATTATTATTATTATTATTATTATTATTATATTCCACGTTGAATTATTATTGCCACATCAGTATTTTTTTTTACAATAAATAATTATATTAGTCAAACCGATTGGTCAAACCGTTAAAAGTCAACATACTTAACAGTTTTTGTAACGGTTTGTAAGAAAATTCGGTTTGTAAGAAAATTAAACTTCAGTGAGTTGACTGTAAGAAAAAAAAGTTCAGTGACCCATTTGTAAGTCGATCTATAGTACAGTGACCTAGAAAGTATTAATTTAACCCGAACTTTCAGTAACACTAATTATTCTAGGCATATAATTATTGTTTTGACATTATTAATGATTTTTAATATTTAGAATTTCTCATCATCTATTCTTCGTATAAATATTTCTCTACAAATGTAATTCTTGATTTAGATTTTTTTTCCCAACTTGTATAATTAGGAAAGGGATAAATCAACTTTTGAGACTGTGACTCTTGACACTTTAACTTTATAATTTGGTGACCAAAGTGAAAAAAGTTCTGTTGGTGATTGTACTCGAAAAATATTACACTCCGTTAAACATTAGGGACACGACTTACAATTTGGTACCCGAAGTGAAAAAAGTTACAAACTGATTATTGTACTCAAAAAAATTTGTAATCTCGTGCTTGTACTTTCCAATTTTTAAATAATCGTTAAAATTGATCCAACGGGAGAGACAAACATACAGAGAGAGAAGCGAAGTCGATGCGAAGAAAGGTCCTCGATGTTTTGTTCCATCTTTTCTTGCCTCCCACATTCGCACTATTGCTCCACAGTGGCACCGACTTGGGAACTCTGGTGTAATCCATTCATTTTGTTGCATGAATTACAATATTCTTCCCGATTTCATTTACGATTCCACTCAAGAGGCGAAATTTCATCCTTTCAATTAAACATTGAAAACCCTTTATTAAATATATGTGAACCAAGAATCAATGGAGAATCGAGATTGTAAGAATGAAAGAAGAAGAAGAATGTAAGAAGAACCTTAATTTTCAAACGAATAAAGATGAAACCCTCTTGCTTAATCTGGCAATGTAACGTTTTTCGAAAGATCATCACCAAATGTATGCTTTTTCACTTCTGATACCAAATCGTAAGTCTTCTCAAGACAAGATCTCAAAAGTTGATTTATCCCAATTAGGAAATGATTTAGATGCAAAGATAACAAGTGTACCAGGAATGGGAAACTTTCTCCAGCGTCGTGATCTGCCGAGCTTTTGCCAGAACAACGACCTCAATGACCCTATTATGCAGCATGTTCTAAAAGAAGACCAAGAACTCCCACGAGCTCAAGGTCTCATACTCAACACATTTGAAAACTTAGAAAAACCCATTCTCACTCATATAAGAACTATATGTCCAAATCTTTACCTTATAGGCCTAATCCATACACTCCACAAATCTATACTTTCAGCAAATAAAAGCTCACCACAAGTCAACTCTTCAAATAGCCTATGGGAAGATGACAGAAGCTGCATGACGTGGCTTGACGCCCAGCCACCAAATTCCGTTATCTATGTCAACGTTGGAAGTCTTGCAGTCATGAAAAGGGACCAGCTCATGGAAATTTGGCATGGTCTGGTGAATAGTGGAAAGCGGTTCTTGTGGGTCCGACGGTTAGGATCCGTCGCGAGAGAAGATGATCAGAAATATGAAACTCCGACAGAACTCTCCGATGCTACAAAGGAAAGGGGGTGCATTGTGAGTTGGGTTCAACAAGAAGAGGTATTAGGGCACCCTTCAATTGGTGCCTTTTTGACTCATAGTGGATGGAACTCAACTTTGGAAAGTATAGTTGAGGGGGTGCCTATGATTTGCTGGCCATACTTTGTGGACCAACAAGTGAATAGTAGGTTTGTAGGGGAAGTATGGAGGATTGGAGTGGATATGAAGGATAGTTGTGATAGGGGTATAATTGAGAGAATGATTAGGGATGTTATGGAGGTGAGGAAAGATGAATTTCAGGAATTTGCCAATGTGATGGCCAAATTGGCTAGACAAAGTGTTTGTGAAGGTGGATCATCTTATTATGGTTTAGATCGGCTAATTAAGGACATAAAAAAGATAAGTTTGTCAACATCACAGGCTTAATAATTTTATTTCTAAATATGTAATATTTATTATTCTCAAAGACTGGGAACAAAAGTATTTCAACTTACCTCAAGGCAAACATACTATATATATATATATATACACATCTATTTACTTCACGAAAAATGTGGCTCAATCTATGTCCAAGATGTAGCAAGTAAAACTCTTGTGTGAGGTGTCTGTAGCTTTATGTGAGGTTGATGGTATTGAGGGATTTATAGTGTGTTTGGTTTTCTTGTGTAAGTTATTTGGAGTGGTTCTGATCAACTTTGTTTTGTCATTCCCATGGTTGCAAGTGTATTAGAGATTTTATATAAAATAATTTCTTTTTGCTGATCAAACAAAAATAAAATTATTATGCCCATTTTATATTACATCAAAAAAAGAGTAATCTTTTTGTAAAACAAAAGTTATTTATGAATGAGACTTTTTTGTGTGAAGCGAAAAAAGTATGGTTGACTTGACTCGTTTCCAATGGCAGCATTACATAGAGTCAAGTCAAGTCATGGCTTCACCCCTATATTTATTTATTTTCAAATCGTATATATGTAGTTAATTTCAATTTCTTAATTTACAAACACTCATTTAATAAAAGAATTTATTTTTTTCCAAACATGTTTTAAGTGTTTAATCTTTATTTATATTTTTGATGTGTTGTACACTAACAAAAATTTTCCGCAATTTTATTAAGAATTCAATCTAAAGATCAATTTCGTAATTTAAAGGAGGCTTTGATAAAAAAAAATTACATTTAAATAGTGTATATTGTTTTATTTTTATTTTTTATTTGGCTATTTGTTTTTAAACATTTTGGCCCTTCCGACTCAAAATCCTGGTGCCGCCCCCTGCTCATAGCCTCAAGAGTAAGACAAATATTTTAATTATATTATGTTCTAAGTTAAAATATAGATATAACTTAATTTTAGTATATTAAAGACCAACAAATGTCATATTAAATTCACAAGGGTTCTAATGGATTTTACCCACAATCACCTACCTTCCGATATATCGAGGCCAGGTGACAAATGACCAAGAGAAAGTTGCATGTCAATATCAATATTTTAAATTTCAGAACAGATATTAGATTGATTTTTTCCAACAAAAATTCCATTTGATCTTCTGCATGCATACAATATCTGGTCAACTAAGGTAGGCAACTACAAGCCGCCAACACATAACATATACTCCCTCCGTCCCAGAATAAAAATTCTTATTATTATTTTGGGTTGTCCCATGTTAAATGTCAACTTTCTTTTAATAACCAAACTTTTACACATTTTTTCCTATTATGTCCGTAGTAACATTAAATATCTCATACTTTTCTTATTCTAATTCTCTCTCCATATTTAATGACATTATTATGGACAATTTTGTCATTTTATTCCTCTTCTTAATATGTGTGAAAAGTTCACCAGGACTTTTATCATGGGACATGGGACGGAGGGAGTAATATTGTTCAATCAAATCATCTTGGCACAATGATTATTTCTATCCCTCATGTATTAAGAGTATGAATTTGTAGGACAAAGAACTTCAATGGATCAACATACACTCCCACCTCAAGTGCTCTGTGCTCATATTTCCCCTCCCGGTGCAGGGACACGTGAACTCCATGCTCAAGCTAGCCGAGCTCCTCTGCTCCACCGGAATCCATGTTACCTTCCTTGTCTCCGCCCAAAACCATACTCGCCTCCTCCGATATACCGACGTTCAATCCCGGTTCAGTCCCTATTCCGGCTTCCACTTTGAAACTCTGCCGGAAGGTATTTATGATGGACAGGTAAACTCCAACGGCCTAATCATGAACTTGTTTGATTCTTTGAAAGAAATTGCCGAACCATTTCTCAAAGATTTTCTATCAGCTCGAAAAAGCCATATGCCCGTGACTTGTATTATAGTTGATGGGCTCTTTAGTTATGTGCTTGATCTTGCTGAAATTGGTCATTCATGTCATCTCTTTCCGCACCATAAGCGCTTACGCTTTTTGGGCCTACTTTTGCATTCCCCAACTTATTACGATCCACCATTTTCCTGATTGTCTGTTATTATGTTTAAAATAATTATCATTTTAATTTTTTGATTCACTTGGTAGGAGATGATATGCATGTACCAATATCGAGTGTGCCGGGCATGGAAAATTATCTTCGACGCCGTGACTTACCAAGTTTTTGTCGTGCCGACTTAACAGATGGTAGTTTTCAAATGGTTCTGAACCAAACTCAGCAAACCCCTCGAGCCCAAGCGCTCATACTCAACACATTTGAAGATTTTGAACGGAATCTGAACGAAGTGCTTCATGTGCCAGATATTCGCAAAAATCTAGTTTCTGGGTCACTGCTTAGAAAGAATGGCTTCAAGTTGGTGTTTGTGTCTAATAAATTTGTACTTACCAAAAAATGATATGTTTGTGGTAAAGGGCTATATGTCTGATGTGCTCTTTAAGATGAATGTAATGATTGTTGTACCGAAGTCTATTGATAATAATAAAATTAATTCTTCTGCTTACTTGTTAGAATCTTCAAATATATGACATGCTAGATTAGGACGTTAATTATGATATAATGCGTAGATTAATTAATTTAGAATTCTTGCCTAAATTTGATATTAATCAAAAGCATAAATGTGAAATTTGTGTGAAATCTAAAATGACAAGATTACCTTTTCATTCTGTTGAAAGAAAAACTGAACCTCTAGATTTAATTCACACTGATATATGTGACTTAAAGTATGTGCAAACAAGAGGTGGGAAAAAATATTTCATTACCTTTATTGATGATTGCACAAGATATTGTTATGTATATTTGCTGAGAAGCAAAGATGATGCTATAGAAATTTTTCAACATTATAAAAATGAAGTTGAAAATCAACTTAGCAAAAAGGTTAAAGCAATAAGAAGCTATAGAAGTGGTGAATATGAATCACCATTTGAAGAGTTATGTTCTTGTTGGTTGATTTCACAATCAATGAATTTGTGCAAGTGTACATAGTCAACAAGTAATAAAGTGATAAGATAAAGTGTCGATCTCACAGAGAATTCTAATCAATAAATTCCAACTACTAGCACTATATCAATCCAATTTTATTTAAACAACCATAAAGTTTGATTTTTCAAAATAAGAAGACTAAATTAACCAATTAAAAAGAGATTATTCTAAAAATAAACCAAATAAATAAAACTAAGATTTTAACAAATAAATTAAGATAAATAAAGATTAAGACTCCAATATCCCCAATTATGAACTATAAACCAATTATTCAATTATCCCAATTATTATGCCTACTGAATTGTTAACGGGAATTCCAAGTGTCAAAAGCCCTTTTCCAAGTGATCAATTAACATCTATTTAATCCAATTAATCTTGTTATATTCCTATGCAAAACAATTAAATTAAACGCATTAAATTCCAATTCCCATCGTGTTATATGCAGTGAACAAATATTCGTATTCAGTTCACGGCCCTAATTATTCGTCATGCAAATAATTAAGCATACATGTTATCATGCCCAGTTCTAACCCTAGATATCCTCTTTCAATTCCTTCTAGAGTAACAAGGTAATTATTGGCCAAATAATTAATCAATAAGCACAAGACAAGATAAACAATTCACTTTGACATAAATAATTGGAATAAATCGAATAACTAATTTATAGACATAAAAAGTTCAATTGAAATCTTAATTAAAGAATTAGTTCATAACAGAATTTAAAACCAACAATCTTTTGCAAAACATTCTTAAGGAATTACACAAATTGAAAATAATGAGAAAAAGAAACTCTAAAGTAAAACCTTCAATCTTCAAGTGATTCCTTGCTGAGCCTCCAAGTATGGTTGAATGAATGCCCCTTTAATTTCAGCTTATTGACCTTTTTATACTCTCTTTCCATATTGCACCAATCCTGATCCATGTCAACTTCTCAATTAGCTCTTAAATCCAAGTTAACTCTTGATCTCTTGATCTCACGCTTTGCACCAACATCACCACGCCAAATACGCTCCTTACCATTGCTGCGTGTGAATTCAATTTCAGTACCCACACGCACTTCATTTTAATTACAAAAATGCCATTAAACAGCTAAAACTCTCCAAATTGCCCCTACAGCTCCCAAATCTGCAAAATAACCACTAGACACAATAAAAATGCTTCTAAAAGACTAGAGAATTCAACAATTTAAGCCCACGTATATCCGATTCATGGGTATATTACCCAATCATCAAATATCCTCAAACTTAAATCGTTGCTTGTCCTCAAGTAACAAAACACAAAACAACACGAAAAACTAAACCACCATGCAAATGCACTTAAAACTATCTACATGTTCGTAATTTCAGCAATCAAATAGCACACATATATTCATTAGGCCTCAGAAAAATCACAAAAACATGCTAATACATCATATTAAAGCAGATCAATAATATCTCAACAATTAGTAAATCTAAATCTGTTATTACTGATATCGTGTGTGTGTGTTCAACAACCATGCTAACTGAGGAAAATCAAAATACGAAACATAATAGATTTCTTAGAAGGCCTCATACAGTGTAAACTCGAGAATTCCTCAAATAAACTAGATTCAGCTAAAATCAAACAATTACCAAAGTCCACGGGTCGAAATGGAATACTTATGCACATATCAACCGGATACTCAAACTTTTAAGCACATATGAACCCTTCCCAAGTATTTCAAACATACATATTTTTCTTTCTCTATTTAGTGAGTGCGTTTTACGCTCCATCTCACTTTTCACTTTTCATTGAACGAGTGTGTTTTACGCTCCATCTCGTGCCTGTGTTTATGGGGAGTGCATTTTATGCTCCATCTCGACCCACCACATGCTTTAATTATTCAACTCGGGAAGGTTCCAATAATTAATTATTTTTTTTTAAAAAAAAATACCCCAAGATCTCCCCCAAACTTGAATTCATGTCTAAATTCAGCTATCACTATTTATTCATATTATTCTTTCATTCAACTTGCATTTATCCATTAGAACTCAATTATCTAACCATTTAAACTTTCTTAGCCAACATGGTCATTTTTCAAAATGTGTTATCTTGATAATATCAGTGTCAAACAAATAAAGATTTAAATTATGTCAAGAAAATCACATCACTAGCTTAACAATCCTTACTAGACTGATTCATGCAATTTTAATTTCATCATTGGCCCCAAACATACGTAACTATTAAACAGCTGGAATTAATATGCAATCCTAAATGCAACACAAACTACTAATGCAAATAAAAATTAACTACCCCCAAACTTATCAAGAGCAATGTCCTCATGCGAAAAATAGAATAATATAAAACAGAGGACTTCTCTGACGAGCTTATTCCTCGGGTGGAGCATCATCATCTTCGCTCATCTCTTGATCAGAAGGGGGAAACACAAGTAGAACAGGCGCAATAGGGAACTGGCTAAGATTAACGCCCGGGTACAGTTGAGCGTTCATAGCATTCTGGACAGCAAATTGGTCGACCAAATATTTGTAGATCACATCTTGACGTTCAGACAGGCGGACATTCTGGGATTCGAGATTGTAGAACCACTACAAAAAAATGGGGCTTCAGCAACAACCGATTTTCGTTGCTAAAGGTGCCAAATTTCGTTGCTAAAGGGTTTTGGCAACGAATTTCTTCATTATTCGTCTTTTCGTTCAAGAATGATGCGTTGCTAATTGTTCCGCAACGAACGTATTTTTTTTGTTGTCAAAAGTAATACATTTTACAACGAAATTTGGCTTTCGTACAGAGACATCGATCCTTTAGCAACAAAATGTATTATTGCAGAATAATTAAAATTTCATTGCTAAAAACCCCATTTCGTTGCAAAAGCCTGCTAATTGACAACGAAATGAACTCTTTTTTTTTGCAATGACTATGCATTTTCGTTGCAATTGACACCATTTTGCAACGATATTTTTCGTTGTAGTAAATTATGAAAAGTATTGTCTAAACTTGCTTTCATTGCGGAATGTAAACTTTTTAGCAACGATTTTCGTTGCTGATTATATTATTCAAAACGACATTATCGTAAAATCAAGAACGAAAATGTTTGTTCTTTGGTTATTTTTCAATAACAACGAAAGTCGTCGATTAGCAACGACATTATATGTTGTTGTTTCTTTATATGTGCAACGAAAATTGATATGATTTGCAACGATAAAAAAATATTGCCTTTTATGTTAGTATTAGCAACAATATCCTCTTCGTTGTTATTAAGTTAATTTTTCGTTGCCAAATATTATATTTTTAATGCCATTAGCCATTAGCAACGAAAATTTATTGCTAAATGTATAAAAAAATTATTGCTGTATTAAAACTTGTTCAATGCTTTGGTAACGAATTATATTGTTGCCAAATCAAAATTTGACATTCTTTTTTGTGTACATTGGTACATTAAATGTCCCCATAGCAAATAATGACAAAATACAAAAACTAAAATATTATTAACTTAATAAAATCATCCACTACATAATCATTCATTATCTTTACAATTAACCATCTAAAGCTACCACAGTTCTTCAATCAAAGTGTATATCTACATATATAGAGAGAGTACACTTCATAATTTTGTCCCTTGTCTTCTGTAAACGTAGCACGGAAATTTGATACCCAGTATTCTAAGGCAGGTCGTAGAAGCAGTCTTCATGCACATATTTAAAAATAATAGCAAGTCAGCAAGTAATTTGAAGGCAAGTAAGCAACAAATCAAATAAACAATAACAAAATGTGAGAACTTACAGAATTAAATAACCTAAAAAATTTTATTGGCACAATAACGAATAGTTACCATAGCTCTTCAACCAAGAAGAATTTGCTGAATGAAATTCCAAGTAAGCGTCCAGCTTCTGAGTCAGAAAGATCTTCAAAAGCTGATATGCCAACTCATATTTAGCATCCTTCTCCAATTGTGCCACAACAGGCATATTAAGTAAATCACACTATCAGGTGAGTATACACGAAAGATTATTAAACTAAACATCAATAAATAGAACATAATTTAGGCTTAGAGGGCGTTCAAGAATTTGAATGTGTTACATGAACATAGTATTATAAAGTTTTTCTTTTTCCTTTCTTTCTAGTTGGATTTGTATTAATTCTGATGAAATAAATTGGAGAATAGAATTATACCATTTGGCGAAACGAGCTCCCTGTTGGTAGTAAGCTGCAGTCTTGCCAAGCAAGACCATCAAGACCTTGGCACCAGGATTCATCATTTGAACCAGTTAGGGGCACCAAACCCTGTTGTGACAATATTAAAACTTTTCCCCCATACATTCATATCCAATAATATTCAACTAACTATATTTTTTGCAAAAACACTAACTTTAGATATAGTACTTGCATATTAATCTGTGAATAGTATTATGTTTGAGAGTCCGATTTATGTACCTTGTCAACTTTGACACCAGGGACAATGTTCTGCTCCACAAGAACATCAATAATCTTCTTGCCATCAACTGTTGATTGGTAGAGAGTTTCCTCAAAAAGGATAGAACCAGATATGTATTCCCCAAGTCCCGGAGCTGAGACTAGGAGGGTACGGTACGCTTGGCGATTAGCCTCGGTGTTCTCCAGTCCAATTGATGCTAAACGCTTTCCACAAGTAGCATTAGACTCATTCATGGCCAAAATTCCACGCCCTGGTGATGCCACAGTTTTCTGTACCCAAAAAAATTAACCAAACTTTCAAATTCATCTACTAATGGGGGAAGGAATTACAATTCTCCTTTCATTCCTCTCACATAACCAAATATATCCATTCATTCCGCCACTACAATATTGCATTAGATAAAAGTTGTAAATCCAGTTCAACATATAGAAAAAATCAGAATAGAAAAATAAACTAAACCACAAAACCAACCTTGCATTTGTATCAATTGGCCAAGGATATCTTTGGTCGGGAGGCATCTGGTAAAAGAACTAAAGAAGTTGTAGTATGATAAAATAGTGGGAGAAGGATTGACATACAACAAATCATACATCACTCTGTTCTGAACTTGCTCTTCCTCCTGCATACACAATTTTGGTTCTCTGTAAAGATCTTGTAGCAGTTAACTGATGCTAAATATCTTGCAGGTGATAATTGTCAAACAGACTATAACTACAAAGTAATTCAACATCTCAAACACCTGGAATGCTAAAGCAAAAAGTGTTTGGTAATCTAATTTTAAAACTTATAATCATTTTTTATGAAAATAATCAGAAGCTCCAAATTGAAGATTTTGATTATTTGTCAAATCTAATAATCAGGTTTGATCAAGCATATTACTAATCTATCCATATTTATTTTAGTAATTCTTCCATTACCCATATTTACTCTTAATAATTTACTTATCAAACATACTTATCAAACATACCTTTTCATGATACCTCACTCCCCTGATAGTAAAAAGTTAGAAACTAGGAAAAGGAAAAGCAGATTTAATCAATTGAAATAAAGATACTGGGGAACTTTAGCTTACTTTTGAGCAAGGATAGGACCAGATTTCATGCATCCAATGTACACACGAGGTTTTGACCGATGCCTAGCTAAAGTAGCTCTAAGTGTTGCTGCAGTTATATACAATTACATATTACGAGCTCCAAATTCTAGCTTTAGAAAACTTATATTGTCTGCAAAATTTTAGTCAGCCCATTTCAGATATTCATTCATACATAATTTAACTTCCAAATTCTAAGTTACAACAGGATTATAACTTACCACCGTAGCTGTAGCTATCATAGTATAGTCAGCCCATCTAAGATATTTTCTCAATCTGCATCTTGAAACATAGTATAAGCTTGATGCAACTCCTACTCCAATTAATGAATTAGCATAAAGCTTACAGTTGAGATTCTTTCTGCATCATAGTAAAAATAGTAGTAAGGAAAAAAGACATACAATTAATATTACTGATATAATGCAATTCATGCCTTGGGGTCCTGATTCCAAGAGCAACAAATATGATCAAAATATATAACCAACCATCCTGGTACTGACAATTAACTTATAACCTGTGAACTGCAACTTCGTAGCAAAGTCCCAACTGTACCAATATCAAGCTTATTGGTATTTTTGTCCTCTACGAAGTAGCATATGTTTGGTTTTCCTGTTGGACATTATTTCTAACATCTAGATGAAATGCATATAGTAGCAGAAATAAATGTGCACGGTACGAACCTCTTCCATATATTAAGTAAAACTCAGACTGTAGTCCTAGAAGTATATAGTTCCACACTCTCCTATTCTCCTTGCTTCTTAAGATCTACTTGTATTAAAATTCAAGCTTTTTGATTATTTGATAGAACTGCTCACAATATTAATTTGTGATTCAATTGAATGCAATGTGTGTGTGTGTGTGTGTGTGTATATATATATATATATATATATTATTTGTGTTAACATTTATTTCCTGTAAAAACCACAACTAATCCTAACAATTGCAGTACTCACAGATATTTTCTGGCCTTATGGAAAACCAGATTCTCCTATCACGACAAATACACCCAAGCATAAGCTGACACACACCATTGCCACTAGTCATACAAATTAAAAACGAACCCATAATACAAACCTAAATGGCATAGAATATTACCTCAGTTGGGGAGAGGACATCCTGTTCAACAGAACGTGTTGAGGTGACAACCAAATTGTCCTGCCATTTGCTAGCTCGACTCTGAATCCTAAATTGCCACTCTGATCCAACCAATGTTCGAAATAGCGCTCGAGGCCTACGCCTCGAGGCGCGCCTCGTAGCGAGGCGGGAGAAAATGTTGCTGAGGCGGCCGCTTAGTTTGGGATCGAAGAACCTTGCGCCTTTTCCTGCCGAGGCTTACGCCTCAAGGCGTTGCGCCTCAAGGCCGTGCGAGGCGTGCGACTCGACTTGGCTTTAAAAAAGACCTAAATATCAGATTGGGCTGTACTTACCATTATCGAAGAGGCGAAGCCCATTCTCGCGACCATCGACTGCTTCTTCTTCTCGCGACCATCGTGCGACTCGACTGCTCGTGAAATCCCAGGGTCGTCTCCTTCTTGCGTCGATCGAGGGTCTGAGTTCGTCTGGGTCGTCTCCTTTCTCAGTTTCTTGTAGCGATCGAGTTACATCGAGGGTCCGAGTTACATTATTGTTTTAATTGTTTTAATTGTTCATTTAATTGTTATTGTTTACGATGTTATTGTTACTTTGTTAGTGTTTATTGTTATTGTAATTCCTAACAGCTTATAATTTATTCCACTAACAAAGTATTAATAATATTATAATAACAATTATAATAACAATTCGTAACAATTGCTTCTGTTTAATTGTTATTGTTTACAGTTGAATTTTTTAGACTGTCAATAACAATTGCTTTTATTATTACAGTGAATTAAGATTATGAGTAAAAAAGATCCTGCATGGAAATATGATCTAGGATTTGATCCATTATTCAAGCCGCTAGATACAAATGATACATTACTTACATAGTGATGGATGATCACTATATAAGTACTTGATTATATTATGTTGTTTTGATGTTTTGTAATGATACATTACTGACGTTGGTTATTTACGTCTTCTATGACCTTAATTGTAATGATGAATTATTTTATGATTTTATTAGTATTTTTTCATAAATTTTTGGGG
Source organism: Panax quinquefolius (assembly GCA_020205615.1). Lineage (NCBI taxonomy): Eukaryota > Viridiplantae > Streptophyta > Magnoliopsida > Apiales > Araliaceae > Panax > Panax quinquefolius. Next base: position 114,725,448 of record CM035160.1, on the reverse strand, counting down.
ACTTATATGTCTTTAAATCAAGGCTTCCGCCTCGCTCCGCCTCAAGGCTTACGCCTCGCATAGCCCAGAGAAAAACGCCTCGTACCGATTTTAGCTTTTTCGAACATTGGATCCAACCAGAGCTAATTCGAGCATTGGATTTAGTCCATTATCAGGTTCAAACTTTGCTATATTCAGATGCCCACGCTTAAGCCTCACCTGGATTAGAAAAGTTCTCTACCAGAATTATTTTCATGAAGATTAATGCAAGCCCATGAAAGAGATAACAGAAAGAAAAAACCACAAATTGTAGAAGTTACATGAGAATGTAAAGGTTACCTGCGTTGTAACGAGATTCACATCACCATTCTCAAATGCTAGAATGCCTTTAGGTTTTATCAATTTGGGATGAGCTAAGCCATTTAACTCAAGCTCGCCACTAACAGTAAAGTTGAGGATTAGAGGATAAACTATCCTCAATTCTGGTCCAAGAACAAGCTTTAAGTCAGTGAGGTAGATATCTAGTTTGGGCTTACTACTTACATTCCCCATTTCCTTCTCACTCAGCTTCAACCTCTTTACCTATAAATGACACAAAAATGGTTTACGCTGAAAACATTAAATAATTGCACAAAAAGTATTAGACTAAAATAGTTAGATTCCAATTTTGGTAGCAACTAATCCATTATACTAAAAGACCTAAGGTTTCCAAACAAAATTTTAAAAATAAGACAACATATGAACTCAGACAAGAACAGTTATGCAATTCCTTAAAGAACTTCAGCATTGATCACCAACTTAATAATATTTCTTTCAATTTTAAAAAAGAAGAAAGTAAATCATGGAGACATGTACGAGAAGTGGGAGAAAGTTAGTGGAGATAAACACTTGAAGGCAATGGAGATCCATCAATGTACAGATTTGAAAAGAAGTAGCTAATTCAGACATGAACAAGAAGAGGGACAAAGTTTATGGACATGGAAACCTGAAAGCAATGAGACCGATCCATGTATAGATTGGTAGATGTTGTGTGCGCAAGTAATTATTATTATTTCTTATAAAAAAAATAAGAAGATATACACCCTCCGTCCAACTTTACTTGTCGTTAAATGATCAATTACTTTGAAAGAGCTAATCAAAACCACAAATGGGCAAACAAATTTAATAAATGAACTGTTTTGAACAACCTTTTTTATATATATACAAAACTGCTCAAAATTTCTCGGAGAATAAGAATCGATACAAAGATATCTATTCCTCTTGTCACTTGCAAGTATCACAATTTCCACCTACTTAAATTCTTGAAACGAATGAAAAGTAAGAATCAATAAATCTCAAGATTGAAATACTTCAAATGTCTTATATGATATTCCTATTAATACCTAAAAACCAAGTGGCTCTGAGGCAGAGGATACATAGGAAGGAGCAAAGAACTAACAAAGGAATCAAAAAGAGTTATTGCAGAAATTGGTAAATTTGAGCACTTTAGGTATAGTGGGCAAGTACACTTGATCCTAACTAGTCAATTTCTACCAAAAACCTAATTTTTAGGAAAAATTCAAAAGGAATGAAATTTGTACCTTCAATTGGGTAATAATGGAAGAGGCTGAAGGAGAAGGAGAGAACGACCCACTTTCAAAGACAAAAAACACCCCCACCACCGCAACAGCTGCGGCAGCTCACACTCCCAACGCCACCGCATCCTTACGCTTCTCCTCCTCTCGCTCATCACCCCTCGACTCATTCACCTCCGACCAAATTTTCTCAGTATTCCTCTCCCCGGACTTTGATCCCACCCGCTTCTCCTCCGCAACCTCGCCTCCGGCTCCGCCACACTGACATCCTCTCCCAACTCTCTTCCCTCCACTGCGCCGGATCCTCCCTCTCCCACCTCCGTTCCTTTTTCTCCACACTCCAATCATCCCTCCACCGGTCCGAGATCTCCAATCCCATTTTCCATCTCCAATCCACGATCCGCCTCCTACGTCTCTCTAGCAAACATTAAGAAAAAGATCTAGATCTAGATCTACATCTGCATATCTTTTCGGGTTTATACCAAAACATAAAAGTTGTATAATTGCAACTATAAAATAAAAAAATTAAAAAAATTTAAAATAAAATTTATTAATAAATGAATGTTAATTTATTTATTTTTAATAAATATAATGATTAATGTTTTAAATTATAATTTAAGTATGTTTTAATTATTTTTGAAATATTAAATTTTAAAATAAATAATTTAATTACAACTATAGATAGAATAAAAAAAAAATGAGTTTTAAAGTATAATGTTAGTGAATGAATATTAATTTATTTATTTTTAATAAATATAATAATCAATAATTTAAATTACAATTTAAATAACTTTTCATTGAAAGGTCAAGCGGATACAATAGGCATTGCGATGCGAAGAGCTTTGCTTGGAGAAATAGAAGGAACATGTATCACACGTGCAAAATCGTTTTTGAAATTTTAAATTTTAAATTTAAAATGAATGTTCTAATTACAAATATAAACAGAATATGAAAAAAAATAATGAATTTAAAGTCTAAATTAATTCAAACCTAACACATTTTAATAATAAAATTATATTATCCATTGTTCTTGCCTCATGTTATCGCAAGTAAATTTTGAAAAGTAAAAATTTGTAACAAATTAATACCTATATATATATAATTAATTTATATATATGTGAGTTATTAATTATTGAATATAAGTTATTAATATATATATATATATATATATATATATATATATATATATATATATTGGTTTCAATCCATGACAATCGATTGTTAAGAGTATTATTCTAACAACCATCATCTCCATCGTTTTCTATCATTGATCAATATAATTAATGACTGAGATTGTAAAAAATAAAAGTCTTTTATATATTAGCGGTAAGTGTAAGACCCCAACTTATTATTAATGAAATTTAATTTCTCTATTTATTATTTTGAAATAGTAAGGGTTGATTTGATTAATGTGGATAGTTAAGGGTAAAATACGCAAATACTTCAAAATAAGCAAGTAGTTATAAAATATTCATTGTTGTTTAAATATTCGTTTGGTCGTGGAATATTAAGATCTTGTCGGGAATATTAAATGCGACGCCTTAGCCCATGCCCATGTATGGGCCCATAGCGAAAAGCGATTGGATGAAGAAAACGACAAATATAAGTTGTTTAAAAATAACAAATAGAGTTATTCACAATTAATCTTCGTTAAAATACTCGGTGTTAAAACACGATGAGCACACGATGTGCACCAATTATTGATTCTTACGTGAAAGGCACTTTACTCGAAGAATGGTTACGATAATTAATGCTTCGGATTTTTATTGATTTAATAATTCTTTGCGTTGATATTTTATATTCACGTTGTTTCATAATTGTCATTACGATATTTTTTTATTATCGAAGCGATAATTCATATTATCTCGAATAATATTATTAGATAACATTATTGGCAATGTCTAGAAAGTTCATCTAAGGAGAGGTTTGGTCACCTAATCAATTGCCAAGAAGGAGAAATTCTTATTGAAAGCCCTCTTCCTGAGGAACCGCCAGTTTATCAATATTGTGATTACAGTAATATTATTTGTGAATAATTAATTATTGATTCATATGATGAGGAAAATATTGATTTTATGTGGATATAGATGGAGAAAATTTTAAATGCGACAATTGTTGAAAATTGAAATTTTATCTTTTTCGATAAAATAATTCATTTAAATATATTATTATATTTTAATAATATAATAATGGTGATATTTTTACAACGAATGTGGGATATATGAGTATCTGAGGAGGAAGAGTATTTTTGTTGCAATAAATGTTTAAAACATGTTAAACATGTCGGTTGGACCCCATTTATTGAATTTGAAATTTGATTATAAACATAAAATCGCCTGCTTGTGGATTTGGTTGAATTTCTATTTGGAATTTGGAAAAATTTTCTTCTGCAAGTTGTAGAGAATTGAATTTCCTATAAAAACTTCATGAGATTCAATTTTCTCGATGAAAGGGCTATTTATTATGAATTATTGAAGTTCAAAGCTCAAAATAATTGATTTTTGGAAGTTTAAAATATTTAAAATTAGAAAAACGTTTTTCCTTACTTTTTCTAGAATGTGGCATGTGTTTGATGGAAATGAAATCGATTCTAGGCATGCGTAGGAAATTTATATAATTATATTATTAATTTATTAAATTTTCTAACTTTTGGTTTCTAAGCAATTTCCTATAAATAGGGTGCTTAGGTTAAATTGAAAATCACACCGTAAATCAAGTTTTCTCTCTATATTATCGAGCGTATTCTTGTGAGTATTTTGAGTATACTTTGAGTATTGTTAGACGGTGCAAGTTCCTTCAACACTATATCCCAGATTCCAAATTTAAGTACTAATCTTTCGAGGTAAGGGATGTTATTTTCTTCTCGAAATGATATTATTTCTTCAATATCATTATCTTTGAAATATTGGTTGAAACTTTTTATCAAATTTGGAACTTTTTCATGTCGGGTTACTATTCATGAGTTCTTATTCACGAAGTTACTATTCATGAGTTACTATTCACGAGTTACTATTCACGAGTACTATTCACGACGCGTGAAGATGTTTTTTTTGGGAAATTTCTATCTTTTGGTGTGTCTGAGTTACTATTCACGTATATGGCACTATTCACGATATCTGATGTGGCGCCTCAAAATTAGGTATATCGTCACCCATCTTGGGTCGCCACTTCATACGTAACAAACGAAAGGATCGGGGCTCTTTACTTATGGCTTGATATGACAATGATTGACTTTAGTGGTTTGGTTACTTTGAATTCGCACAACAAGTTGGTTATGAATATAAAAGCTAACAACCTTACGAAAAGCATGATGAGTAGTTAACGATTGATTCCTAAAATCACATCAAAGGCAAATATTTTCAAAAAGATAAGATCGACGAATAAGCGTGAAAATGTTTATTTGAATCAAACAAGATTTAAAAATAGTAAGCGATGAATGAAGGCTCCTACTAACGAAGTTTCAACCAATAAGTCAAAGTTTAACTTCTTGAGTCAAATTTAAACGTTGAACACAACTAGGTGAAATAAAAGAGTGGGTAAACTGGTATCTAACACTCAGTATAGACTTCGCAAGAGCTTATGATTAACTTACTCGTGATAATTTTATTCGTGTTCCTCGTCACGAGAAAAAAAAAAACGCTCTCTTAAACTACTAGGCTTTGGTTTGTGCAGGGGATGACCTTTGGTGCCTCCGTCTAGTTGAATTTGTCTTGATGGAACGACAAAATCGAGCTAAGTGACCTTCTCTTCCACAATTATAACATGCTTTGACTGCACGGCGCGATTCGACCGATGTGTCCCTCTCCTCCGCATTTGAAGCATATGATAGGTGGTCTTTCTCCTCCTTAACAACGGGTCTTTGGTCTTGACGTCTTTCCATCATTGTTGAATCTCCTTTTCTTGAAATGTCCATTCTTATTGTTTTGGCCCGATTACCACCAAAGTGGTTACCATATTTTTAACCGTTGATTCCCTCCACGCTTGTTTTCACCGCCCGGGGACTACTCTCATTGGTATTATAATTTTGCTTACCGCTTTTCTGCGTTGACTCGTTATCGCGCTCCACTAATCGAGCCCTATTTACAACATCCAATAAAAACGCAGTTTTATGAAAATAAGATGTTGACGTATCTCCGACTTCAAACCTCTTAAAAACATTCGCACCATTCTCTCTTCATTATCCACCAAGTGGGACGAACCGTGATAACTCAAAGAAATTTTTGCTCGTATTGCGACACGGTCATATTGTTTTGTTCCAACTTGATAAACTCCACCTCCTTCATGTGGCGAATACTTTCGGAAAGTATTTGTCGTTGAATGACTCTGGAACTTCTCCCAAGATATCTTCAATCAAACGGGTTGAGTACGTTTTTACTGATTCCCACCAAGAATTTGCTTCTCCGCAAGAACAAAAAAGGCGTGAAAGGAACCTTTTGCTCCTCGAACATCCCAAGAAATCAAATATCTTGGTAATCTGCTTTATCCATGCTTCCGCCGGAAGTGGTTTTGGCTCTCCTTAAACTCCAAAGTGGTCCCAGCTCCTTGAATTGTTTAGCGGTGACCGCCCGAGAGTTTTCCGTGTTTCCACCCACGTTTTGGATGCAATGCTTTACCGATGTTCCATGAATTCTAAAACTTCTTAAACGTCATGAGTCGTCAAATCGATTGATCGGTGTTGTTGTTTACGGGAGGATTATCGCCATCCTGTTGCACATTGTCTGATTATTGATCATGGAGAATCAACAGGTCTCTGTGCTCCATTCTTATTCTCAACATTCTGGATGCCATTTTCAAACACCGCCACAAAATAAGGGTTAATTGACATACAACATATTATCACTATACTCGTGACCGACCAATCAAATACCAAATAAACTTAGGTAGGTCATACTAAGCGAAGGTATTCCCGTCTCTCCCTCCTAGTACTATTCTCACATCTTAGCCAGGGGATCATATCCACTAAGCTCGATACCAACCGTGACGCCCCAAAATTAGGTATACGTCACCCATCTTGGGTCGCCACTTACATGGTACTTAAATTCAAATACTGACTTACTAATATAAGCTGCCGTAGAATAATCGACATAAATCGTGAGTTTGAATACAAATATTGTCTACTAGATATTATACAAACTCAAAAGGAGTCCTCATTACTACTATTATCACAATATTTCACGTAATAGTGAGGACTACTAATGCTATCCTCTGGACCATTACTCCGCTTCCCCGATTCGTCCCAATATGTTTCTCATTTCACAGAGAATAAAGTGAAAGAAAGGTGAGCTCAACTAGCCCAAAGAAGAAATATTATGACTAAGATAATGCGAATAATTTATCATTAGCCTTCAACGATGTTCAACCAATAAAATACAATAGAATAACAAGTTTAACTGCGGTGGAATAAGCAATCCATTAAAAGAGTCAAGTAGAGAATAAAGTCTACTATCTTTTAGGTTTTAAAAGGTTTTTTCATCATTGTAATAGTTTGAGACTCGACTTTTAATAAATAATCCACATCATCGAATCACCCCGCATCTACTGACGAGGATATTCATCAAATTATCAATGGTCACGACTATACCGAATCACCCCGGTCATAATCATACCAAAACTATCCATCACCGCATTCTGAGCCACCGAGGACTTTTATCACATCATTTATAACAAGCCATGATTATCTTAGAATGATCCTCAGGTCATAATCATACTAAGTTCATCTATACTGTAAAGTCAAGAAGATAACATAATATAACATGAGGATGATGATGATGACATAATAATTCAATAAAACAAGTTCAAGAATTATTTTATCCATGAATTATTAACGTCCAAATTGTCAAAATGATCTTTGCTTTGTAGAGTAAAATTCAAGAATGATCGTAAGAATATTTCCATGAAAAGATCTTTGGATGAAGCGCAAATATCAAGGATATTCCACTAATTTCATGGAGTATAGAAGTCAAAGTTTTAACCAACCGGGTATAATAAAGAATGGAATAACAAAAGAAATCACCACGCATGCGGTACTTGATTGTGATGTATAAAGTTATTCCAATGTAATAATAATAATCGGAACCAGTCGTGTGAAATTCACAATCGACAGATGATCCAAAGAATAATAAATGTTTGAATAATAAACAATGGAACCAGTCCGATTAGTAAAACACACGACGAGGATATTCCAAATGTAATAATAAATGCGAATAATAAAAACACGGAACCAGTCCCCTGTAAAACACACGATGTGGATATTCCAATGAATAATAAAGAATGGAATAATGTAGGAGATCACCAAGTATAGGGGATTCCGCGCATATATGAAAGTTATTCCAACGAATAAATAAGAATGGAATAATATAAGGATTTCACCAAGTATAGGGTATCTGGCCATGATACGGAGTTATGTATAGGGTATACCACTTTTATAAAGTTATTCCAATGTAATAATAAGCGATGGAATAACAACAGCCTCTCTTCATGAATAAGAAAGAATAACACCCCTTACGGTACAACAAATAATATTCCCTACCTTAGAAGAACCGAATATTGGCGAGGTGAAGTAGCGAGAATACTTTTCTTCTTTCTCTCTATAGTTTATCTCTCAGAGTTTCATGAATTAAATGAAAAATAATGAAGCACTAGGCCTCTATTTATAGAAGATTTCTAGCTTAAGACCTACCATGTGAAAAGCGAGTGGCTTGACGACCGGTGATGTGAAAAGAAAAGTGGTTCGGCGCTTTGTAATGTGAAAAAGCAATGAGTGGTTCGGCGCTTTAGAATGTGAAACGGCAAGTGGTTTGACGTCTGGTAAAGGTAATTACTATTGACGAAGGTAATTACTATTCATAAGGGTAATTACTATTGACGAAGATAATTACTATTGACGAAGGTAAATACTATTGACGAAGGTAATTACTATTCACAAAGGTAATTACTATTGACTAAGGTAATTACTATTGACGAAGGTAAAATCTATTGACGAAGGTAAATACTATTGACGAAGGTAATTACTATTCACAAAGGTAATTACTATTGACGAAGAGACTCTTAGATAATGACATATGGGCCCCCCATAAAATAATCAAACTTACCACAAACGTCTCATAATGACTCTTTATATACATTAAGGATTGAATAAATATTACCACAAATCATTTTATTTTTAATCAACACATTTTTAATCTTTCAACAATTATTAATCATTTATAACTTGTCGCCTCAATTAATAATATAACATATTATACTGAGATGATCTTTGTGACAATAATTGAATCAATAATATAAGAGATATGTTGCGTGAATTATCGTAGCGATAATTGAAAGCATAAATGAGTGACTTCTCACCTAAGCATCAATAATCAATACTGCAGTGTCTACTATGCAACCACGCCAGACATCGCATTTTTACCACCGGTAGTTCAATGCTTTTAACGGTAACACCTCCGTAGTTATTTTTATAAAATATTTTTGTCGTTTTCTCGATCCGACAATAATTACATTAGGGGTCCACCAATGATTGAGTAGTTATGCGAATATTCCTAACAAAAGAATATTCCCCACCAAACGAATATTTTATAACAACTTGCATACTTTTGCAAAATTTATAAATACTACCCACAACTATAATATTATCTCAAATTCACACCATAATATTAAAAATTATTTCGACAAAATTTAAATCTTTATTGATAAAATATGGGGTCTCACAATCTCCCTCCTTATGGAATTTCAGCCCTCGAAATTAGAATGCGTGCACTGATATGATAAAGAGGTGAGGATACCTTGAATACCTTTATCGTTGAAAACATTAAATTCATCTTTACTTAATCCTACCAAAGATATTTATTCACAATTCATCTTTGCACTACGGGCCAAAGATATACAATTATAAAACCAATAATGCCGAGACGCAGACTTAATAGTATCACGACCACGAATTATCCATGCACCAATCGCCAAGGATATTCGTGTTTTCATTCTGATCACGATTATACAAGATAATCCTTGGTCATAATCATACCAAGTCTACTACTACTGACGAAAGATGACTTTTACCACATCCATGAATTAATATTTCATTCTTTGAGACTCATTTCGATAATTAATCCATATCATCGAATCATCCGCACTACGGGCCAAGGATATTCATTAGTATCACGACCACGAATTATCCATTACTACTACGGCGAAGATAATCATTATTCATTAAGATCGCGACCACAAATTATCCATACACTACTACCAAAGATAATCGTGTATTCATTAGTATCACGACCACAAATTATCCATGCACTACGGCGAAGATAATCGTGTATTCATTAAGTATCACGACCACAAATTATCCATGCACTACTACCAAAGATAATCGTGTATTCATTAGTATCCACGACCACAAATTATCCATACACTACTACCGAAAGATAATTGTGTTTTCAATTACGATTATGATTATACCAAACAATCCACTCATCATAATCATACTAAGTCCATCTATGCACTACAGTGAGCCACGTATGACTTTCAACATAATATAAACATGAGAATAACGATATAAAGAATCAATCAAATGAGATAAAGGATAAATATTAAACATTTATAATATAATTTATCCAGATTCAAGAATATCCCCATGTTATCAATCACTTAATAATCTCATAATCTAATATCATTAATATTATAACAATATTTTAATCACTTCTTAAATTTATAAACAATTTATCTCAATTGTTTACGCTTTTACCATATAATGCATTTAATTATCCAAAAATGCCATACTCATAAGATATCATCACCAATTATCAAATCCTTCATAAAAAATATGCATATATTCTATATAGGATTCTCTAGCCATAAAATCTTATTTTCAACTTTGTTACTTCACATAACATATTTAACTCATATGTTCAGAATTAAACTATTTTCATGAAAAATACCAAATCACCCCCAAAAATATTTCTTTTACGGGTTTTAGCATAATATAGTCCCATAATGAAAATATATTTTTCTCGAATTTTTAAAATTCATTTACTATTTTTCAAAAATTAATTTCTAATTAATTCCTTAAGAAATTAGCTACCTCAAGTTTAACTCCAAAATTCCCAAATCTTGGCGGGACCTTACAAATGTTAACGTGAGCTTCGGTTTAAATTTCATGGTCATCTGAGTTATAGAACTCCTAGGTATATTGCGTTTTTAAATCGGAAAAACCTAAATATTGAAATAGTCATAACTTGCTCATTTTAAGTCGAGAATGAGCTCATTTTTTTGACAGAGGCACTTTATACCATATACCTTCATGTCCCAAAAGGCCGAATTTTTCTCATAATTTAAGTGGCGAAAATAGCCCGCCTAAAATCATGGCGTGAAACTTTTTTGGTTTTTGCGACTTTGCACTCCTTTGCTAAAATCACCCCACAAAAAATCTACAACACCTTTTCTAGTAATTCCACTTGGATTAGTTAGGTAACTCATAGATCTAATTCTAGAACTTGACCACACTCAAAAATTCAAAATATAATAGGAGATATGGTCAATTGAATTTTATGTTACGTTTTCACCAAAATCGATTTTCAACTCTTTGTGATTTCTAAGAAACTTTCATGTTTTCACATACTAACCAACATAACTCATCTTAAAATTTACTAACACTTCATATACCCATGATTTTCATCGATTCTATACTTTTATTATGACTTTCATCATAATCCTCGTAAATGCAGATCCTTTTAGTTGAAGAAATATTTGAGGTTTAAGAAATGGGTTTTTGTCGGGGTCAATACAAAATTCGATTTCACGCTCTAGGGTAGGCTAGAAAGTCTTCAAGAATACGCCAAGAAATTTATTAATGATAGAAATATCATTCAAAACTTACTCTCGTCCCAAGACTTGGATAAGACGTCACATTAATACCAACTGTGACTTCTATCCCTTAACCTGGATAAAGACCTCACAATGATACCTATCAACTTGCCATCTTCAATCCACGACGTCGCTTCTGAAAGTAAAGTCCGGTTTGCATTTCACACAAGGAAGTCAACAACGAAAGGATTGGGGCTCTTTACTTATGGCTTGATATGACAACGATTGACTTTATGGTTTGGTTACTTTGAATTCGCACAACAAGTTGGTTATGAATATAAAAGCTAACAACCTTACGAAAAGCATGATGAGTAGTTAACCAATTGATTCCTAAAATCACATCAAAGGCAAATATTTTCAAAAGATAAGATCGACAATTAACGTGAAAATGTTTATTTGAATCAAACAAGATTTAAAAATAGTAAGCGATAGAACGAAGGCTCCTACTAACGAAGTTTCAACCAATAAGTCAAAGTTTAACTTCTTCTGAGTCAAATTTAAACGTTGAACACAACTAGGTGAAATAAAAGAGTGGGTAAACGGTATCTAACACGGTATAGACTTCGCAAGAGCTTATGATTAACTTACCCGTGATAATTTTATTCGGGTTCCTCGTCACGAGAAAAAAAACGCTCTCTTAAACTACAAACTTTGGTTTATGCAGGACAACCTTTGGTGCCTCCATCCTAGTTGAATTTATCTTGATGGAATAAAATCGAGATAAGTGACCTTCTCTTCCACAATTATAACATGCTTTGACGGCGTTGGCGCAGCTTCGGACCGATGTGTCCCTCTCCTCCGCATTTGAAGTATATGATAGGTGGTCTTTTCCTTCCTTAACAACGGGTCTTTGGTCTTGACGTCTTTCCATCATTGTTGAATCTCCTTTTCTTGAAATGTCCATTCTTATTGTTTTGTACCGATTACCACCGGGTGGTTACCATATTTAACTTTGTTGATTCCCTCACGCTTGTTTTCACCTCAGGTGACTACTACTCATTTGGTATTATAATTTCTTGGTACGCTTTCTGCGTTGACTCGTTATCGCTACTCCACTAATCGAGCCCTATTTACAACATCCGAACAAAAATGCAGTTTATGAGAAATAAGATGTTGACGTATCTCCGGCTTCAAACCTCTTAAAAACATTCGCGCCATTCTCTCTTCATTATCCACCAAGTGGGACGCAAACCGTGATAACTCAGCAAATTTTGCCTCGTATTGCGACACGGTCATATTGTTTTGTTCCAACTTGATAAACTCCACCTCCTTCATGTGGCGAATACTTTCAGGAAAGTATTTGTCGTTGAACAGCTCCTGGAACTTCTCCCAAGATATCTTCAATCTGACGAAGTTGAGTACGTTTCTGGAATTCCCACCAAGATAACTTGCCTCTCAAGCGCAACATAAAAGGCGTGAAAAGGAACCTTTTGCTCCTCGAGCATCCCAAGAAATCAAATATCTTGTAATCTGCTTTATCCATGCTTCCGCCGAAGTGGTTTTGGCTCTCCCTTAAACTCCGGTGGTCCCAAATCCTTGAATTGTTTAGCGGTGACCGCCCGAGAGTTTTCCGTGTTTCCACCTACGTTTTGGACGAGCAATCGCTTTACCGATGATCGCATGAATTCTAAAACTTCTTAAACGTCTCGTCGTTAAATCGTCAATCGATCGGTGTTGTTGTTTACGGGAGGATTATCGCCATCCTGTTGCAGACATTGTCACGATTATTGATCCGTGGAGAATCAATAGTCTCCTGTGCTCCATTCTTATTCTCAACATTCTCGGATGCCATTTTCAAACACCGCCACAAAATAAGGGTTAATTGACATGCAACATATTATCACTATACTCGTGAATCCAAATCAAATACCAAATAAACTTAGGTAGGTCATACTAGCGAAGGTATTCCCTCTCTCCCCTCCTAGTACTATTCTCACATCTTAGCCAGGATCATATCCTAAGCTCGATATACCAACCGTGGCGCCCCCAAAATTAGGTATCGTCACCCATCTTGGGTCGCCACTTACATGGTACTTAAATTCAAATCTGACTTACTAATATAAGCGTAGGTATACAATCGACATAAACCGTGAGTTTGAATACAAATATTGTCTACTAGATATTATACAAACTCAAAAGGAGTCCTCATTACTACTATTATCACAATATTTCACGCGAATAGTGAGGGACTACTAATGCTATCCTCTGGACCATTACTCCGCTCCCGATTCGTCCCAAATATATGTTCTCATTTCCTGAAGAGAATAAAGTGAAAGAAAAGGGTGAGCTCAACTAGCCCAAAGAAGAAATATTATGACTAAGATAATGCGAATAATTTATCATTAGCCTTGACGATTGTTCAACCGATAAAATACAATAGATAACAAGTTTAAGCTCTGCGGTGGAATAAGCGATCCATTAAAAATTCAAGTAGAGAATAAAGTCTACTATCTTTTAGGTTTTAAAAGGTTTTTCATCAACGTAATAGTTGAGACTCAAACTTTAATAAATAATCCACATCATCGAATCACCCTCTTTTACTGACGAGGATATTCATCAAATTATCAATGGTCAAATGACTATACCGAAATCACCCCGGTCATAATCATACCAAAACTATCCATCATTTGCATTACAGACCACTTTGAGGACTTTTATCACATCATTTATAACAAGCCATGATTATACCGAATGATCCTCGGTCATAATCATACTAAGTTCATCTATACTGTAAGTCAAGATAACATAATATAACATGAGGATGATGATGATGACATAATAATTCAATAAAACAAGTTCAAGAATTATTTTATCCGAGAATTATTAACGTCCAAATTGTCAAAATGATCTTTGCTTTGTAGAGTAAAATTCAAGAATGATCGGAAGAATATTTCCATGAAAAGATATCTTTGGATGAAGCGCAAATATCGAGGATATTCCACTAATTTCATGGAGTATAAGTCAAAGTTTTAACCAACCGGGTATAATAAAGAATGGAATAACAAAAGAAATCACCACGCATGCAGTGCCCGCATGTATAAAGTTATTCAAATGTAATAATAATAACGGAACCAGTCGGTGAAATTCACAATCGAAGCGGATGATCCAATGTAATAATAAATCTTTGAATAATAAACAATGGAACCAGTCCTGTAAAACACACGCATGAGATATTCCAAAGAATAATAAATGCGGAATAATAAACAATGGAACCGGTCCCAGTGTAAAACACATGAGATAGGATATCAATAGAATAATAAAGAATGGAATAATGTAAGGAGATCACCAAGTATAGGGGATTCACAGATACAGTTATTCCAATGTAATAAATAAGAATGGAATAATATAAGGATTTCACCAAGTATAGGGTATACGCCGTGTACGAGGAGTTATGTATAGGGTATACCACTTTTACAAAAGTTATTCCAATGTAATAATAAGCAATGGAATAACAATGAGTTCTCTTCATGAATAAGAAAGAATAACACCCTTACTTGCACAACAAATAATATTCCCTACCTTAGAAGAACCTGAATATTGGCAAGGTGAAGTAGCGAGAATACTTTTCTTCTTTCTCTCTATAGATTATCTCTCTGAGTTTCAATGAATTAAGTGAAAAATAATGAAGCACTAGGCCTCTATTTATAGAAGATTTCTAGCTTAGACCTACCATGTGAAAAGCGCAAGTGGCTTGACGACCGGTGATGTGAAAAGAAAAGTGGTTTGACGCTTTAATGTGAAACGACAAGTGGTTCGACGCTTTTGTAATGTGAAACCGGCAAGTGGTTCGGCGCCTGTAATGTGAAACAATAAGTGGTTTGACGTCTGGTAAAGGTAATTACTATTGACGAAGGTAATTACTATTCACAAGGGTAATTACTATTGACGAAGGTAATTACTATCGAAAGGTAAATACTATCGACGAAGGTAATTACTATTCATAAAGGTAATTACTATTGACGAAGGTAATTACTTATTGAAAGGTAAATACTATCGACGGAAGGTAAATACTATTGACGAAGGTAATTACTATTCACAAAGGTAATTACTATTGACGAAGAGACTCTTAGATAATGACATATGGGCCCCCATAAAATAATCAAACTTACCACAAACGTCTCTCATAATGGACTCTTTATATACATTAAGGATTGAATAAATATTACCACAAATCATTTTATTTTTAATCAACACATTTTTAATCTTTCAACAATTATTAATCATTTATAACTTGTCGTCTCAATTAATAATATAACATATTATCTGACGGATGATCTTGTGACAATAATTGAATCAATAATATAGAGATATGTGTTGCGTGAATTCTCGTAGTGATAATTGAGCGTAAATTTGAGTGACTTCTCACGTAAGCATCAATAATCAATACCGTGCAGTGTACTACTTAACTACCACCAGACATTCTTGTACTTTTACCACCGGGTAGTTCAATGCTTTTAACGGTAACACCTCTGCTAGTTATTTTTATAAAATATTTTTGTCGTTTTTCTCAATCCGAAATGATAATTACATTAATGGGGTCCACCAATGATTGAGTAGTTATGCATTTAATATTCCTAACAAAAAGAATATTCCCCACCAAACGAATATTTTATAACAACTTGCATACTTTGCAAAATTTATAAATACTACCCACAACTATAATATTATCTCAAATTCACACCATAATATTAAAAATTATTTTGACAAAATTTAAATCTTTATTGATAAAATATGGGGTCTCACATACGGCATTATTCACCGAAAAATAAAATTTCTTCTTTTTGTCCAAAATATCTATTCGATACTAGCTTTGATTGTATCCATGTTTTGATCATTCTTGAATTTTACACCACTATGATTATTTTTTGAGGAATTTTTGAACATGGATAAAACAAAGTACTTAATCCTTAATCCTTAATCCTTGTCATTTTGTTTCAATTGGATTCGCTTTCTTTAAAAATATTTTTCATCATCCTCGGTCTTAAATGATGATATTATTGAATATCTTTGGCTCAGTAGTGCAAATGAATGATTTCTGAAAGAATATCTTTGGTAGTAGTCTGAAGATGAACAGTGTTTAGATGAGCATGACCAATCGATGAATATCTTTGGCCTGTAGTGCAAAGATGAATATTTGATTCCGATGTGTATATTGATTGATGTTACGGGGATAAAAGATAGACGATGAACTTTTAAATTCATACATAGAAGATAGTAGTTTGCATTCTCTACTTAACTCTTCTAATGAATTATTATTTCATTGCGAATATTGATTTAAAATTTGTTGTCTATTGTATTCTATTAGATTTTTCCCTGTTGAAGACTAACTGTAATTTGTTGTATATTATCTTAGTCATAATATTCTTTCTTTGGGCTAGTTGAGCTCACCCTTTTCCTTTTTTGTTCCATTTTTCTTCTCGGGAGGCGAGAATATAAGCGAAAGTCTGGTGCCTGGGTATGGAATGAAGGTTTTAGAAAGAATTGTTTAGTAGTTCTCACCATTTTTGTAAAATAATGTATCAATAAATGTGATGAGGATTTATTTGAGTATAGATATTGTACAGAAGATAATATTTGTATTCAAACTCACGCTTTTGATTTGTAATAATAAAGTTGTAGTTGTTTACATACCACGTATTGACAACCTCGAGAATAGGTGATGTATACCTATTTTGGGGCGTCACGGTTGGTATCGAGCTTAGGGATATGATCTCTGGCGAGATCGGGGAATAGAACTAGGAGGGAGAGACGAGTAAATCCTTCGCTAGTGTGTCCTACCTAAGCTTATTTTTTTTTAGTTAGTCGGTATATAAGGATATTATGTGATATATTGATTTCCTTAATTAACCCTTGTTTTATGGCGGTATTTGAGAATGTCGACCGAGAATATTAACAATGGAAATGAGACCGTGGAGACGCTGTACTCACCAACGAGGAGAAACGTGCAACAGTGGCAATGTTCCTCCCGTGAACAACACCACCAAAGCGAGATGATGAACGAGGGATGTTTAAAAGCTTTTTGCGATTCATGCAAAAATCGAATTTGGGAGACTCGTGTTCAAAATACTGAGGAGGAAATGATAGCAATTCACGGGTTGTCATCAAAAACAAGCGATTCAAAGAGTTGGGACCACCAAAATTTAAGGGAAAGCCGATCCGATCACGGCGGAAACATGGGTCAAGCAAATTACCAAGATATTCGATGTCTTGGGATGCACGGAGAACGAAGGTTCCATTTGCCACCTTTATGTTCCGTGGCGAAGCGCATCATCGGTGGGAGTCTCGTGAAGCGTACTCCATCCAAATACGCTTTCAAAGATGTCTTGGGAGACATTTCAGAATTATTTAATGACAAATACTTTCCGAAAGTGTTAAATCGTATGAAGGAAGTGGAGTTCATCGATTAGAACAAAACAACATGGCGGTGTCTCAATGACGAGGCAAAGTTTGCGAGAGTTATCCGTGTTTGCACCTCATTTGGTGGAGAATGAGGAACGTATGGCGCGGGATGTTTTGAGAGGTTTCAAACCCAAGTACGACAATATCTCATTTCTCATAAATTTTCTCTCTTTCCGATGTTGTAAATGTGGCTCAATTATTAGAGCGAGATAACGAGTACTACTCAACCGAGGGACCATAACTAGGATCGTACTGAGAGATAGCGGTCAATGTAATAATGATAACCAAATGGAAAAGAAACAGACGGACAAAAATGGTAACCACTACTGGTGGTAATCATAGCCATGAAAATAGAAGAAGCGAGTCGGGAGGAGATTTTAAAAGAGGAGATTTAACAACGACCATGTGAAGACGACGGTCTTAAGCGACAATCGGTTCTAAGGGAGGAGAACGACCACCGGTTATATGCTACAAATGCGGAAAAGAGGGACATATCACCAAACCGCGCCTTGACAATTCAAGGTATGCTATAATTGTGGAAAGGAAGGACATATCGCTCGAGATTATGCGATGGCGAAACCTAGTTCGATGGGGATTCGGTGACTCAAAAAAACATCCCGAAAAGTCAAAGTCAACGATTTCGGAAGAAGCGTTTGTTGTGATCGGGTCATAATGCGAGGAACCCAAACGAGGTGATCACGGGTAAGCTATTTATAAATTCTTGCGAAGTTTATACCTTACTTGATCTGGGTCTTACCCATTCATTTATCTCTCTGCATGTGCTCAATGTTTAAACTTGACTCGGAGAAATTAGACTTTGACCTATCTGTGGAAACTCCATTAGGAGAAACTTTCATCACATCCACTGCTTAAAAATCTTGTTTGATTCAAGTTGGCACCATCACCTTACCTCATTGACCTTATCTCTTTAAAGATACTTGCTTTTGATGTGATTTTAGGGATTGATTGGTTAACTACTCATCACGCCAAAATTGATTGTTTTCGTAAGGTTGTTAGTTTTCATATTCCTAACCAACCTTATGCGAATTCAAGCAACTAAACCATTAAAATCAATCAACGTCGTATCTAATCATAAAGCTATTCGTTTATTGAAAAATGGATGTCGAGCTTTCTTAGCCCATGTTATGGATTTGAATAAAGACACGTCAAATTTGAATAATATTCCCTGTTGTTATTGACTTTCTGACGTATTTCAGAAGAACTTCCTGGCCTACCCCGAACGTGAAGTTGAATTCTTTATTGATCTTGAACTGGTACAAGCCCATTTCTAAAACCCCATATCGAATGGCTCTATTGAACTTCAGAGTTAAAGGTCCAACTACGGGAATTGTTGGACATCGGTTTCATTCGTCCTAGTACATCTCCTCGGGGTGCTCTGCTTTATTTGTGTAAAGAAGAAAGACGGGAGTATGCGACTTTGTATTGACTATCTGGAATTGAACCATGTCACCATCGAGAATAGGTATCCTCTACCTCGTATTGATGACTTGTTTGACCAATTGCAAAGGGCACAATTCTTTTCAAAATCGATCTTCGCTTACGATATCATCAAATTGAAGATTAGAATCGAGGATATTCCAAAGACGCCTTTAGAACTTCGATGCGGGCATTATGAATTCTTAGTCATGTCTTTCGGATGACTAATGCTCCTAATGACTTTCATGGATATGATGACCAGTATTCAAGGAATATTTGGATCGGTTTGTTGTTGTCTTTATTTATGACATCCTTATATATTCCAAAAGTCGTGAAGATCATGAGCACCATTTAAAGCGGGTACTCGAAAGGCTTCGTGAAAACAAACTATATGCCAAATTAAAGAAATGCGAGTTCGGCTTGAGGAAGTAGCATTCCTTGGGCACGTGGTGTCGAAACATGGAGTATCTGTTGATCCGTGAAGATTGAAGCAATCTGAAGTTGGGAGCAACCGAAGTCGGTGATCAAGTCGTAGCTTTTTGGGCTTAAATTTGGTTATTATCGGAGATTCGTGGAAGGGTTTTCTCGAATTGCTACTCCATTAACTCAACTAACTTCGGAAGGATACAAAATTCGTTTGGAGCGAAGAATGCGAGAAAAGTTTCCAAGAGCTTAAGAGGAGACTTATTTGACTTTTGTTCTAACAATACCATCCGGTTCGGATGGATTTGTTATCTCTGACGATGCTTGAGCAAAGGGTTAGGATGTGTTCTCATGCAACGTGGGAAAGTCATAGCCTTTATGCCTCGCGATAACTTAAAGAGTATGAGAGGAATTATCCTACTCATGATCTAGAGTTGGCGGCCCGATCGTTTTCGCGCTAAAGATATGGAGGCACTATCTATATATGGGGAGAAAGTGGAGATATATTCGCACCATAAAAAGCCTTAAATATTTCTTCACTCAAAAAGAACTCAACATCGCCAGGCGCAATGACGTTGGCTCGAGCTATTGAAAGACTACGACCACACTATTCATACCATCCTCGAAAAGCGAACGTGGTAGGTGACGCGTTGAGTAGAAGATCATATCACGAAACGAGTGCGATGATGTCAAGTATACGACAGTAGAGCCAACTTTAATAGAAAAAGTTAAGGTTGCTTTCGACCGCAGGCGAGGGATGCGTATGAAGAAGAAAGTACAAGAAGGAGCTATTCCTAAGCGAGAATTGATGAAGAAGGAATACTTGAGTCCACTCTGAGACTTTGTGTTCCTAACGACTCGATTTGAAGTACAAGATTATGATGGAGGCACACAATACACCATTTGCAATCCATCCTCGGAAGTACTAAAATGTATCGTGATCTTGACATACATTTTGGTGGAACAATATGAAGAGAGAGATTGCAAAGTTTATCTCAATGTGTTTAACTTGTCGGCGTGTAAAGCGCGAGCATCTAGTACCTAAGGGTCCGTTGCAACCACTTGAGATTCCGAAATGGAAGTGGGAACACATTACCATGGATTTAGTTCACGGGTCTTCCTACTACTTTCTCGTGGCATCAATGCTATTTGGGTTATTGTTGATAGATTAACCAAGTCTCGCTCATTTCTTGCCGACACGGAGACTTATTCACTTGAACATCTTGCTAGTATGTGCGTGAATGAGATTGTGAGGTTGCATGGCATGCTGTATCCATAGTTTCGGATCGTGACCCAAGATTCACTTCAAGATTTTGGGTTAGCTTGCAAAAAAGCTATGGGCGCGGATTCTGATTGATTCGGATACCATCCTCAAACGGACGGACAATCGAAGGACTATTCAAACTCTTGAAGATTTATTAAGACTTTGTGTCCTGACTTCAAGGGCGTTGGGATAAGTATTTACCATTTGTAAAATTCTCCTACAACAACAGTTATCAGGCAAGTATAGGTGTGGCTCCATTTGAAGCATTATATGGACGAAAGTGTCGCTCTCCAGTATGTTGGGACGAGGTGGGTGAAGCAACATTGTTAGGACCCGAGTTAGTACGTATGACTACTGGAAAAGATCCAAATGATTCGACAACCTATACAAAGCGGCAGACAAGATCGACAAAAGAGTTATCACGGATCTTCATCGAAAGGACGTGGAATTTAGTGTAGGGGATCATGTATTGTTGCGAGTTGCTCCATGGAAGGGAGTTACAAGATTTGGGAAGAGAGGAAAGCTCGATCCACGATTTATTGGGTCTATTTCAAATTCTTGAATCGAGTAGAAAATGTAGCCTATAGACTCGCGTTACCTCCGAGTATGTCTCGTGTTCATAATGTGTTTCACATATCATATTTCGTAAATATGTGAAAGACCAAAACCACGTTATTGAGTTAGAAATAGGACGAGATAATAGAAGACTTAACGTGGATGATGAGGAGGTACTGTCGAGATCTTAGATAGGAAGGAACATGTCCTACGCTATGAAAGGTCATACCACAAGTTAAAGTTTTATGGAGGAATCATGCTTTATAGAGGAAATGACACAGGAATTGGAAGCGAAAATGAAAGTGAGGTATCCTCACCTTTTCAAACACCAGAATCGTCGTCGAATTTCGAGGACAAAATTTCATAAGGAGGGAGGTTGTAAGACCCAACTTATTATTAATGAAATTTAATTTTCTATTTATTATTTTGAAATAGTAAGGGTTGATTTGATTAATGTGGATAGTTAAGGGTAAAATCTGCAAATACTTCAAAATAAGTAAGTGGTTATAAAATATTCATTGTTGTTTGGGAATATTCGTTTGGTCGTGGAATATTCGTCTTTGTCGGGAATATTAGATGCGACGGTAGCGACCGTGTGTGGCCCCCATAGCGAAAAGCGATTGGATGAAGAAAACGACAAATATAAGTTGTTTAAAAATAACGGTAGTAGTTATTACAGATTAATCTTTGTTAAAATACTCGGTGGTTAAAACACAAGAAGACACGGTATTGCACCAATTATTGATTCTTACGTAAGAAGGCACTACTCAATAATGGTTACGATAATTCTTGTTCGATATTTTATTGATTTAATAATTCTTTGCGTTGATATTTTATATTCTTTATTGTTTGATAATTGTCATTACACAAGATTTTTTCATTATCGAAGCAATAATTCATATTATCCGAATAATATTATTAGATAACATTATTGGCAATGTCTAGAAAGTTACATCTAAGGAGAGGTTTGGTCACCTAATTGCGCCAAAGATGAAGGAGAAATTCTTATTGGAAAGCCCACTCTTTCCTGAGGAGCGCACGGTTGTCGATATTGTGATTCTCAGTAATATTATTTGTGAATAATTAATTATTGATTCATATGATGAGGAAAATATTGATTTTATGAGGATATAGATGGAGAAAATTTTAATGTGACAATTGTTGAAAATTAAAATTTTATCTTTTTCCGATAAAATAATTCATTTAAATATATTATTATATTTTAATAATATAATAATGGTGATATTTTTACAACGAATGTGGGATATATGAGTATACGAGGAGGAAGAGTATTTTTGTTGCAATAAATGTTTAAAACATGTTAAACATGTCATTGGACCCCATTTATTGATTTGAAAATTTGATTATAGCTTGTAAAATTGCCCGTTTGTGGATTTGATTGATTTCTATTTTGAATTTGGAAAAACTTTCTTACTGCAAAGTTGTAGAGAATTGAATTTCCTATAAAAACTTGCAAAATTCGAATTTTACGATGAAAGGGCTATTTATTATGAATTATTGAAGTTAGAAAAACTCAAATAATTGATTTTGGAAGTTTAAAATATTTAAAATTAGAAAAACGTTTTTCTTACTTTTTCTAGAATGTGGCATGTGTTTGATGGTTTGAAATCGATTCTAGGCATGCGTAGGAAATTTATATAATTATATTATTAATTTATTAAATTTTCGCTTTGGTGTTCTAAGCAATTTCCTATAAATAGGGTCTTGGGTTAGAATTGAAAATCACACCGTAAACTGAAGTTTTCTCTCTATATTATCGAGCGTATTCTTGTGAGTATTTTGAGTATACTTTGAGTATTGTTAGGCGGTCTGAAGTTCCCTTCAAAGACTATATCCCAGATTCAAATATGAAGTACTAATCTTTCGAGGTAAGGGATGTTATTTTCTTCTCAAATGATATTATTTCTTGATATCATTATCTTTGAAATATTGGTTGAAACTTTTATCAAATTTGAAACTTTTTCATGTCGGGGTTACTATTCATGAGTTCTTATTCACGAGTTACTATTCATGAGTTCTTATTCACGAAAGTTACTATTCACGAGTACTATTCACGGTAAGCGTGAAGATGTTTTTTTTTGGGAAATTTCTATCTTTTGGTGTCTGAGTTACTATTCACGTATACTGACATTATTCAATTTAAAATAAAATTTCTTCTTTTTGTCCAAAATATCTATTCGGATACTAGCTTTGATTGTATCCATGTTTTGATCATTCTTGAATTTTGCACCACTATGATTATTTTTGAGGTATTTTTGAACATGGATAAAACAAAGTACGAATCCTTAATCCTTAATCCTTGTCATTTTGTTTCACTAGATTCGTTTCTTTAAAATATTTTCATCATCCTCATCTTAAATGATGATATTATTGAATATCTTTGGCCCAGTAGTCAAAGATGAATGATTTCTGAAGAATATCTTTGGTAGTAGTGCAAAGATGAACAGTGTTTAGATGAACATGACCAATCGATGAATATCTTTGGCACAGTAGTGCAAAGATGAATATTTGATTCGGATGTATATTGATTGATGTTATAGGGATAAAAGATGAGGCGATGAACTTTTAAATTCATACATAGAAGATAGTAGTTTGCATTCTCTACTTAACTCTTCTAATGAATTATTATTTCATTGCTGAATATTGATTTAAAATTTGTTGTCTATCAGATTCTATTAGATTTTCCCTGTTGAAGACTTACGGTAATTTGTTGTATATTATCTTAGTCATAATATTCTTTCTTTGGGCTAGTTGAGCTCACCCTTTTCTTTTGTTCCATTTTTCTTCTCGGGAGGCGAGAATATAAGCGAACTGCAGTCGGGTATGGAATGAAGGTTTTAGAAAGAATTGTTTAGTAGTCCTCACCATTTTTGTAAAATAATGTATCAATAAATGTGATGAGGATTTATTTGAGTATAGATATTATCAGAAGATAATATTTGTATTCAAACTCACAGCTTTTCTGGTTGTAATAATAAAGTTGTAGTTGTTTACATGCCATGTATTGACAACTCAGAATAGGTGATGTATACCTATTTTGGGGGCGTCACAGTAAGACTTTTATTTTTTTCAATTTCAGCCATTAATTATATTGATCAATGATGGAAAACGATGGAGATGATGAATTTTAGTATTTTGATTAAATGATGTAAATATGTTATGATGTAAATATGATGTAAATGATGTAAATATGATGTAAATAATGTAAATATGTAAATATGATAATATGTTATGATGTAAATGATATAAATATGTTATGATTTTAGTATTTTAATGATGTAATTTGAATTTTTGTTGTTTTGATTAATTAACAAAATAATTTAAATTTTAGTATTTTTTTGAATTTAGTATTTTTGAATTTGATTTTATTAGTATTTTTTAATTAGTATTTGATGTAAATATGTAATTAGTATTTTAGTGTTTAGGGTAAGTGACTTTTAGTATTTTGATATGTTATACTGACTATGGTAAAATTTTAGTATCTTGATATGTTATACAACTATGGTAAAATTTTAGTATTTGAGTAAAATTTTAGTATTTTAGTATTTGAATTTTAGTATTTTGATTAAATGATGTAAATATGTTATGATGTAAATATGATAATATGTTATGTTATGATGTAAATATGTTATGATTTTAGTATTTTAATGATGTAATTTGAATTTTTGTTCTTTTGAATAATTAACAAAATAATTTGAATTTTAGTATTTTAGTATTTTTTTGAATTTTAGTATTTTTTTAATTTGAATTTTTTTAGTATTTTAGTATTTTTTTAATTAGTATTTTTAGTATTTGATGTAAATATGTAATTAGTATTTTTAGTATTTTAGTGTCGGGTAACTGACTTTATAATAAAAAAATCCTTATTGCTTAGTTGGTTTGAGCATTTGTTTAAGAAGAGTGTGATGTCTAGAGTTCAATTCTCAAGGAGAACATTATTTTATTTTATTTTTTAAAAGCCCGCGGGCCGGGCCAGACTTTTTTATTATTAGTACTATTATAATTATTGTAATAATTATTATAATTATAATTATAATAATAATTAATAATAATAATAGTAATAGGAATAATAATAGTAGTTATAGTAATAGTAATAGTAATAATAATAAGAATAATTATAATAATTATAATTATTATTATTATAATTATTATTATTATTATAAGTATTATAATAATAATAATAATAATAATAATAATAATAATAATTATTATTATTATTATTATAATAATTATTATAATAGTAATAATAATAACATCAATAACAACAATAATAATAGTAACAATAATAATTATTATAATAATAGTAACAATAATAATAAAAATAATAATAACAACAACAACAACAACAACAATAATAATAATAATAATAATAGAAATTATAATAATATTAATAATTATAATTCTTATAATAATAAAAATAATAATTATAAGAATAGTAATAATTATTGTAATAATAATAAAATTAATAATAATAGTAATAATAAAAAATTAATATTAATAATAATAATAATAATAATAATAATAATAATAATAATAATAATAATAATAATAATATAATAATAATATATAATAATTATAATAATAGTAATAGTAATAAAAATAAAAATATAGCACATGAAGCATGAAAAAATTTAATAATGACGTATATAAGTAAAAAAAGTTAAAATTTAAGTTATTATCAAACACTAAATAATAACAAATGACTTATAACTTAGTTTAACCAACTTATAAGTCATTGCTAAACACCCTCTAATTCAAGATATAAAGAGAAATTAATATTTGATTATAAAAAAAATTACAAGTCAAGAAAAAGAGAATTTTAAAATGGGAGTTAAAAAACTTACACACCATTGGTGCAACTTTATTATTATTGTTATTGTTATTGTTGTTATTATTATTTTTATTATTATTATTATTATTATTATTATTATTATTATTATTATTATTATTATTATTTATTATTATTATTATTATTATTATTATTATTATTATTATTATTATTATTATTATTATTATTATTATTATTATTATTATTATTATTATTATTATTATTATTGTAGTATATAACTTCTTGAGATTATATTAATGGTATGTAGTGAAGGAGAAGAAAGGAATATATGGAGGAAATCTCATATTTTGATATAAATATTAATCATTCTTGAAGATATTAACGAGATAACTTGTGTTGCTCGATTAATCGAATGACAAAGTTCGAAATGATAGGTCATGAGTTCGAATATGAATCGCATTTGGACACAATTTTTAAATACTAAATCTGAATATTTTTTGACAATTCTCAGAATCTAGAATATAGTTTTACAAAAATATGCTTATTGGGATTATCTTAATTTAAAATGAACATTTTAATAGTCGTTTGCAAAAGTTGTATAAGATATGTAATTAAAATAAAATTGTTGCCCGATGAATGTGGTCCATATTAAATGACGAAAATATAACAACAAAAAACTTTCTTGCCGCGATGAGGAGAAATCAAGTGGTTAGAAATTTTCTGATGAATTTCTAACAATTTTGTTTCCAAATTTTGCAACGACTTATGAATTTAGTTGCAAAAAGTAAAAGCTTTGATACAATCTCTGCTGAGCGAATGACAAGTTTAGTTGCTAAACATACTTTTAGCAACGACTTATAAAGGCATTTGTTGCGAAAAATCGTTACTAAAGCCCCATTTTTAGCAACAAAAAACTTTCATTGCCCTTGATGAAGGAAATCAAGTGACCAAAAATTTTGCAGCAATTTCTAACGAAATGTTTTCCTTGATGAATTAGCAGCAATTTTTGCAACGACTTATGAATTTAAATTGCAAAAAGTGTGAAAGTCGACCGCAATCTGCAGCGAATGACAAAATTAGTTTGCTAAACATATCTTTAGCACGACTTATAAAATCGTTGCCAGAAATTGCTAAAAGGCCCATTTTTTGTAGTGAACCAACCATCAATTTCATGTTGGGCGGCCTCGGGAACAACACCACGGTGGCGGAGGAGGACCCATAACTAGGAGGAGGCGTAGTTGTGGACTTGCATGAAAAATGGGCATTTAGCAACGATTTTTAAGGCAACGACTTTATAAGTCGTTGCTAAAAATATGTTTAGCAACGATATTTATCCTTCGTCGATCGAGCTTTCACTTTTGCAACGAAATTCATAAGTCGCTGCAAAATTTCATCATGGTCAAAAATTCGTTAAATTGAAAATTTTCTGCAAAATTTCTTCGTAAGCACGAATTTCTAAAATCGG
This sequence comes from Panax quinquefolius, assembly GCA_020205615.1. Classification (NCBI taxonomy): domain Eukaryota; kingdom Viridiplantae; phylum Streptophyta; class Magnoliopsida; order Apiales; family Araliaceae; genus Panax; species Panax quinquefolius. Next base: position 114,697,684 of record CM035160.1, on the reverse strand, counting down.
GCTTTAGCGACGATTTTTCAAGCAATTATTGCTAAATTAGCAACGTAAATTTCTTCGTATAGACTTTCTTTCACTTTTTTGCAACGAGAAATTCATAAGTCAAAAATTTGAAAATAAAATTCGTTAAAATTTGTTTAAAAATTTCTAACCACTTTTCTCATCACGTTGCAACGAAAAAAATTTTGTTTATTTTTTAATACGAACTACATTCATCAAACAATTTTATTTTCATCAAGATATCTTATACAACTTTTGCAACGACTATTAAAATGTCATTTAAATTAAGATAATCCCAATAAACATGTTTTTATAAGACAATATTCATTATTCTGAATTGTCAAAAATATTCATATTTAGTATTTAAAATTATATCCAAATGCTAAACATATTCAACCTCGCGACCTATCATTTGTTACTTTAATATTCGATCACCGAGCAACACAAGTTATCTGTTAATATTTGTTGCTAATGGAATTAAAAATATAATATTTGGCAACGAAAAATTAACCTAATAACAACGAAGAGGATATTGTTGCTAATACTAACATAAAAGCGACATTTTTTATCGTTGCAAATCATATCAACTTTAGATTGCACATATAAAGAAATCTACATATATATATGTTGTTAATCTAATCGACGACTTTTCGTTGCTATTGAAAAATAACCAAAGAACAAACATTTTCGTTGTTGATTCAAAGATAATGTCGTTTCCAAATAATATAATCGAAAGCGAAATTAGCTTGCTAAAAAGTTTACATTCATGAATCGAAAACAAGTTTAGGCAACAATTTTCATTATTTATCGCAACGAAAATTGTCGTTGCAAAATAATTGTCAATTAATTGCGAAATCGAAAATGTACGGTCGCAAAAAAAATAGTTCATTTCGTTGCCAATTAGCGTGCTTTTGCAACGAAATGGGGTTTTAAGCAACGAAATTTTTATTATTCTCGCAACAATACATTTTGTTGCTAAAGGATCGATGCCCTCAGACGAAAAAGCCAAATTTCGTTGCAAAATGTATTACTTTTGGCAACGAAAAAAATACGTTCGTTGCGGAACAATTAGCAACGCTCATTACGCAACGAAAGACGCAACGACAGTAAAGTCGTTGCCAAAACCCTTTAGCAACGAAATTTGGCACCTTTAGCAACGAAAATCGGTTGTTGCTGAAGCCCACTTTTTTTGTAGTGTTGGTGGAGCAACAACTTGAGGAATTATAAAGCCCAATCCACGTGGGTGATTTGCACCACCAGTCCACACCCTGTAGCGAATAATCATCTTATGGTCCAAAATCGGCATTGGGGGCTGAATCATTTCATCGGACTTCCACTTGTCCCCAAATTTAGAACAGAGTACGCAAATTAGAGAGGGGTGTGGTAATCCTCCCGTGGTACCTCCTCGTGACGCCCGCAGAATGGATTGTTGAATAATAAGACCCACATCCATCTTCAATCCCTGAATGATCGAATACAACAACACGACCCTTTCCTTGGTAACATGGCTAACATGTGTGCACGACATTAATTTCGCGCAGATAAAGGCATACCAAGCCTTTCCATATAACCTGAGGCGCGAATGCAGGAAAGTCATCTTTGTCCGTTCACGATTGTGCACGTGTGCAAGGGTTGACATGACTTCATGAATGAGCACTTCATAGTCAGGTCCTTGGCTCACAAAATTGGCATACTCATTGTTTTGACCCTCCAATGAGAATCGATATAACACCATTCATCGTCCTCTTCGTAGAATTCGATCGTCTCCTTTCCTCGCATATACACTCTATAATGGTAGTGCTCCAAAACATTGGCGTAGAATTCTTTCACGATTGCAATTACTGCCGGGTCCGGCTGTTCAGTAAGCCTGAACCAGTTCCTTTCAGCAATCATGATTGCTATTTCCCCATCCTTGGATTGATCGGGCTGTAAACCGCGTTCGGGGACGAGAGAGCGTGTGGCCATGCGGTTGTAGCGTTCTTGGGCCGCGGAACTCATGAATCGACGGCTGTCAAATTTTGGAGGGGGCGAAGCGGCCCCAGATCCTTCTCCTCGTTGACGCTTTGAAGCCATTTAAATTTTTTTGCAAGAATTCACATTCACACGTATTAGAATTGGGCATAAATCTAATATGGACAAACGTACCCATGGCACTACCCCCAAACTTTAAGATAAGTGGACGTTATGTAGCATGGTTGTGGGTGTAGTGAGACACATAATAGCATGAAAGTACAAATTTTACCGAGTAATCTCATTTTATATCTAATAGCCTAATTGGTCAAAGAAGTTCATGGTACGCCCAAAAGATGTGGCATGTAGTAATATTATGGCAACCGACCGCATACATTCGGTACATGGGTAGCGAAAAACTATGGACATGACATGTAGGCCAAAATTTTGAGCAATTACAATCAAATAGTCAATGTATGTGCACATTCGACAAAACAATAGTCCCGTTGAAATAGGACCCCAAGTATGCATCAATAAAGTGTAATATCTCATTCTTATGATATCCTAGTCGAAAAATAGATTTCTGTTAGTGGGATGGCAAGTGTGCAAGTGAATTCAGTGTATTGATATGGTGTTGCGTGGCATTAACAAAGATAATTGACTTAGGCATAATATCAAACACTTTATGAGCAGGTTATAACTCTCCTTGAACATCCCTAATATCATAGCAATCCAAACCTCAATTATTCCATCACCATTGACTACACAACATAAACATCCCAATCGGAAGTGAGTCACACGCATGCAAAAGGAAATAGCGAACAGAAGAACGATAATATGCACAATAGTCAAGGAGAAGATGAATCAAAGTGAATATTAACTCACAATTGTGCAATTAGCCGTATGCCATTTATAAAATTTAATGTAACAGAGATTTGAATTTAATGCAGTGCATACCTTGGAGATGGAGATAGTAGACGAAAGTACTTAGCAAGATGAACACACGGATGGCGGATATGGAATGGTGTCAAAGATTAGGCAGGTATATAAACAATAAGTGAAGGAGCAGTTATTAAAATAGGAAGGGAAAGAGGTGCCATTAAAGTTGAATGTGGGTAGGAGGTGGTTAAGAGAAAATCGAACAGACTTCTAAACAAAATAGAACTCACACACTTGGGTCCAGCGCCGGGGCGCTGGGGTTTATACTCTCCAGAGAGCCGGGGCGCTATAAGTCTGTAGCTGGTAAGGCCCCCTAGCGCCGGGGTGCTGGTTTTGAATAGCATTCGAGTGCCGGGGCGCTGGGCTCCAGAATCTGGCAGATGGCTACAGCGACGGGGCACTGTGAACAAGAAGGTTTAGAGTGCCGGGGCGCTGACATACATTAGCTATTGAGCATCTCAGCGCCGGGGCGCTGAGTTCATATACCTGTTGGGCGCCGGGACGCTGCTCTCGGTTCTTGTCACCATTGCCGTATAACACAGTACCTGTAACAAATGATAAAGATGTGACTTATTTCATCAAAATGTTATTCTAATCAATTCAGAGAAAAGAAAATAAAGTAAATAAAGTAAAAATAAAACAATTAAACTATAGACTCTTGGGGTTGCCTCCCCATAGCGCTTGGTTTATAGTCGTCAGCCCGGCTATGCTGTGTTGCTTAGTATTCCACTGGATCGGAGAGGTACATTGCCGTAGATTGTCGATCCACAGATCCACTCCAATAGTGTTTGAGCCGTTGGTCGTTCACTTTAAATGTTTGCTTCGAATTAGGATCCTCGATTTTGACGTTTCCGTGTGGTGCAACAAATATAATCACGACTGGTTCGGACCAGCGAGATTTCAATTTCCCAGGAAATAAACGCAGTCTAGAGTTGAAGAGTAATACTTGTTGTCCCGGTTTAAATTTCCGATCAAGGATTTTCTTATCGTGCCATGTTTTGACTTTCTCCTTGTAAAGTTTTGCGTTCTCATAGGCATTGAACCGGAATTCGTCCATCTCATTTAATTGGAGTAACCTTTTCTCACCCGCTGCTTGTAGGTCGAAATTTAGTTTCCGAATGGCCTAGTGTGCACTATGTTCTAGTTTGACCGGAAGATGACCTGCCTTTCCGTAGATCATTCTGTAGGGTGACATGCCGATCGAATTCTTGTACGCTGTTCTATATTCCCATAGGGCATCATCTAGTCGCATGGCCCAATCTTTTCGTGAAGGATTGACCACTTTTTCCAGAATTCGCTTTACCTCCCTATTCGAGACTTCCACTTGACTGTTGGTTTGGAGATGATACGCGACTGCAATTTTATGACGGACCCCATACTTTATAAGCAATTTAGTGAATTGCTTATTATAGAAGTGAGTTCCATCATCACTAATTATCGCCCTTGGCGTCCCAAATCGTGTGAAGATGTTTTTCTTCAAAAACCGTAGGACAACGTTGGCATCATTCATGGGTAAAGTTGCGGTTTCTACCCATTTGGAAACGTAATCGACCACCAACAGAATGTACTGATTATTGAAGGAAGATGGGAAAGGTCCCATAAAGTCGATTTCCCACACGTCGAATAGTTCAACCTCCAAGATTGTGTTAAATGGCATTTCATTGCGTATGGAAATATTACCTACTCGTTGACACCGATCACACTTTAGCACATAGAGGTATGCATCTTTGAATAGAAAGGCCGAAAAAATCGATTGCAGCAGGTTTGGCCATTTGTCCATCAACGGCGTAATGACCTCCATAATCTGATGAGTGGCAATGACCTAATATGTTATCCATCTCTTCATGTGGCACACATCGTCTGATCATTTGATCCGCACATGTCTTAAACAGAAAGGGTTCGTCCCAATAATATTGCCTAACATCGTGGAGGAACTTCTTTCGTTGTTGCGAATTCAAATCCGGGGGTAACACCTTACCAACCAAGTAATTCACGTAATCTGCATACCACGGAAATGTCGTTGTTACTCGAAGAAGCTTTTCATCCGGATACCTCTCATTAATCACGACGTTGTCTTTTTGCTGAACCTCCGCATTTTCCAACCGAGAAAGATGATCCGCCACCTGGTTCTCGGTACCTTTTCTATCCCGAATCTCCAAATCAAATTCTTGTAGCAACAGTACGAACCATATTAACCGTGGTTTGGCATCCTTCTTCTCAATCAAATACTTAATGGCAGAATGATCAGTGTAGACAATTACCTTGGTCCCTATGAGATATGCTCTGAACTTATCAAAGGCAAACACCACCGCAAGTAATTCCATTTCGGTGGTCGTGTAGTTCAACTGAGCATCCATCAACGTCTTGCTGGAGTAGTAGATAGTATGAACAATTTTGTCGCGACGTTGTCCCAATACTGCTCCAACTGCGTAGTCACTGGCGTCGCACATCAATTCAAACGGTAAAGACCAGTCGAGCGCCACTATAATTGGAGCTGACACCAATTTCTTCTTTAATACTTCAAACGCATCGATGCATGATTGATCCATCTTGAAAGGCACATCTTTCTCCAAGAGGGAACATAAGGGTTTTGAAATTTTCGAGAAATCTTTAATGAAGCGTCTGTAGAAACCCGCATGTCCCAAGAAGCTCCGAATTCCCTTTATAGATGGTGGAGGAGGTAGTTTCTCAATTGTCTTAATCTTCGCTTTATCCACCTCCAACCCTGCTGCAGAAACCTTATGCCCCAAAATTATCCCCTCTTGCACCATGAAGTGACATTTTTCCCAGTTAAGGACCAGGTTAGTCTCCACGAATTGCTTCAACACTAAAACTAAATTTTTCAAGCATAAGTAAAAACTATCACCGAACACGGAGAAGTCATCCATAAATACTTAGAAATTCAATTCGACCATATCTGAAAAGATCACCATTATGCACCGTTGAAAGGTTGCCGACGCATTACATAAACCGAAGGACATACGACGGAATACAAACGTACCGTACGGACATGTGAATGTGGTTTTTTCTTGATCTTCCGGGACTATGGCAATTTGATTATACCCAGAATATCCATCCAAAAGATAGTAGAACTGATGTCCCGCTAACCTATCCAACATCTAATCAATGAAAGGCAAGGGGAAGTGATCCTTGCGTGTGGCTTTATTCATTTTGCGGTAATCCATACATACTCTCCATCATGTAACTGTTCTAGTGGGGATGAGCTCATTAGCTTCATTTTTCACCACTGTCATGCCCCCTTTCTTTGGTACACACTGTACAGGACTTACCCATGAACTGTCCGAGATTGGATAAATAATGTCGGCATCCAACCACTTTATGATCTCCTTTTTCACCACATCCTTCATAATGGGGTTTAACCTTCTTTGCTGTTCAATGGTTGGTTTTTCTCCCTCCTCCAAAAAGATCTTATGCATACAAAATGATGGACTAATTCCTCGAATATCTACTAAAGTTCATCCGATTGCTGTTTTGAATTCTCGCAATACCCGTAGCAATTTCTCCTTTTGTGTGTCAGTTAACTCTGTCGAAACAATGTCTGGTAGGGTAGCATCTTTTATCAAATAAGCATACTGCAGATGAGATGGTAGCTGTTTTAATTCCAACACCGATGACTCTTTTATTGAGGTTTTGAACTTTTTACCTTCTGTTTCGGGACTATCAAGGGTGTCGAAGGGTTGATTACTTTTTCGGATGAAAGGTGATGCATCTAGCCATTTGACATACTCAATGTCATCTTCAATTACCAGAGTCATCCATCCTGAGAAAAATGGATTCTAACGAGCCCTCTGAGTAATTTCCGCAGAACTTGTGATTAACTAATTCATCCATTATATCCACCCGCAAACACTCACCTATTTCTTTTGGATAAGACATCGACTTAAATATATTAAAGGTGATCTGTTGATCTTTAACTCGCATCGTCAATTAACCTTTTTGCACGTCAATTAATGTTCTCCCCGTTGCTAAAAATGGTCGCCCGATAATGATGGGAATTTTCTTATCTACTTCACAATCCAAGATAACGAAATCTTCTGGGAAGATGAATTTATCCACCTTTACTAATACGTCTTCAACAATACCTCATGGATATATAACTGATCGGTCCACCAACAACAAACTGATATTTGTCAGTTTTGGCGCCTTAAGTCCAAACTGATTATAGACGGATAATAGCATCAAATTTATATTGGCCCCCAAATCACACAACGCTCTCCCCGAAAACTGATTACCAATTTCGCATGGAATAGTAAAACTACCTGGATCTTTTAACTTCGGAGGTAACTTGTTCTGGATAATTGCGCTGCATTCTTCGGTTAGCACTACTGTTTCAAAATCACCCAATTTCCTTTTCTTTGACAACACATCCTTCATGAACTTGGCGTAGCTTAGCATTTTGTTCTAAAGCTTCCGCAAACGGTATGTTGATATGCAATTTTTTGAAAATATCCAAAAACCTTGAGAACTGCTTGTCTAACTTGGATTTTTAAAACCTTTGCGGGAACGGTATGGGAGGCATTATGAGGGTTTCTTCCGGTGCTTTCTGTTCTAACTCCTCATCCTGACGTTTTCTGGTTTCCGATACTTCCTCTTTTTCCACTGTTGCATTGTCCATCTTTTCCTTATCCTTAATTGTCTCTTGCAAATCCTTTCCACTACGTAAAGTCACAGCCTTGCAATGCTTATCTCTACCCGGATTTATCTCTGTATCACTAGGGAGTGTTCCATGTGGACGGCTATTCAATGCATGTGCTATCTTCTCCATTTTAGTTTCCAGATTCTTTATCGAAGCACCTTGGCTTTTCACATTCATATCAACTTGACTCAGTAACTTATCTTGTTCACCGATCCTTTTATCTGTAGCTACAATAAATTTTTCTAAAGCTTCTTCCAGACTTGTTTTCCTCTCTGGCTGTTGTTGAGTCTGATTTTGAAATCCGGGTGGGTTTTGTGGGCTAGGTGCCTGGCCTTGATTATTACTCCATGAAAATCCCGGGTGATTTCTCCAACCTAGATTATATGCGTTTTGAGTCGGATACGGTTGGGTTGATCGATTATAGCTCCCTATGAATTGAGCTGATTCAGAATTGATGGCACATTGATCTGTAGCATGACTCTCAGCACGTAACTCACAAACCATTGCTACTTGCTGTGTAAATGGTGGACTCCATGTTTCCATTTTCTTTGCTATTGCGGACACCTGTGCTGCCAATGCTGTCATTGGATCCACTTCAAACTTTCCCGGTGTTTTCGGAGGATTAGACCTAGTCATGGGCCACTGATAGTTGTTGTTGGCCATCGTTTCTAGCAGTTGATAAGCCTCGTCAAAGTTCTTAGACATGATCGCTCCACCTGCTGCTGCATCAATACTGGCTCTTGTAGTCGCGTGCAATCCATCACAAAATATCCAAACCTGCATCCACTGTGGAATTCCGTGATGTGGGCATTTACAGTGCATATCCTTGAATCTTTCCAATGCCTCATATAACGTTTCTTAGTCAAACTGTGCGAAGGTGTGAATATCGTTCCGTAGTTTTGCCGACTTCGCTGGTGGGAAAAACTTAGCTAGAAATTTTTGAGCTAAGTCGTCCAGAGCAGTGATTGAACCGGAGGCAAAGAATGTAACCAACTCCGAGCTTTATTTTTCAACGTAAACGGAAACATCCTCAACCTTATAGCATCTTCCGATACATTATTGAACTTGAAGGTGTCGCAAACTTCCAAGAAACTCAAGATGTGCTCATTAGGATCATCTGTCGAACTACCCCCAAACTGGCATGTATTTTGGAGCATCTGAATTGTTCCCGTTTTATCTTGAAACTATTTGCATTGATTGTCGGCCTCCTAAAACTCGACTGTATATCTGTGACATTCGGCATGGCATAATCCCTAAGTGATTTTTGTTCTTCCCCTGCCATGTTCACTGGTATTTCTTGTCCTGCCAAGTTTTCTTCCTCAGGTGACACAACACTAATCAACTGCAATTTCCGGAACTTCCTTTCGATATCGTCTGTGTAAGGAAAAAGTTCCTTTTTAGCCCTTGATCTAGTGTGCATACACTCGCAAATAATTCCTGCAAATACAAGAAGAAAAATAAATACGTTTAAATTAAGACCGAATTGATTATAACTAATATGGAATTAATATTAATAAAGAGCTCCCTAACAGCGGCGCCAAAAACTTGTTTGTTGATTTCACAATCAATGAATTTGTGCAAGTGTACACAGTCAACAAGTAATAAAGTGATAAGATAAAGTGTCGATCCCACAGAGAATTCTAATCAATAAATTCCAACTACTAGCACTATATCAATCCAATTTTATTTAAACAACCATAAAGTTTGATTTTTCAAAATAAGAAGACTAAATTAACCAATTAAAAAGAGATTATTCTAAAAATAAACCAAATAAATAAAACTAAGATTTTAACAAATAAATTCAGATAAATAAAGATTAAGACTCCAATATCCCCAATTATGAACTATAAACCAATTATTCAATTATTCCAATTATTATGCCTACTGAATTGTTAACGGGAATTCCAAGTGTCAAAAGCCCTTTTCCAAGTGATCAATCAACTTTTATTTAATCCAATTAATCTTGCTATATTCCTATATGCAAAACAATTAAATTAAACGCATTAAATTCCAATTCCCACCGTGTTACATGCAGTGAACAGATATTCCTATTCAGTTCACGGCCCTAATTATTCGTCATGTAAATAATTAAGCATATATGTTATCATGCCCAGTTCTAAACCTAGATATCCTCTTCCAATTCCGTCTAGAGTAACAAGGTAATTATTGGCCAAATAATTAATCAATAAGCACAAAACAAGATAAACAATTCACTTTGACATAAATAATTGGAATAAATCGAATAACTAATTTATAGACATAAAAGGTTCAATTGAAATCTTAATTAAAGAATTAGTTCATAACAGAATTTAAAACCAACAATCTTTTGCAAAACATCCTTAAGGAATTACACAAATTGAAAATAAGGAGAAGAAGAAACTCTAAAGTAAAATCTTCAATCTTCAAGTGATTCCTTGCTGAGCCTCCAAGTATGGTTGAATGAATGCCCCTTTAATTTCAGCTTATTGACCTTTTTATACTCTCTTTCCATATTGCACCAATCCTGATCCATGACAACTTCTCAATTTGCTCTTAAATCCAAGTCAAATCTTGATCTCACGCCTGCACCCAGTCAACATAAGCCACGCTCCAGCGCCCCGGCGCTGCGTGTAGTTCAATTCCCAGCGTCCTGGCGCTGCACTTCATTTTAATTACAAAAATGCCATTAAACAACTAAAACTCCCCAAATTGCCCCTACAGCTCCCAAATCTGCAAAATAACCACTAGACATAGTAAAAATGCTTCTAAAAGACTCGAGAATTCAACAATTTAAGCCCACGTATATCCGATTCATGGGTATATTACCCAATCATCAGTTCTACTCATGGTATCATTTACCAAACTATTGCTCTTTATTCACCTCAATCTAATGGTATTGCTGAATGCAAGAACAGAACATTGAAAAAATGTTGAATATTATGTTAACTAGTTCTGGAGCACCCCAGAATTTGTGGGGGGAAGTTTTCTTTCTGCCAATTATATTTTTAACAAAGTGCCTCATAAGAAAACTCACAAAACACCTTATGAATTATGAAAAGGTCATAGACCTTGCTATAAATATATACTTAAGAGTGTAGGGTGTCTAGCAAAAGTGATGGTTCCTAAACCTAAAAAGGTTAAGATAGGACCAAAAACCATTGACTGTGTGTTCATTGGTTATGCAAATAACAGTAGTGCTTATCGCTTTCTTGTTCATAAATCTGAAATTCCTGATATTCATGTTAATACTTTTATTGAATCAAGAGATGCATCGTTCTTTGAGAATGTGTTTCCATATAATATAAATAAAGAGTCAAATTCACACAAAAGACCTTTGGATGCTACTAGTAATAATCCTGAAAATATAGACAAAGAGTCTGTAGTGGATGAACCTAGACGTAGCAAAAGGGCAAGGATTTCAAAGTCTGTTGGCCTGAATTTTCTAACATTTTTGTTAGAAAACGATCCTCAAACGTACAAGGAAGCAATATCCTCTCCAGATGCTTCTCATTGGAAAGAAGCAATTAATAGTGAAATTGAATCCATTATGCAAAATCATATACATGGGAATTGGTGGACCTTCCACCGGTTCCAAACCTTTAGGGTATAAATGGATCTTCAAAAAGAAGATGAAATCTGATGGTTCAATTGATAAATATAAAGAAAAGCTTGTTGTTAAAGGCTATAGACAAAAGGAAGGATTGGATTGTTTCGACACTTATTCACCAGTCATAAGAATTACATCTATTCGTATGTTAATAACAATAACATCATTAAATAGACTTGAAATACATCAAATGGATGAAATATATATATTGTTAGTTCCCAGTAGGCACAATATAGATCTAGAAGGGGGGTTGAATAGATCCTTTTTAATTTCAAATACTTTTCTGGTTTATTTTGTATTGCTCATGAATTAGCATATGACAAACATAAAAATCTTTTCAAGCACATCGGAATACGTAAAAGATTCCCTTCATTGATATATTCATAATCAGACATACATTGTTCATAGAGTTAATTCAGTAGTATGCGGTTATAGCAGTTAATGTACATAATGTAAATGGCATAAAATAAAAGACACAAGGGGTTTTAAGTGGTTCAGAGACTCAAGCTCCTAATCCACTATTCTGCTTTCAACTAGCAGGATTTCCACTAAGGAAGGCGTTACCACAATCACTAAGATTCCTTCGAGGCCAGTAGCCTTGGGACTCCAGCTCACTAAGAACTCTTCAAGGCCAGCAGCCTAGGAACTCATCTAGTTCCCTAGGAACTCTTCAAGCCCAGTAGGCTTGGAACTTCATTTAGTCCCTCCAGACAAGGACCCCTCATGCCCTGGCTTCTTGTTGAGTTGTTTGTTTGTTTGTTGGAGTTGGTGCTGAGCTTCTAAGATGTCTTCATGCTCTAAACATCTTCTGTACTTAGCAACTTGGCTTGATCATCCTTGGAGTACAGTTGAGTATTGCATGATGCTCAGCTTCTTCAGTTACTCAACCTCTTCTGATGATCCCTTGATGAACTGCCTTAAAGATCATTCCTCTTGATACTTGATGGCTGCACATGATGGGTTTCTAAGATAACTGTAAGCTCTTCTGCTAAGTACTTAGAAACTTTCGCATGCTTGCCACCATGATGACGTTGGTGATCTTCCTTCTTGATACTTGATGCCTTCTCACAATGGACTGGCTAAGATGACTGTAGGCTCTTCTCTCTGGTACTTAGAGTCTTCCCATGATTGACATCAAGATGACCTTAATGCTCTTCTTTCTCTCGACAGTTCAGAACACTCTTCTTGTAGTAGAACTCTCACTTCTACATTATAGAACTCTTACTTCTACTTCTTTCTTTTTATGTCTCTAAGTGTTCTTGGTGGAACGTAGAGTGAGCCTTCAGACCTTCATCGGCCACTCACTGTTTACGTTGGTTAGATCAGTCCACCAGTTCTCCAAACTCAACAACTCCAGCAACCTTTGATCTTTGAAGCTCTAGTAGATTTATACTCCTTTCCAATCTTCCCGTTGGAAAGTAGCCGTTGAAAGCTCTTTTAAATGATTCACAGATCTCGAGTTGTTTGGTGCAGACTGCAGATATGACATGACAACATTTTTTTGACTTTCTGACACTGCAATCTACTATTTCACCTACCCTGTCAGATATATTACTTTTATGCCTCGGGCAGGTCAAATAATTTATTTCACCCTTCTGATTCCTCGATCAGAGGTTGTCCTTTTGCATCGATGTAAGACCCCGAAATTTTTAAATAAAAAGGAATTTCCTTTATTTATTATTTTGAAATAGTAAGGGTTGATTTGATTAATGTGGATAGTTAAGGGTTAAATACGCAAATATTTCAAAATAAGTAAGTGGTTATAAAATATTCATTATCGTCTTGGGAATATTCGTTTGGTCGTGGAATATTAAATCGCTTGTGGGAATATTCAGATACTGACGCCTTGACCATGTATGGGCCCCATAACGGAAAGCGATTGGATGAAGAAAATGACAAATATAAGTTGTTTTTAAATAACAGAATTGTTATTCTGCAGATTATCTTGTTGGAATACCCGGTGGTTTAAAACACACTAATACGCGTTGTTGAACGAAGACACCAGTATTGCACCAATTATTGATTCTTACGTGAAAGGCACTACTCAATAATGGTTACGATAATTACTTTGCTCAGATATTTTATTGAGTTAATAATTGCTGCGTTGATATTTTATATTCTTTGTTGTTTGAATAATTGTCATTACACGGTATTTTTTTCATTATCGAAGCAATAATTCATATTATCCTAATAATATTATTAGATAACATTATTGGCAATGTCTAGAAAGTTACATCTAAGGAGAGGTTTGGTCACCTAATTGCGCGTCGATGAAGAAATTCTTATTGAAAGCCCTCTTTCCTGAACCGCTGCTGGTTGTCAATATTGTGATTCTCAGAATATTATTTGTGAATAATTAATTATTGATTTATATGATGAGGAAAATATTGATTTTATGTGGATATAGATGGAGAAAATTTTTAAAATGACAATTGTTGAAAATTAATATTTTATCTTTTTCTCGATAAAATAATTCATTTAAATATATTATTTTAATAATATATTAACGGTGATATTTTTACAACGAATGTGGGATATATGAGTATCTGAGGAGGAGGAAGAGTATTTTTGTTGCAATAAATGTTTAAAACATGTTAAACATGTCAAATGGACCCCATTTATTATTGAAATTTGATTATAGCTTGTAAAATCGAATTGTTTGTGGATTTCTTGTCAATTTCTATTTGGAATTTGAAAAAACTTCATTCTCGCAAAGTTGTAGAGAATTGAATTTCCTATAAAACTCGTGAGATTCGAATTTTCTGATGAAAGGGCTATTTATTATGAATTATTGAAGTTCGAAGCTCAAAATAATTGATTTTTGTAAGTTTTAATTATTTATTTTATGAAAAACTTTTTTATCATTTCTTTCTAGAAGGTTGGCATGTGGGAAATGTTGGGATCTGATTTCCAAAGAGGCGTAGGAAATTTATTAATAATAATATATTTTATTAAATTTTCTCGCTTTGGTGTTCTAAGCATTTTCCTATAAATAGGTGCTTATGTTAGAATTGAAAATCACACCGAAGCTGAAGTTCTCTCTATATTATCGAGCGTATTCTTGTGAGTATTTTGAGTATACTTTGAGTATTGCTATACGGTCTGCAAGTCCAAGTCATAGCCTTTATATCCTGTTTTAATTTAGAAATCTTCTCTTTCGAGGTAAGGGATATTATTTTTTTTCGTAATGATATTATTTCTTCAATTCATTATCTTTGAAATGTTGATCTGAAGTTTTATCAAATTTGGAACTTTTTCATGTCGGGGTTACTATTCACGAGTTACTTATTCACGAGTTACTTATTCATGAGTTACTATTCACGAGTTACTATTCACGAGTACTATTATTCATGAAGCGTGAAGATGTTTTTGTGGAATTTCTATCTTTTGGTGTCGGATTTACTATTCACGTATACTGGCCTTATTCACGATATCTGATACTATTCAATAGAAAAATAAAATTTCTTCTTTTAGTCTAAAACATCTATTCGGATACTAATTACGATTGTATCCATGTTTTGATCATTCTTGAATTTTACACCACTATGATTATTTTTGAGGTATTTTTGGGCGTGGATAAAACCAAGTACGAATTTCTTAATCCTTAATCCTTGTCATTTTGTTTCAATTGGATTCGTTTCTTTAAAAATATTTTTCATCATCCTCGGTCTTAAATGATGATATTATGGAATATCTTTGGCACAGTAGTGCAAAGATGAATGATTTCTTAAGAATATCTTTGGCACCCAGTGCAAAGATGAATGATTTCTGAAGAATATCTTTGGCCCGTAGTGCAAAGATGAGCAGTGTTTAAATGAACATGACTTAATCGATGAATATCTTTGGCACATAGTGCAAAAAGATGAATATTTGATTCGAGATGTATATTGATTGATGTTACGGGGATAAAAGATGACGATGAACTTTTAAATTCATACATAGAAGATAGTAGTTTGCATTCTCTACTTAACTCTTCTAATGAATTATTATTTCATTGCGAATATTGATTTAAAATTTGTTGTCTATTGTATTCTATTATATTTTTCCTGTTGAAGACTAACGATAATTTGTTGTATATTATCTTAGTCATAATATTCTTTCTTGAGCTAGTTGAGCTCACCCTTTTCCTTTTTGTTCCATTTTTCTCGGGAGGCGAGAATATAAGCGAGTAGCAGTCGGGGTATGGAATGAAGGTTTTAGAAAGGATTGTTTAGTAGTCCTCACCATTTTGTAAAATAATGTATCAATAAATGTGATGAGGATTTAATTGAGTATAGATATTGTCTAGAAGATAATATTTGTATTCAAACTCACGATTTCTTGTTGTAATAATAAAGTTGTAGTTGTTTACATACCATGTATTTGACAACTCGGAATGGGTGGTGTATACCTATTTTGGGAGCGCGTCACGGTTGGTATCGAGCTTAGGGATATGATCTCTGGCGGAGATCGGGAATAGAACTAGGAGGGAGAGCGAGTAAATCCTTCACTAGTGTGTCCTACCTAAGCTTATTTGTTAGTTGGTCAATATATAGGGATATTATGTGATATATTGATTTCCTTAATTAACCCTTGTTTTATGATGATGTTTGAGAATGTCGATCGAGAATATTAACAATGGAAATGAGGCCGTGGAGATGCTGTACTCATCAACGAGGAGAACGTGCAACAGTCGCAATGTTCCTCCCGTGAACAACACCATTGGCGGATGATGAACGAAGGATGTTTAGAAGTTTTTGCGCTTCATGCAAAATCGCATTTGAGGAGACTCGTGTTCAAAATACAGGGAGAAATGATAGCAATTCACGGGTTATCACAAACCAAGCGATTCAAAGAGTTGGGACCACGAATTTAAGGGAAAGCGAGATCCGATCATGGGCGGAAACATGGGTCAAGCAAATTACCAAGATATTCGATGTCTTGGGATGCACGGAGGAATAGAAGGTTCCATTCGCCACCTTTATGTTCCGTGGCGAAAGCGGATTATTATTGGGAGTGCGTGAAGCGTACCCATCCACCGCAGCTTTTCAGCATGTCTTGGGAAGCGTTTGAAAAACTTTAAATGACAAATGTAAGACCGAATTTTATGAAATAAAAGTATTCAATTTTTTTAATTACTATTCATGAGTTACTATTCATGAGTTACTATTCATTCACGTTACTATTCACGAGTTACTATTCATGAGTTACTATTCACATGAGTTACTATTCACGAAGTTACTATTCACGAGTACTATTCATGAAGCATGATAATTTTTTTTTTCGTAAGAAGGCATTACTCAATAATTGTTACGGTAATTCTTTATTCAATATTTTATTTTATTGATTCAATAATTGCTACGTTGATATTTTATATTATTGTTGTTTCAATAATTGTCACGTACACAAGATATTTTCCATTATCGGAGCAATAATTCATATTATTTGAATAATATTATTGGCAATGCCTAGAAAGTTCTGTCTAAGGAGAGGTTTGGTCACCTAATTGCTTGGCGCCAGATGAGAGAAATTCTTATTGAAAGCCCCTCTTTCTGAACCGCCTGCACAGTTAATATTATTGTGATTATGTAATATTATTTGTGAATAATTAATTATTGATTCATATGATGAGGAAAATATTGATTTTATGTGGATATAGATGGAGAAAATTTTTAAAGTGACAATTGTTGAAAATTAATATTTTATCTTTTTCTGATAAAATAATTCATTTAAATATATTATTTTAATAATATAATAATGGTGATATTTTTACAGTGAATGTGGAATATATGAGTATATGAGGAGAAAGAATATTTTTGTTACAATAAATGTTTAAAACATGTTAAACATGTCGGTGGACCCTGTTTCTTGACTGAAATTTGATTATAGACTGTAAAATCGTCCGTTTGTGGATTTCAGTCAATTTCTGTTTGGAATTTGGCAAACCTTTCTTCTGTAAAGTTGTAGAGAATTGAATTTCCTATAAAAACTCGCGAGATTCGAATTTTTTGATAAAAAGGCTATTTATTATGAATTATTGAAGTTCTGAAGCTCTGAAATAATTGATTTTTGGAAGTTTAAAATAGTTTAAATAACAAAAACGTTTTTTGTGCAAGTCTTGTGAGGTGGGCTGTTTGGTGGCTGAGGTTTTGAAGCAAAATAAGTGTGCTTTGGAATAAAAATAATATATATTAATATTTTATTAAATTTTCTGCTTTGGTGTTCTAAGTATTTTCCTATAAATAGGGTGCTTAGGTTAGAATTGAAAATCACACCAGAAACTGAAGTTTTCTCTCTCTATATTATCGAGCGTATTCTTATGAGTATTTTGAGTATACTTTGAGTGTTGCTATATACTTGCAAGTTCGTTTCAAATTGTTATTCTAATTAAATCTTGCGCTTTTTTTGTAAGGGATAATAAGGGATTTTAAGGGTTATTATTTTTTTAGTTTCAAAAATTTTTCTGAACCTTCAAAAATTCTGGAAAAATTTGAAATGATATTTTGATGAGTTTTAGATTTTGTCCAAAATGGAGATTTTTGGATGTATAGATTAGGAGTTATGGATTTTATGAGAAAAGACTATTTTAAAAGTAACCGCTTATAACTCCTTGTGATTAACTCCAAAATTGATGAAATTTTTATTGGGAGTACATCTATATAATATCAGTATACCGTGTAAATTTCAGAATTTTTGGATAAAAGTATAATTTATGATAAATGTTTAAATATTCGGTGGTTTTTTGGCCATATGAAAAATAGTAAATGAATTTTTAAAATTTTGAGAAAAATATATGTTCAATATGGGACTATGTTATGATAACTCCCAGAAAAGAAATATTTTTGGAACTGATTTGGTATTTTCATGAAAATATTCTAGTTATAAGTAAATGAATTAAATATGTTATGTGAAGTAAGAAAATTGGAAAATATGATTTATTGGCTTGAGAATCATATATGAGGTATATGCAGATTTTTGATGAGGGTTTTGGTTATTGGTGATGAAATCTTATGAGTTTGGCATTTTATGATGATTAAATGCATTAATTAGTAAAGTGTAAACAATTTAATTAAATTGTTTATAAGTTTTAGAAATGATTAAAATATTATTATAATATTAATAATATTAGATTATGAGATTTCTAAGTGATTTATAACATTTGGATTAAGGTGTTATAAATATGGATATGAATTTTATTATGAAACTTTATCTTTTCGTGTCGAGGTTACTATGCACGTATACGGTACTATGTATGAATACGGGGTACTATTCACGACAAATTGGTTTCTTCTCTGACCAAATTATCGTTGATTTATGAATCTTACTCTTGAAATTAAAACCATGTTTTGATTATATTGTTTTTATATAACATTCTTATAACTCTAATGATGATATTTCTCTTTGACTTGAGTGTAAAGATGAGTAGATTATTGGTATGATCATGACTATAGGTTCTCTTTGGCCAGTAGTGCAAAAGTTGAATTGTTGGTGGTATGACCATGACCATTGAATTTACAATTGAATATTTTTAGCTTAAGTGCAAAGGTGAATCGATCAACATGGTTATAATTATTGTATATAACTTCTAAATGATTATGTATTTCTTTGATATATGAATATCTTTTGCTCGTTGTGCAAAGATGACTTGTTGATGAATATCTTTAGCCTGTAGTGCAAAGATGAATTATTGATGAATATCTTTGGCTCGTAATGCAAAGATGACCTGTTGTTGAATATCTTTAGCCTGTAGTGTAAAGATGAATCTGTTGATGAATATCTTTGGCTCGTAATGCAAAGATGACCTGTTGTTGAATATCTTTAGCCTGTAGTGTAAAGATGAACTGTTGATGAATATCTTTGGCCGTGGTGCAAAGATGAATTTATTAGTATGATTATGAACATGAACTGTGATTTGGTATAACCATGATCTTTGTGTGTTTCGAGTAAAGACAGTGATGAAATTATCTTCGTCCCGGATAAGAAGAGGATTTAGAACTACAATTATGATTATGAGTTATACATGTGATTGTGGACGTGAATTGTTGATTGATGTTACGAGGATAAAACATTGTTGGTGGACTTTTAACATGGAGAAGATAATAGATTTTATGGTCTATTTGACTCTTTTAATGGATTGCTTCGTTCAATATGACTATGGTTGAAAAGTTTTATCATCTACCATATGTTCTAAATCTACGATTTATTATTGATGAAGACTATTGATAATTTATGTATCTTTAGTTATAATATTCTTTCTTGAGCTAGTTGTGCTCACCCTTTTGTTTCAATTCCTTTCGGGTAATAAAAGTGTAGTTGGTTGAAAGCGAGGATAACAAGGAATAGAATCGGTGGTCTATAGTTGTTGAGGTTCTCCCTAAAGAGTATGGAAATAATTTTATTTAGGACTTTAGTGTGTTGTATTTTATACATCATTTAATAGTTATTTTTGGTGAATTAAATAGGGTGAGGCGAACCCAACTTTGGAAGGGTGTTTTGTCACTATCATACAAGATGTCTAATGACATACAAACTCGTGTTATCATAAGACATGGTTGTGCTCATCCACTTGCTGAGTATATTTACAAGCACTACCTATATAATCTTGGTGTTTGTTTGGAGTATAATACCCAATTAGAGACAGTGGAGATAATGATATATCAAGAGAAGACTCACCATTGGGAAGAATATGATAGTAATCTTCTCGTTTTTCTTTGGGGTCTATTAGGTCAACCAAGGATAATTACGTGGCCATATGATATCTACCATAACCTAAAAGCATGGCCTCCCATGTATGAAGGTTTCCTTGAGCACTTCCCAAAGATTCTAATTTCTAAAACAGCTTTTGACTATACCTTTATGTAAGGTGTCATTGTGACGTCTTCTGATTGGTATATATTTGTATCCAAACTCACAAAGATATATGTTGTTGTATTTTGCACGACAATTGTTGTAATAAAGTTGTAGTTGTTTTTCGTACCATATATTTGGCGACTCGAGAATGGGTTGGATGGAATGGACCTATTTTGGGGTCGTTACATTTGATATCGAGCTTAGGGATATGGTCATTTGGCGGATAAGAGTCTAGAACTAGGAGGGAGAGACAAGTTATATACTTCTAAGTGTGTGACTTACCTAAGTGAAATTATTTACTTGATAAGTTGACAATTTATGATATGTCAATTAACCCTTATTTTTGAAGGCGTCATTCTAGAATGATATCCTCAAATACGGGGAGATAAGCAATGGAGAAATCATGATGACGGGGAGATAGAATGCGAAAATGAAAACAAGGTATTCTCAACTCTTTGAAATACAGTGCGTAAATTTCGGGGACGAAATTTCATAAGGAGGAGATTCTAAGACCTCGAATTTTATGAAATAAAAGTATTCAATTTTTTTAATTACTATTCATGAGTTACTATTCACGATTACTTATTTACTATTCACGAAAGTCTTATTCACGAGTTACTATTAAGCGAGTTACTTATTCACGAGTTACTATTCACGAGTTACTATTCACGAAGTTACTATTCATGAGTTACTATTCACGAGTTACTATTCACGAGTACTATTATGAAGCGTGATATATTTTTTTTTTAGTGAAGGCATTACTCAATAATTATTACGATAATTCTTTGCTTCAATATTTTATTTTATTGATTCAATAATTGCTACGTTGATATTTTATATTATTGTTGTTTCAATAATTGTCACGGACAGTATTTTCCATTATCGGAGCAATAATTCATATTATCTGAATAATATTATTGGCAATGCCTAGAAAGTTCTGTCTAAGGAGAGGTTTGGTCACCTAATTGCTGCCAAGAAGAGAGAAATTCTTATTGAAAGCCCCTCTTCCCCGAAACGCACAGTTGTTAATATTGTGATTATGTAATATTATTTGTGAATAATTAATTATTGATTTTTATGATGATGAGAAAATATTTATTTTATGTGGATATAGATGGAGAAAATTTTTAAAGTGACAATTGTTGAAAATTAATATTTTATCTTTTTCTGATAAAATAATTCATTTAAATATATTATTTTAATAATATAATAATGGTGATATTTTTACAGTGAATGTGGAATATATGAGTATATGAGGAGGAAGAATATTTTTGTTACAATAAATGTTTAAAACATGTTAAACATGTGATTGGACCCTGTTTTCTGGATGAAATTTGATTATAGACTGTAAAATCGTCCGTTTGTGGATTTCGGTCAATTTCTGTTTGGAATTTGGAAAACCTTTCTTCTGCAAAGTTGTAGAGAATTGAATTTCCTATAAAAACTCGCGAGATTCAAATTTTTTTGATAAAAGGGCTATTTATTATGAATTATTGAAGTTCTGAAGCTCTGAAATAATTGATTTTTGGAAGTTTAAAATAATTTAAATAACAAAAACGTTTTTTGTGCAAGTCTTGTGAGGTGGGCTGTTTGGTGGCTGAGGTTTTGAAGCAAAATAAGTGTGCTTTGGAATAAAAATATATATATATTAATATTTTATTAAATTTTCCTTTTGGTGTTCTAAGTATTTTCCTATAAATAGGGTGCTTAGGTTAGAATTGAAAATCACACCGTAAACTCAAGTTTTCTCTCTCTATATTATCGAGTTTATTCTTATGAGTATTTTGAGTATACTTTGAGTGTTGCTATACTCTGATTGCAAGTTCGTTCAAATATTATTCTAATTAAATCTTCGCTTTTTTTTGAGGTAAGGGATAATAAGGGATTTTAAGGGTTATTATTTTTTTTAGTTTCGAAATTTTTCTGAACCTTCAAAAATTCTGGAAAAATTTGAAATGATATTTTGATGAGTTTTGTAGATTTTGTCCAAAAATGGAGATTTTTGGATGTATAGATTAGGAGTTATGGATTTTATGAGAAAAGACTATTTTAAAAGTAACCGCTTATAACTCCTTGTGATTAACTCCAAAATTGATGAAATTTTTATTGGGAGTACATCTATATAATATCAGTATACCGTGTAAATTTCAAAATTTTGGATAAAAGTATAATTTATGATAAATGTTTAAATATTCGGTGGTTTTGGCCATATGAAAAATAGTAAATGAATTTTTAAAATTTTGAGAAAAATATATGTTCAATATGGGACTATGTTATGATAAATCCCAGAAAAGAAATATTTTTGGAACTGATTTGGTATTTTTCATGAAAATATTCTAGTTATAAGTAAATGAATTAAATATGTTATGTGAAGTAAGAAAATTGGAAAATATGATTTATTGGCTTGAGAATCATATATGAGGTATATGCAGATTTTTGATGAGGGTTTTGGTTATTGGTGATGAAATCTTATGAGTTTGGCATTTTATGATTATTAAATGCATTAATTAGTAAAGTGTAAACAATTTAATTAAATTGTTTATAAGTTTTAGAAATGATTAAAATATTATTATAATATTAATAATATTAGATTATGAGATTTCTAAGTGATTTATAACATTTGGATTAAGGTGTTATAAATATGGATATGAATTTTATTATGAAACTTTATCTTTTCGTGTCGAGGTTTCTTATGCATCGATATCACGGTACTATGTATGAATACGGGGTATTATTCACGACAAATTGGTTTCTTCTCTGACCAAATTATCGTTGATTTATGAATCTTACTCTTGAAATTAAAACCATGTTTTGATTATATTGTTTTTATATAACATTCTTATAACTCTAATGATGATATTTCTCTTTGACTTGAGTGTAAAGATGAGTAGATTATTGGTATGATCATGACTATAGGTTCTCTTTGGCCGATGAGTGCAAAAGTTGAATTGTTGATCGGTATGATCATGACCATTGAATTTACAATTGAATATTTTTAGCTTAAGTGCAAAGGTGAATTGATCAACATGGTTATAATTATTGTTATATAACTTCAAATGATTATGTATTTCTTTGATATATGAATATCTTTGGCGCTCGTTGTGCAAAGATGACTTGTTGATGAATATCTTTGCTTTGTAGTGCAAAGATGAATTATTGATGAATATCTTTGGCTCGTAATGCAAAGATGACTTTGTTGTTGAATATCTTTGCTTTGTAGTGTAAAGATGAATTATTGATGAATATCTTTGGCTCGTAATGCAAAGATGACCTGTTGTTGAATATCTTTAGCCTGTAGTGTAAAGATGAACTGTTGATGAATATCTTTGGCCGTGGTGCAAAGATGAATTTATTAGTATGATTATGAACAGGAACTGTGATTTGGTATAACCATGATCTTTGATGTTTCAGGTAAAGACAGGTGATGAAATTATCTTCGTCCTGGATAAGAAGAGGGATTTAGAACTACAATTATGATTATGAGTTATACATGTGATTGTGGACAGGAATTGTTGATTGATGTTACAGGGATAAAACATTGTTGGTGGACTTTTAACATGGAGAAGATAATAGATTTTATGGTCTATTTGACTCTTTTAATGGATTGCTCGTTCCGCTGCAACTATGGTTGAAAAGTTTTATCATCTACCATATGTTCTAAATCTCTGATTTATTATTGATGAAGACTATTGATAATTTATGTATCTTTAGTTATAATATTCTTTACTGAGCTAGTTGTGCTCACCCTTTTGTTTTACAATTCCTTTCAGGTAATAAAAGTGTAGCTGGGTTGAGCGAGGATAACAAGGGAATAGAACGGTGGTCTATAGTTGTTGAGGTTCTCCCTAAAGAGTATGGAAATAATTTTATTTAGGACTTTAGTGTGTTGTATTTTATACATCATTTAATAGTTATTTTTGGTGAATTAAATAGGGTGAGGCGAACCCAACTTTGGAAGGGTGTTTTGTCACTATCATACAAGATGTCTAATGACATACAAACTCGTGTTATCATAAGACATGGTTGTGCTCATCCACTTCTTTGAGTATATTTACAAGCACTACCTATATAATCTTGGTGTTTGTTTGGAGTATAATACCCAATTAGAGACAATGGAGATAATGATATATCAAGAGAAGACTCACCATTGGGAAAAATATGATAGTAATCTTCTCGTTTTTCTTTGGGGTCTATTAGGTCAACCAAGGATAATTACGTGGCCATATGATATCTACCATAACCTAAAAGCATGGCCTCCCATGTATGAAGGTTTCCTTGAGCACTTCCCAAAGATTCTAATTTTAAAAAGCAGTTTTTTGACTATACCTTTATGTAAGGTGTCATTGTGATGTGCTTCTGATTAGTATATATTTGTATCCAAACTCACAAAGATATGTGTTTGTTGTATTTTGCACGACAATTGTTGTAATAAAGTTGTAGTTGTTTTTTAAGTACCATATATTTGGCGACTCGAAATGGGTTGGATGGAATGGACCTATTTTGGGGTCGTTATGACAAATACTTTCACGAAAGTGTTCATTATATGAAGGAAGTGGAGTTCATCGATTAGAGCAAAACAACATGACGGTGTCTCGAAGACGAGGCAAAGTTTGCATAGTTATCCGTGTTTGCACCTCATTTGGTGGAGAATGAGGAACGTATGACGTGGATGTTTCTTAGAGGTTTGAAACCCGTATACGTCAAGATCTCATTTCTCATAAATTTTCTCTCTATTCAGATGTTGTAAATGGGGCTCAATTATTAGAGCGAGATAACGAGTGATGCGGTCAACCGAGGACCCACAACCAGGATCGTACCGGAGATAGCGATCAGCAATGAATAATGATAACTGCGGAGAGAAAGAAATAGAGCGGACGAAATGGTAACCACTCTGGTGGTAATCATGGCCATGAAAATAGAAGAAGCGAGTCGGGAGGAGATTTTAAAAGAGGAGATTTAACAACGACCGTATGTGAAGATGACGCGGTCTTAAGCGATGGCGGTTCTAAGGGAGGAGAACGACCACCCATTATATGCTACAAATCCTAAAAGAGGACATATCATCCAAACCGCCTACAACAGCTTCAAGGTATGCTATAATTGTGGAAAGGAAGGACATATCGCCGAGATTATGCGATGAAAAAACCTAGTTCAATGGGGGACGGTGACTCAAAAGATCGTCCCGAAAAAGTCAAAATCAACGATTCCGGAAGAGCGTTTGTTGTATTTGATCGTCATAATGCGAGAACCCAAACGAGGTGATCACGGGTAAGCTATTTATAAATTCTTGCGAAGTTTATACCTTACTTGATACCTGGGTCTTACCCATTCATTTATCTCTCTGCATGTGCTCAACGTTTAAACTTGACTCGGAGAAATTAGACTTTGACTTATCTGTGGAAACTCCGTTAGGAGAAACTTTCATCACATCCACATTTATAAATCTTGTTTGATTCAAGTTGGCACCATTTCCTTACACGTTGACCTTATCTCTTTAAAGATACTTGCTTTTGATGTGATTTTAGGGATTGATTGGTTAACTACTCATCATGCCAAAATTGATTATTTTCGTAAGGTTGTTAGTTTTCATATTCCTAACCAACCTGTTGTATTTAATTCAAGCAACTAAACCATTAAAATCAATCACTATCATATCTAATCATAAAGCTATTCGTTTATTAAAAAAACGGATGTCAAGCTTTCTTAGCCCATGTTATGGATTTGAATAAAGACACGTCAAATTTGAATAATATTCTGTTGTTATTGACTTTCCCGATGTATTTCCGAAGAACTTCCTACCTACCCCGAACGTGAAGTTGAATTCTTTATTGATCTTGAACTTGGTACAAAGCCCATTTCTAAAACCCCATATCGAATGGCTCCTATTGAACTTCAGAGTTAAAAGGTCCAACTACATGAATTGTTGGACATCGGTTTCATTCGTCCCCAAGACGTCTCCTTGGGGTGCTCCTGTTTTATTTGTAAAGAAGAAAGACGGGAGTATGCGACTTTGTATTGACTATCGGGAATTGAACCATGTCACCATCAAGAATAAGTATCCTCTACCTCGTATTGATGACTTGTTTGACCAGTTGCAAGGGGCACAATTCTTTTCAAAAATCGATCTTCGCTTACGGATATCATCACCAAGATTAGAATCGAGGATATTCCAAAGACGCCTTGAGAACTTCGGTATGGGCATTATGAATTCTTAGTCATGTCTTTCGGACTAACTCATGCTCCTGCTGCTTTCATGGATATGATGAACCGAGTATTCAAGGAATATTTGGATCGGTTTGTTGTTGTCTTTATTGATGACATCCTTATATATTCCAAAAGTCGTGAAGATCATGAGCACCATTTGAAGTCGGTACTCCAAAGGCTTCGTGAAAACCAACTATATGCCAAATTGAAGAAATGCGAGTTACGGCTTGAGGAAGTAGCATTCCTTGGGCACGTGGTGTCGAAAACATGGAGTATCTGTTGATCCGTGAAGATTGAAGCAATACAAAGTTGGGAGCAACCAAGTCGGTGATCAAGTCGTAGCTTTTGGGCTTAGTGGGTTATTATCGGAGATTAGTGGAAGGGTTTTCTCGAATCGCTACTCCATTAACTCAACTAACTCGGAAGGATACAAAATTCGTTTGGAGCGAAGAATGCGAGAAAAGTTTCAAGAGCTTAAGAGGAGACTTATTTCGCACTGTTCTAATAATACCATCCGGTTCGGATGGATTTGTTATCTACAAATGATGCTTCCTGTGCAAAGGGTTAGGATGTGTTCTCATGCAACGTGGGAAAGTCATATCCTATGCCTCATGACAACTTAAAGAGTATGAGAGGAATTATCCTACTCATGATCTAGAGTTAGCGTGAATCGTTTCGCGCTAAAAATATGGAGGCACTATCTATATGGGGAGAAAGTGGAGATATATTCGGACCATAAAAGCCTTAAATATTTCTTCACTCAAAAAGAACTCAACATGCGGGCAGCGTTGGCTTGAGCTATTGAAAGACTACGACCACACTATTCAATACCATCCCGGTAAAAGCGAGCGTGGTAGTACGACGCATTGAGTAGAAGATCATATCTTGCGGAACGAGTGCGATGATGTCAAGTATACGACAGAGAGCCAACTTTAATAGAAAAGTTAAGGTTGCTCGAGCCACCGAGCAGGCCGCCCAGGCGATCGTATGAAGAAGAAAGTACAAGAAGGAGCTATTAGGGCGAGAATTGATGAAGAAGGAATACTTGAGTCCACACTCTGACTTTGTGTTCCTAACGACTACGATTTGAAGTACAAGATTATGATGGAGGCACAATAATACACCATTTGCAATCCATCCTGGAAGTACTAAAATGTATCGTGATCTTCGACATACATTTTGGTGGAACAATATGAAGAGAGAGATTGCAAAGTTTTTCTCAATGTGTTTAACTTGTCAACGTGTAAAGGCGGAGCATCTAGTACCTAAGGGTCCGCTGCAACCACTTGAGATTCCTAATGGAAGTGGGAACATATTACTATGGATTTCGTTACGGGTCTTCCTACGGTTTCTCAAGGCATCAATGCTATTTGGGTTATTGTTGATAGATTAACCAAGTCTGCTTTCATTTCTTGCCGATCGGAGACTTATTCCTTGAACGTCTTGCTAGTATATACGTGAATGAGATTGTGAGGTTGCATGGCATGCTTGTATCCATAGTTTTGGATCGTGACCCAAGATTCACTTCAAGATTTTGGGTTAGCTTGCAAAAAGCTATGGGCGCAGTTTGCGATTTAGTTCGGCATACCATCCCCAAACGGACGGACAATCAGAGAGGACTATTCAAACTCTTGAAGATTTATTAAGACTCTGTGTCCTAGACTTCAAGGGCAGTTGGGATAAGTATTTACCATTGGTGGAATTCTCCTACAACAACAGTTATCAGGCAAGTATAGGTGTGGCTCCATTCGAAGCATTATATGGACGAAAATGTCGTTCTCCAATATGTTGGGATGAGGTGGGTGAAGCAACATTATTGGGACCCGAGTTAGTACGTATGACTACCGAAAAGATCCAAAT
Source organism: Panax quinquefolius (assembly GCA_020205615.1). Lineage (NCBI taxonomy): Eukaryota > Viridiplantae > Streptophyta > Magnoliopsida > Apiales > Araliaceae > Panax > Panax quinquefolius. The sequence goes on along the minus strand of CM035160.1, from coordinate 114,669,662 downwards.
GATTCGACAACGTATACAAACGGCACAAGATCGACAAAAGAGTTATGCGGATCTTCATCGAAAGGACGTGGAATTTAATGTAGGGGATCATGTATTGTTGCGAGTTGCTCCATGGAAGGGAGTTACAAGATTTGGGAAGAGAGAAAAGCTCAATCCACGATTTATTGGTCCATTTCAAATTCTTGACCGAGTAGGAAATGTAGCCTATAGACTTGCGTTACCTCCGAGTATGTCTCGTGTTCATAATGTGTTTCACATATCTCGTATTTCAGAAATATGTGAAAGACCCAAACCATGTTATTGAGTTAGAACCAGGACGAGATAGCCAAGACTTAACGTATGAGGAGGTACTGTCAAGATCTTGGATAGGAAGGAGCATGTCCTACGCTAAGAAAGGTCATACCACAAGTTAAAGTTTTGTGGAGGAATCATGCTATAGAGAAAATGACACAGGGAATTGGAAACGGAAATGAAAGCGAGGTATCCTCACCTTTTGAAACACCAGTGCGTCGTCGTCAATTTCGAGGACGAAAATTCATAAGGAGGGAGGTTGTAAGACCCAAAATTTTAAATAAAAAGGAATTTCCTTTATTTATTATTTTGAAATAGTAAGGGTTGATTTGATTAATGTGGATAGTTAAGGGTTAAATACGCAAATATTTCAAAATAAGCAGTAGTGGTTATAAAATATTCATTATCGTTTGGGAATATTCGTTTGGTCGTGGAATATTAAATGCTTTGTGGGAATATTCGTATTAAATGCGGACAACGCGACCATGTGTGGGCCCCATAACGAAAAGCGATTGGATGAAGAAAACGACAAATATAAGTTGTTTTTAAATAACGGCGTAGTTATTCTCAGATTAATCTTGTTGGAATACCGTGGGTTAAAAACACACTAATCTGGCGTTGTTGAACAAGATAGCACACAGGTATTGCACCAATTATTGATTCTTACGTGAAAGGCACTACTCAATAATGGTTACGATAATTATTGTTCAATATTTTTTATTGAGTTAATAATTGCTTTGCGTTGATATTTTATATTCTTTGTTGTTTCAATAATTGTCATTACACGATATTTTTTTCATTATCGAAGCAATAATTCATATTATCCTAATAATATTATTAGATAACATTATTGGCAATGTCTAGAAAGTTACATCTAAGGAGAGGTTTGGTCACCAAATTGCGCCCATGAAGAAGAAATTCTTATTGAAAGCCCCTCTTCCTGAACCTGCACGGTTGTCAATATTGTGATTACATAATATTATTTATGAATAATTAATTATTTATTTATATGATGAGAAAAATATTGATTTTATGTGGATATAGATGGAGAAAATTTTAAAATGACAATTGTTGAAAATTAATATTTTATCTTTTTCGATAAAATAATTCATTTAAATATATTATTTTAATAATATATTAATTGGTGATATTTTACAACGAATGTGGGATATATGAGTATCACGAGGAGGAAGAGTATTTTTGTTGCAATAAATGTTTAAAACATGTTAAACATGTCGGTGGACCCCATTTATTGACTAAAATTTGATTATAGCACATAAAATCGATAGTTTGTGGATTTCGGTCAATTTCTATTTGGAATTTGGAAAAACTTTCTTCTGCAAAGTTGTAGAGAATTGAATTTCCTATAAAAACTCATGAGATTCGAATTTTCTGATGAAAGGGCTATTTATTATGAATTATTGAAGTTCAAGTCAAAATAATTGATTTTTGTAAGTTTTAATTATTTATTTTATGAAAAACGTTTTTATCATTTCTTTCTAGAAGGTTGGCATGTGGGAAATGTTGGGATCTGATTTCCAAAGAGGCGTAGGAAATTTATTAATAATAATATATTTTATTAAATTTTACTGCTTTGGTGTTCTAAGCATTTTCCTATAAATAGGTGCTTAGGTTAGAATTGAAAATCACACCGAAATCGAAGTTTTCTCTCTCTATATTATCGGCGTATTCTTGTGAGTATTTTGAGTATACTTTGAGTATTGCTATACGGTGCAAGTCCAAGTCATAGCCTATATCCCGGTGTTTCAAATTTAAGATCGATCTTTCGAGGTAAGGGATATTATTTTTTTTTGTAATGATATTATTTCTTCAATATCATTATACTGAAATGTTGAACTGAAGTTTTTATCAAATTTGGAACTTTTTCATGTCGGGGTTACTATTCACGAGTTACTATTCACGAGTTACTATTCACGAGTTAATATTCACGAGTTCTTATTCACGAGTACTATTCACGAGTACTATTAATGAAAGCGTGAAGATGTTTTTGTGGAATTTCTATCTTTTGGTGTCTGAGTTACTATTCACGTTACTATTCACGATATCTGACACTATTCACGATATCTGATTATTCAATCGAAAAATAAAATTTCTTCTTTTAAATCCAAAACATCTATTCGGATACTAACTCGATTGTATCCATGTTTTGATCATTCTTGAATTTTACACCACTATGATTATTTTTGAGGTATTTTTGGACGTGGATAAAACCAAGTACGAATCCTTAATCCTTAATCCTTGTCATTTTGTTTCACCGGATTCGTTTCTTTAAAAAATATTTTCATCATCCTCGGTCTTAAATGATGATATTATGGAATATCTTTGGCTGTGGTCAAAAGATGAATGATTTCTTAAGAATATCTTTGGCTGTAGTGCAAAGATGAATGATTTCAGAATATCTTTGGCCGTAGTCAAAGATGAAATGTGTTTAAATGAACATGACCGGTGATGAATATCTTTGGCACAGAAGTGCAAAGATGAATATTTGATTCGGATGTATATTGATTGATGTTCTGAGGATAAAAGATAGACGATGAACTTTTAAATTCATACATAGAAGATAGTAGTTTGCATTCTCTACTTAACTCTTCTAATGAATTATTATTTCATTGCGAATATTGATTTAAAATTTGTTGTCTATTGTATTCTATTATATTTTTCTGTTGAAGACTAACGATAATTTGTTGTATATTATCTTAGTCATAATATTCTTTAATGAGCTAGTTGAGCTCACCCTTTTCCTTTTTGTTCCATTTTTCTCGGGAGGCGAGAATATAAGCGATGCAGTCGGGGTATGGAATGAAGGTTTTAGAAAGGATTGTTTAGTAGTCCTCACCATTTTGTAAAATAATGTATCAATAAATGTGATGAGGATTTAATTGAGTATAGATATTGTCTAGAAGATAATATTTGTATTCAAACTCACAGTTTTACTGTTGTAATAATAAAGTTGTAGTTGTTTCTGTACCATGTATTTGACAACTCAGAATAGGTGATGTATACCTATTTTGGGGGCGTCACAATCGATGCTCTCAATAAGCTCTTGTCCAATATCAACCTTCAGATTGAACCGTTGCCAATGCTTCAATCTTCAGCTGTTCGAACTCCATGATTCTGATGCATGTCTTCTTTAGACCTGATTGTAGTGTCTTGTTGACTGGTAGAGACAACACTACGATCTTGAAGATTGTTGATTGGATCTTCAATGTAGAACACCTCTTCCTTCTCTTGTGCAATGCTTCAACACTTTTGTTTGCCTCAACAGCTCTCAGATACTGATGGCTTGACTTCTTTATTCTAGCCCCTTTTGAATAGCAAGACACTTCAGATTTGTGGCGTGTCCAGCTCGCTTTCTCCTTGTGATCTCCCGTTCACTTATCATCAATGGACTGACCCAATGCTTAATCACTTTAGCCTTGTTCTTCAGAAGCTATCCAGTATCTCTATATGCACTCTAATAGTTCTTTCTTTGTTTGGCAAACACTACGATCCTGGTTACTTCCAAGATCGTCGTCTTCTATCTATTTGACAGCTACTGCACCTGCTGACTTTCCTTAGTCAGTTATTGAAGTCTTCTTCTGATCTCCTTGTGGAAGACTTTATCCTGAATGGCTTCACAACTCAATCTGGATGCTAATTGGGTTAGTGCTTAGATCTTCTGTTAGCTTACATGACATTCATTGAGTGCTCTCTGGTTTCCTTCAGATGGGATGCATCTTTGTAGTGCCAACTAGAGTCTTCATTCCTTTGAATATTCTAGGAGTGCTCATTCATTGAGAATCGTATTTGCTCTACTATTTTGCCTTGGCATTGTGAGCACATCTATTGAGCTCTTAGTTCTGCACTCTACGATTCAGCTTCGGCTGTGCAGACACTATAACTTTGAGATCAAATCTGGACACTCTACGATTTCTACTTTGTGCTTGTTGTCTTCATCTGATCTTGATCGACTACGATCTCTGCCTCTGATATGATCAGTAGACTCTACGATTCTGAGTGTAGTCTATGATTCTTGACTTGGGATTCTAAGCAGATGCTCTATTTACTCGTAGGCGATTTGTCTTCACGATTCTAAACACGACTTCCTCGGCGGACTACATTTACGGTGTAGTGCTCGACGATCAGACAAGCCTATCTATTACATCATAAGATCAACCTAACATGCTTGATCTTTCTATATTTATAGTCATTGTACATCATTTCTTTTTAAGGACTTTAACAAAGCTATTTTGCTTATGTAGTATCAACCTAACACATTTGATCAATTCGTTCTAAGTCTTTGTACATATGTTTCTATTATCTATCAAAGAACATTACAGCTTTTCTCAATGCAAGCATACTTGCATACTCCTTCATATATATATATATATATATATATATATCATAATCAAATCATATGTAAATGGGAATATCATTCACATGCTTATTCCTGACAATCTCCCCCTATTTGATTATGACAAAAACAATAAGTGCATATGCATGTTATGAATGAATCTTATATACAGTGAGCAATTGTATTTCTAAAATAGATTAATGAATGTCATTTATAATGATTTGGAATTTAATACACTGACATTTTACATCCTGGATCCAGAACATACCTAACTAGTTAAAGATGTACCTCTTTGGCTCCATGTATGTTTCTAGGATGTTTGTTGATCAGTTAATCATCTGTTTGATCTCATTGCTCCTCTTCCCCCTGGGATGATGACTTTCTGTCTTTGCTCTTCTCCCCTTCAGACTCATGATCCTCTTTCATAATTTACTCCCCCTCAAACTCTGCGATCATATGATCATCATCTTTTGGCTCCCCCTCAGATGATGACTCAACTTGGTCTTGTGATGTCTTCTTTGACTTCTTCTTTTCTGTCATTTTTCTCTCCTTATCATTTCTTGAATGCCTCTTACTCTTCCTCTTTTTATTCCTCTTTTCCTCTTTTTGTCATTAATCACTTGGGAGAGCTGCTCTATGTTGGACATTAGTTGTTCCATCAGGTAGGAGAAGTTAGTAACTTCAAACTTGAGTTCCTGTTGGCTTAGCTCAAGTTGCACCGAGAAAGACTGATTCATATTGTCAATCTTGTCAGATAGGACTTAGAGTTGTTCTTCATGTTTCTTCTGCGCTCGTAGTGCTTCTGCCTTCTGATCATGTATGGCCTTCAGATAGATGTGATCTCTCTCTTTGATTTTGAGAGATATATCAGCCATAGTAGTATGCATTATCGACATCATCTTTGATTCTTCATTGATCAGAGATATCTTCTTGACTAGTTGATCAGAATTCTTCAACAGCTCCTGCTCCATAGGACTTTGGTCATCTGGTTGGGCAGCCTTTTGTTGAGCATCAGATTGGACTCTGCGATTTTCATCCTTGGACTGGTTTTCAAACGTTTTAAGAATCTGAACAATTGTTGAGTACCAATTGCTATTTGAGGATGAAGGAATGTCGGTTAATAGTGCTTGAGCAGATGGAACCTTTTCACTTTGAACTTGGATACTGTGACAACCCAAAAATTTATAAAATCTTGAGTTATTAGAATAAAGGTTAAAGAATAAAACCTAGAAGAGAATTTGAGGATTTATTTAAAATTTTTAAGAAGAACCTATATGGTTTCTTAATTGAATGAGAATAAAGAAATATGGGTTACAAAATTCCAAAACCCTAGAAATGAATTGATATGTATTTGAATGAATATCAAGAATAAGGTATTATGATACCTGTAAAATTTGATATGAATTGAATAGTGTAAGAAATGTTATATTAATACATGTGGAATTTTATTAACGAAATAAGATCTCACATGAAGAAAAGCTATGAGGTTAAACGAAGATGAGTATATGTATAAAAATATATATACTTAGTAAGGTGCTATATATATTTTAAGAAAAAGGAATGATGAATTAAGTTAATGATATAAGGATCAAGATAAAACTATGTTACTAATTAACATAGCTTGAACGTTGGCCTTGACTGACAAATAAGAATTTGAATAAGTATAAAGTCGTTAGTTAATACGATTAGCAATATGAAGAGAGTAATTTAAAACTCAAAATTTGAGTTAGAGATAGAATTTTAAAGCACGGACTGCTCGGTTGCATCTGGAACGTCAAGTTTAGTCAGAATGGACAGTAAACACAAAATGTGTAAAGGTTGACTCTTGGTCAAAGTCAATAGTTGACTTTTTATGGAGAAAAGTCAAAATTAGTGTGATAAGTAAAATATGTTATGATTATTTGAATTATGTGTATGATTAAATAAATATACATTATATAATGTGAATACATTTATTTTGTATATAAAAGTGAATTAAGAATTAAGTTATGTAACCTAATATATATATTAGGTGTGCTAATTAAATAACCTAAGAGGTTATGATATGAGAGAATATTAGTATATAAATATATATACTAACATTAAGAGATTTATTTTATATACCTCAAATAATTAATTTTATAACCAAGTCTAATTGGGTTATGAAATTAAAAAAGCATAAATAAGAAATTTATTTACAAAGGTGTAGTGGAACCCTAATTAAATAATAAGGGTATAATGGAATAGAATTAAAAGTAATGAACTATAATAAGGTCATAGCCCAAAAAAATTTAAATAGAGTCCAAGAGAATAAAATTTAATGGACTAAGGAAGTTATATTATTTAAACAAACTCAATTATATTTTTAGTGTGGGACTTGTAAATAAAATTAATTCAAGGGCAATTAAGTTATTAAATTATCCCAATTGAATTAAGGGCCCAAACTAAGCCACTTGTGGGAGAATAATAATATTAAAAATTATATTAAGTTAAGAGATATATTTTTATTATCTCAAGTTATTAATTTTATAACTTAATTAAAACAAGTTTAGTTGGGTTATAGAATTTAATGTACAAGAGTGATGATTTAAATTCTAAATATTTGAAATGGATACCCTAATTAAATATTTAGGGTGTGATAAGATGGAATGATTGGACTATGTCAATTTTACATAGCCCAAAGAATTATTAGGAAAGCCCAAAAGATTAAATGAGTGACCCAATTTTTAAACCCAATTAATGAGGACATTTTGGTCATTCAATAAAGCAATAAAAAAAAGATGTGGGAGGTGAATAGGCCACATGACCGGTATATGAGTGGAGGAAAAGGAGGGGGTATGTAGATATTAACATATTTTATATATTATATCTTATTTCCTCTCATCTCTTATTTCTTTTATTTTCTTCTTAGCTGTCAAAAAAGAGAGAAAGCCGAGAGGGAGAAAGATGAATGGGAGTAAAACCGAGAGGGAGAGAGAGAGAGAAGGGGAGCGGCAACCATGAGGGAGAAGAAGAGGAGAGAGAAGGCTCTCCATGGAAGAAGAAAGAAGGAAGAAGAAAAAGAAAAACAAAGGTATATTTCCTCTAATTTATTTTATGGATTTGATAAAAGGGGTTTGTAATATGGATGTATAAAACCCTTTAATCTATGTGTTTTTCATGGATTCAAGTATAGATCTACCCATATTGGGTGTTGATTTAGTTGGAAATCAAAAGAAAAGAAAAATTAATTTTTCTAGTTTATGAAACCTAACTTTTGAGTGTTTTGAAAATCCATCGTTTTTGATCTATCCATTCTTTTCTCGATCCATCAAAGAGAGGTGCTAGATATATGTGTTGACTAGTAAATCCAAGTGGTAGAACTCAAAAATCACGTTTCTAAAAGTCGTGGTGTAGATTTTGGTGAAAACAGTCCCGTTTTCTTGGTACTGTTTTTGACCAGTCAGTAGCAGGGGAATTTTCGTCCACTTTTTATGCTTTAAAAATTCTGGAAATATTTGGAGTATTAATATCAGAAGATTTGAAGGTTGTGTAAAAATTTGAGAATATTTGGCCATACGGTTTGAGAGTTATGGAGTTTACGGTGAAGGGCTATTTTTATGAAGCCACCCAAATAACTCTCTGTGTATAAGTCCAAAAATTACAAAATATTTACTGGACGTACATGTGTATAACAGAAATATACTGTATAAATTTTAGAATATTTGGAATTAATCTCGATTTATGAAAAATCTGAGAATATTTGGCTATTATGGACTATTTAAATATAATAAATCTATTTTAAAATTTCCGGGAAAAATATATGTTCAATATGGAACTATATTCTGTCAAATTTCAGAAAAAAAATATTTTTAGGACTGATTTGGTATTTTTCATCTAAATGATGATAAATGGATTTAAGTAAATATATGATGTCCAAAAATATGAAAAGTAAGATTTATGACTTGAGACCCTTGAGCATGGTTTATGCAGATTTTTGATGAAGTTTTGGGTCGGGTGTGAAGTGTTGTGATGTTTATGGCATTTTAGAATGTTTAATGAGTTAATTAAGGAAAAGAAAATAATTGAACTAAATTGTTTATTAATGTGATTAATGACTTAAATTATTGTTATTTGGCTAATAATATTGGATTTAGATATTATTAGTAGTATTTGACTGAAATGTTATTAAAAGGTTAATAACCTTAACGTAAAATATTATTACATAATTAATAATATTCGACGGGAGATTAAAATAAGAGATTTATATTATTTTTCAATATAATTGTTGAATTTGGTATTCAATGAACTATATTATGCTTGTAATAGACTAAAATGAGAATTCAGTGTGATGAATTGGAGTTTTGATTTGCTGAAATGGTTTCAGTCTGCTGAAATATTGGGTGGTCTGCTGAAATAGTAATTTCAGGATGCTGAAATGTAATCCGGTTTACTGAAATGATATTTTAGTTTACTGAAAGGTTATCTAGCTTACTAAGATATCATATAAAGGGAAAACTTATAAGTATAAGTTATAAGTGATGAAAAGATTATCAAAGTATAATGATAATACTAAGACTAAGGTGTAATGTCTAATACTTAACTTTGTGAGTGAATGTTAGATATGTTAATATAAGATGATGAGATTATAAGTAAGTAGATGAATATGGTGTTAAGATTTTCAAATATGTGACTATGCGATTAAGTGTTAGATAGTATTATGAAATAAAGTATGATATGCTAATTGAAAGATCAATCTTATACCTGATAGGTCTTTTCAATAAAGAGAATAAATTAAATTGCGTAGCGGTAATCGACTATGCATGCAAGTTTCCTTAACTCAAACTCGGGTTATATTTCAAAGCATATTAGTGAATGATTATTGATGATTATTCACGTCTAAACTGATTATTGATTCACACTTAGTGCATGTTGTATATGTTTATCAAGTATGAAAGGCTAATCACCTTCATTACCATAAGGTTCAGTTAAATTGTTCATGGTCATTGTTGACCTTCAAACACTATTGATTCAGTCATTCAATTATTGACATCTTGATTCATGTTCCTTCACAATTATTAAGTTGTTGAAAACTTGAAAGCTTATTATTCTTTCAATCATGATATATCTTTATAGAATTTAAACTTGCTGGGCAAAGTAGTTGCTCACCCTTTCTATATCATGATAATAAATTTTAGATAAAGGCAAAGGCTTGAAGAAGGACAGAGACAAAAGCAAAATACAGTAATAGACTGTTATAAGAATAACTATTTAGTTATCTTATTGTAAACCTTTGTAATTTTGAATGTATGTATTCAGTTAAGGTTAATAAACTTGGGAAAATGTTATAGAATTATGTAAAATAAATAATATATGTTTATTTGTTCCGCATTAGATGATAGAATATGTATGATGATGAAGTATCGTAACGTACCAAGTCCGAGGTTCTTGGGACCCAGATTTAGGGACGTCACAGATACCATCAGTAGTAGAGTGAACAGACTCTACAATTATTTCCTTAGTCATGATCCTTCTTCCTTCAGAGTCCACTCTACGATCACAGGGGATATAGTGGTTGCCAAAGATGTCTATAAACTCGTAGTAAAAGCAAAATTTAGGTCTTTGATCATCATTGTAGCTCTCAATAAGCTCTTGTCCAAATATCAACCTTCAGATTGAGCGGCTGCGATGCTTGATCTTCTTCACTTCGCTCGAACTCCACGATTACGATGCATATCTTCTTAGACCTGATCGTAGTGTCTTGTTAACTGGTAGAGACAACACTACGATCTTGAAGAGGGTTGATTGGATCTTCAATGTAGAATGTGACGAACAAGATTTTTGTAATTAATTTTAAATATTTATTGGATTAAATAAATATTTTCGATAATTTAATTATTAGATTAAATAATTAATTGATGCAATTGTGGTAGATTAATTTAATTATATGTGTTACATTTATTAAATTAAAGTGGAGAATTTTATTATCGAAGTATATGATTATGTGAGCTTATGGTATTAAAAGAAATATTTAATAAGCTTTATTGGTATTTTAATTAATTTAATTATTAATTAAAGAGTTAATAATTTAACATTATTTATTAATGAGAAATTTAATTATTTGACTATGTGAATTTATGAGAATTTATTATATTTTATTTAAAGTAAATTAAATAAAATATTGGATTTATTTTATAAGAAGTGTGACATTTTCAAACTATATGATAAAACTTTATTAAATTAAAGGAGTTTTTAAACCTATTATGCTAGCTAAACAAGGCCCTTAGAGAAGTTAATAACAGTTACTCATGACTGGGTAACTGACCATCATCACGTCAGTTTTTATACGCCTCTAGCGTATTATGTTGTTTCATGTATGCTAAGTTGAGAGCTCAGAGAGAATTCAGAGAGAAAAGTTAAGAATTTGAGTGTGTGATTGAAGAAGAGTTTGAGAAGGGTTTCAATTCATCTTCTACATTACACTCTACGCTTTGGGTAATTCTCTCCAACCCAATTTTCATTGATACGTCATTTAGTTTTTATAAAAAAATGGCTTTCATACATTCTGTAAATCTCTGTAGTTGGAGATTGTGTGGTTATATGGTTATATGTAATAATTCGAGTAGTATAACATCTATTATATATATTGTATATGATTCCATATCATAAGTTTTATAATACTATGACTTGCTATTTCAAAATTTACAAAGTACGTTATATGGCCATATGGCCTTTATACGTAACTTTAATGTGTCAAACATAAATGATTTCGTAAAAATTTACACTCGTATATTATATTGCATGTTAATACGAAGAGACCAAACTTTAAATGAACGGATTCGGTGTTATAACGAATCCGTAATATTAATTTTCATGATTTATGTTCAAAACCTTCAAGAACATCAAGAACAGTAAAATTTACATATTTTAATTCTATAATTATGTGTTTTAAATGGTTAAAGTCACTCTATAAATGTTGGGTAATGATTATATACGAATTCTAACATGTGGGTATGATTAAATTCGTGTAGTAATAATTTAATTGTTGTTTTTGGCTGTGGATCTGCAATTTTCGCGAATTGCGGAACAGTTCTGGTTCAATACATTACTTGGCGCCGATCCATCGCTTAACATCCACATCCCAGTAGCAATAGCATGTTGACATCAGTGGCTAAGAGTCCGTAATAACACGCAGTACCAAGATAACACAAGGTGCCGCATCGCCATTCTCCAGAAAGTCCAGAAATGAATTATTTTTAAATGTTCAAGTTTAGCAATGTGATAGCAACTTGATTTAAAGAACATAGAGATATGTTAGAAGTATAATGAGGTATTAAAATAGATGCTTAGCATGTAAATAACATAATTACATGTGGACTGAATTATTAAATGAATAGTTAGCTTAGTATTCGTGAAGTGTTCATTATATGACAATGAATGTGATAAATTGACTAAGTATAGTCATAATTCGAGTTAGACAAAAAGAATGAACGTTTGATGATTAGTTAAGTTATAATTAACTGGTATTGTGAATGTAAATGGTATGTAGGATTAAATTCAAGGAACGTGTTTAATTAAAGTGTAATCTACGCACGAGGCAAGTTTCCTACCCCTACTTGTTATCATTGTTCAAGTTTATTATTACCTTGAGTAAATTCTCATTACTATTATTCAAGTTTGAATTGTTATATTAAAGATTTATTATCCTTTCAAAGTATGAATTGTTATAAAATATTTGTTCTATTGTATACTTCTTGAGATTATTATTCAATTTGAATATCATTATTGTTGAACCTTGTTAGACTAGTGAACCTTATTGATTCGACTAGTCCATAGTTGATGAACGTTCTAAATTTCAGAACCCTTATTGAATTATCCAAACCAAACTTCCTTTGGTGCGGACTAGAATGTCAAACTGAGATGAACAACCCTGCAAAGGGATTTACTTATACGTTATCGTTAAGATATTGTGCACAGTATGGTACTAAAGGTTGATCCCCCTAAGTACGAGTAGAATGGTCCATAGTCTTATGACTGTTAAAGGTTTCAAGTATAACCCTTGATAACCTAGGACATAGTTCAAGGTCTTATGACCCTCAGAAATCTTTTGATTCTTGTTATTCATTCTTGATTCAAAAGTTGAGCTTTTATTTCAGAAGTCTTTGATTCCCTCGCATGTTATTATACATTGCTATTTCATTATTTTATTTGTGGGCAAGCATGCTCACTCTTGCTTAATAATAACATTGCAGTTAAGAACGAAAGAGCAGACGAACCTTCCTCTAGTAAAGGCAAGGGCAAGCTTAGCAAGTAATGAAGACTGATTATTTATGTGGTTATGTAATGATAATTAGGATTGATGTTACTTATGACTTATTTGTTTATGTTTCCGTACAGATGATTTAAGGTTAGAGTAACTTGTGATTTATTTATTATGTAGTTGATGTAAAATCATAAGGGGAGATTTATTATTATTTCTATCTATTGCATGGTTTGCATTTATTTATGGGTAGATAGATGGATGATGTTTGTACAGTGAACACCAAATCCTGGGAAATGGAAGTACCGGATTTGGGGGTGTCACAGGTTGGTATCAAAGCTGTAGGTTATAAACCTTAGGTGGAGGAACAACCTTAGGTAGTAGCCTTATAGAAAGAACATAGTGATGGAAAACTCTTATCGAGTTCTAGGAAATGAATTTTTGTAATTCATTGAAGATAATAAAAGACTTTATGTGCTTATGTGTTAAATTATGTGCTCACTAGTATGACTTAGTAACTAAAATTCGAAATTTTGTTGTCAGGATGTCGGACGTTGGAGGAACTAGTCGAGCAGGGGAGGAGGAACCCCGAGTACCTATAGTACCTATAGAGGAGGAGCCTAGAGACATTCATGTCGTTAGGGAATAGTTGGTACAGAGGGAGTCATCTCCACTGATCACCGTTGTTGGTCAGGAGCAGGAACCTGACACTGATCCTGAGGAGGAACTTGAGGAGGAATTTGACGAGGAAGAGGAAGAAGAGGAGTTTCCACAGCACTCCATTGATGATGAGATGTATGACACATTATACGACCGTAATGTAGAGTTACGAGATGAGGTGCAGGATTTGACTGAGCGGACGATTATTCAGTAGATTACTCTCGAGGAAAAGGAGAGGGAGATTTTGACTCTTCACTCACGACTGGGAAATGTAGAATGGGATTTGGTCCACAAGAAGGGTCAAACCAAAGATAAGACCGCAGAGATAGAAAAGTTGAAGAAGGAACTGTAGGAAAGCTCTAAAAGGCTGATCATAGCAGAGGAAGGCTGGGTGAGAGAGTCACGTCGTGCTGATCTTGCAGAAGAGGACGGTCGTGCAAAGAAGGCGAAGCTTAGGGAGACATACTCCACACTTAATCATGCAATGGATGAGTCCCAGGATCGAGTTTTGAGGTACCCCATCCAGTTCGAAGGACTTCCATCGTACATGCTGGATCGTAGGGCGATGTCTCGTATCATGGAAGAGGAGCGTAGCAAGGCTATTCAGCGCCTTGACAAACAGTGATAGTATTAGTTTAATTATGTTAAAACTATTTGGTAGTTAATGATGTAAATTCTGATGTGATTATAAACAAAGGAATATTTTGATGTTTTAAATCCTGTAGATTCTTTATCTCGGGATAGTTGATGTAAATAGCAGTGATGCTATCTTATGATGTTAAAACTTTTGAATTGAACGAAATGTCAAAGTTTATTTAAATTGACGTGTTAAGTGAATTATGATTAAATGTTCTAGCTAAGCCTTAAATGTTTGAAGAATTGAATAAAGACCTAATAAGCGAATATTCTTAACAGAATTATGCCGCCAAGAAGAAGACAACAACGTCAACCTGCTCAGGAAGAGTCTACGAATAACAACAATAATGCCAATGCTAATCCTGTTCAGCAATTGGTTAACTTGCTAACCGGAGCAATGAATAATCAACGTCAAGCTCCACCAAATACTAAATTTAAGGATTTCAAGGCGGTGGGACCGCCAGAATTTAAAGGTTCCATGAACCCGATCGAGGCTCAAACATAGGTTATGGAAATAGAGAAGGTTTTCGACGTCGCTAGGGTTAGAGAAGACCAAAAGACCGCCTTTGCAATGTTTATGCTGAAGTCTGAAGCTAGCTATTGGTGGCAAGGAAACAAAGTTCGTGGAGGTGAAGGTGTAATTACTTGGGAGAGATTTAAGGAGATGTTCTTCGAGATGTATTTCCCGACCAGCTCGCAGAACCAGATGGAGGTTCAATTTCTGGAATTGAAGCAAGGAAATATGAGCGTACCTGATTATGCGGCTAGATTCAACGAGTTGGCGAGGTTCACCCCGTATCAAGTACACACGGACGAGAGAAAAGCCAGAAGATTCGAACAAGGACTAAAGCCTTGGGTATATAGTAAGGTATCATTGTTTCAGATAAACACTTTTGCTGGAGTAATGGAAAAGGTCATCCTCACTGAAGGTGGAAGCGATGCGGTGACCAAGTATAATCAAGAGCAGAAGAAGAAGAAGAGTGAGAATGAAGGTAATAACAAGACTGGTGGGAGTAGCACTAGGGGTAGTCATAATCAGAAGAGGAACTGGATGGATAACTCGTCAGCTGGAAGTCAACAAGGAGGGCAGAAGAAGAAGATCGAAGTGTGCTCAAACTACAGAAAAGCTCATTTGGGAGTTTGAATGAAAGGGAAGCGAGTGTGCTACAATTATGGTCAGGAAGGCCACATAGCACCAAACTGTCCAAACCCAAAGAAGGGTGCTTGTTTCACTTGTGATTCGAAGGACCATCTGGCAAGAGACTGTCCTAAGAAGGGATCGCGAGGGTCAGGATCAGGAGGAAATCGGGGAAACAATAGTGGAAATGACTTAACTATCACCGGACCAACCACAACAAACTGACCGACCGCCAGGACTTTCAACATGACGGTGCATGATGCAGTTCAATCTCGTGATGTGGTGTCAGGTATCATTCCGATCAATAAAATTAATGCTTATGTTTTATTTGATTCGGGTGCTACTTGTTCCTTTATATCCGATGACTTTGCTAAGAATTTAGATTTGCCTAAAGATGAATTGGATTACCCCATGAACATAGAAATTGTGAATAGAGAAATAATCTCTGTTAAGTACGTGCATAAGAACTATAGAGTGGATATTAAAGGTAATATCATGAACGTAGATCTTATCCCTATCCGACTTGGGGAATTTGATGTTATTTTGGGTATGGATTGGTTATCCAATTATGGGGCGGTAATTGACTGCCAGAAGAAGCGTATTAACCTTATGACTCCGTCAAAGGTTGTGTTTTATGGTAGCAAGTCGCCTAGACAAGCGAGTTGTCTAACGATGATGCAGGCCAGGAGGTTGTTAAGGCAAGGCTGTGTAGGATATCTAGCTTACATAGTCGATAGTCGTAAAGAGAATCCGAAAATAGATGAGATACCAGTAGTGAGAGATTTCGCAGACGTATTTCCGGATGATTTGTTAGGACTTCCTCTAAATAGAGCAGTTCAATTCGTGATCAATTTGGCTCCAGGAACGGCTCCAATATTGAAGGCGCCGTACCGAATGGCACCGGTAGAGATGAAAGAACTGATGGTCTAACTACAAGAATTACTGGATAAGAAGTATATACAACCAAGTGTATCACCGTGGGGAGCGCCGGTTTTATTTGTAAAGAAGAAGGACGGGACAATGTGGCTCTGCATAGACTATAGAGAACTGAATAAGGTCACGATCAAGAACAGATATCCATTACCGAGGATCGACGACCTGTTTGATCAATTGAAAGGAGCGTGATACTTTTCGAAGATAGACTTGAGAAGCGGTTATCATCAACTGAAGGTAAGATCAGAGGATGTACTGAAAATAGCGTTCAAAATGCGATATGGTCACTACGAATTTTTAGTAATATCATTTGGTCTTACGAATGCTCCTGCAGCATTTATGGGACTAATGAATGGTGTGTTCAAGCCGTTTTTGGACAAGTTCGTAGTGGTATTTATAGATGACATTTTGGTTTATTCGAAAAACAAGGAAGAATATGAAGAACGTTTGAGATTAACATTGGAAGTATTGAGAAGGGAGAAGTTGTATGCCAAGTTTTCAAAATGTGAATTTTGGATCGAAAGGGTACAATTTCTTGGACATGTGATTGATAGAAATGGAATTTCGGTGGATCCCTCCAAAGTTGAAGCTGTGATTAACTGGGATCAGCCGAAGACGCCATCGGAAGTAAGAAGCTTTCTCGAATTAACGGGTTATTACAGAAGATTTATTTAGGATTTTTCCAAGATCGCAACTCTGTTGACGAATTTGATTAGGAAATCGGTGAAATTTGTTTGGACGGAGAAGTGTGAGGAAAGCTTTCAAGAATTAAAGAAGAGGTTAAGTTCAGCACTGGTGTTATCTCTTCCAGATGACACATGAAATTTTGTTGTTTATAGTGATGCGTCGTATAAAGGACTTGGCTGTGTGCTAATGCAAAACGGCAAAGTCATTGCGTATACATCATGACAATTGAAAGATTACGAGAAGGGATATCCGACCCACGACTTGGAGTTGGCTGCAGTTATTTTTGCTTTGAAAATTTGGAGGCACTATCTCTACAGGGAGAAGTGTGAAATATATACGGACCACAAGAGTCTGAAATATATTTTCATGCAGAAGGACTTGAATATGCGTCAAAGAAGGTGGTTGGAGTTAATTAAGGACTACGACTGTGAGATTTTATACCATCTGGGTAAGGCGAATGTTGTTGCCGATGCCTTAAGTAGAAATGGTCGGGAGAAGTTGATGATGTTGACTGCTCAGGAGGAGCTAATTACAGAAATGGAGAAACTAGAATTGGAAGTGAAGTATCCTATGGAGATTAATGAGAAGCTATTCCAGATGCAATCTGGTACAACCCTACTGGATAAAATTAAGGAGGCTCAACTTCAGGACGAGGAATGCAAAAAGGCGATATGGAAGATATTTGAAGGAACCGAACAAATATTTAAGATGGATAAGGAAGGAATACTGAGATTTGAGAGCAGAATTTGGGTACCGCCAGTACAAGAGATAAAGGAAGACATTTTGAGCGAAGCTCATAGTTCACGATATTCGATTCACCCTGGTAGGACCAAGATGTACCAAGATCTTCGATAACATTTTTTGTTGGCCGAATTTAAAACGTGATGTTGCAGAATGTGTTGCCAAGTGTCTGACCTGTCAGAAAGTAAAAGCAGAGCATCAGAGACCGAGTAGATTGTTACAACTGTTAGAGATCCCAGAATGGAAATGGGAGCATATTATAATAGACTTCGTGGTTGGCCTTCTGACAACTCAGAAAGGCTACGACGCAGTATGGGTTATCGTTGACCAACTGACGAAATCTGCACACTTCCTTCCGATCAAAATCAGATTCAACTTAGATCAGTTGGCAAGGTTATATGTGAAAGAGATTGTTTCGAGGCACGGAGTGCCGGTGTCAATTGTTTCTGACAGAGATCCGCATTTTACGTTGAACTTCTGGAAACGTCTACAGGAATGCATGGGTACACAGTTGCGAATGAGTACGGCATACCACCCTCAAACAGACGGACAGAGCGAAAGAACGATTCAGACATTGGAAGATATGTTAAGAGCCTGTATAATGGACTTTAAAGGAAATTGGGATGATCATCTACCGCTCGTAGAGTTCGGTTACAATAACAGTTACCACACTAGTATTGGAATGCCACCTTATGAAGTGTTATGTGGCAGAAAGTGCAGAACTCCGCTATATTGGGATGAAGTTGGCGAAAGACAATTACTAGGCCTGGAATTGGTACAACAAACAGTAGAAATAGTCAAAGTGATCTGAACAAGATTGACAGCAGCTCAAGATAGACAGAAGAAGTACGCAGATCCACATCGTAAAAATGTTGAGTTTGAATCGGGTAGTTATGTATTCTTGAAGGTCTCTCCCTGGAATGGAAAGATCAGGTTCGGAAAGAAAGGAAAATTAAGCCCAAGATTCATTGGACCATTTGAAGTACTGAGAAGAATCGGAGAAGTTGCGTACGAGGTAACCCTACCTCCAGCACTCGAGAATGTCCATAACGTCTTCCATGTTTCTGTTTTATGACCCTACAAACCCGATTACAAGCATGTAATCGAATACGAACCCCTACACTTTGAAAAAGACTTATCTTACGAAGAAATTCCTGTCCAAATTGTCGATAGAAAAGAACAAGTTCTCAGAAATAAAGTAATACCTTCTGTTAAGGTAATTTGGAGGAACCACAACGCTGAAGAAGCTACGTGGGAACTCGAAGAGAATATGATGAAGAATTACCCTCATTTATTTACTTAATTTATGTGTAACCAATTCTGGGGACAGAATCTTTGTAAGGGGGGGGGGGAGAATGTAACGGGTCGAAATTATTGAGTCGTGATTCTGGGGACAGAATCCTTTTAAGGGGGGAAAGATGTGACGAATGAGATTTTTATAATTAATTTTAAATATTTATTGGATTAAATAAATATTTTCGATGATTTAATTATTAGATTAAATAATTAATTATGAAATTGTGGTAGATTAATTTAATTATATGTGTTACATTTATTAAATTAATGTGGAGAATTTTTATTATCGAAGTATGTGATTATGTGAGCTTATGATATTAAAAGAAATATTTAATAAGCCTATTGGTATTTTAATTAATTTAATTATTAATTAAAGAGTTAATAATTTAACATTATTTATTAATGAGAAATTTAATTATGTGACTTTGTGAATTTATGAGAATTTATTATATTTTATTTAAAGTAAATTAAATAAAATATTGGATTTATTTTATAAGAAGTGTGACATTTTCAAACTATATGATAAAGCTTTATTAAATTAAAGGAGTTTTGAAACCTATTATGCTAGCCAAACAAGGCCCTTAGAGAAGTTAATAACAGTTACCCATGACTGGGTAACTGACCATCATCACGTCAGTTTTTATATGCCTCTAGCGTATTATTTTGTTTCATGTATGCTAAGTTGAGAGCTCAGAGAGAATTCAGAGAGAAAAGTTAAGAATTTGAGTGTGTGATTGAAGAAGAGTTTGAGAAGGGTTTCAATTCATCTCCTACATTACACTCTACGCTTTGGGTAATTCTCTCCAACCTAATTTTCATTGATACGTCATTTAGTTTTTATAAAAAAATGGCTTTCATACATTCTGTAAATCTCTGTAGTTGGAGATTGTGTGGTTATATGGTTATATGTAATAATTCGAGTAGTATAACATCTTTTATATGTATTGTATATGATTCCATATCATAAGTTTCATAATACTATGGCTTGCTATTTCAAAATTTACATAGTACGTTATATGGCCATATGGCCCTTATACGTAACTTTAATGTGTCAAACATAAATGATTTCGTAAAAATTTACACTTGTATATTATATTGCATGTTAATACGAAGAGACCAAACATTAAATGAACGGATTCGGTGTTATAACGAATCCATAATATTAATTTTCATGATTTATGTTCAAAACCTTCAAGAACATCAAGAACAGTAAAATTTACATATTTTAATTCTGTAATTATGTGTTTTAAATGGTTAAAGTCACTCTATAAATGTTGGGTAATGATTATATACGAATTCTAACATGTGGGTATGATTAAATTCGTGTAGTAATAATAATTAATTGAGTTTTTAGGCTATGTTATGCAATTTTCGCAAAATTGCGAACAGTTTCTGATTCAGCCATGGCGTGGCGCCGATCTCGTGCTTTAACATCCGCATCAGAGTAAGCGCCATACAGCCATAGTCATTAAGAGTCCGTAGCAGACCATCGCGCATCGCAACGCCGACAAATGCCGAAATAAAGATATAAAGGCCTAGCATTTCCACCTCTCGTAATGTCCGAAATGAATTATTTTTAAATGTTCAAGTCTAGCAATGTGATAGCAACTTGATTTAAAGAACATAGAGATATGTTAGAAGTATAATGAGGTATTAAAATAGATGCTTAGCATGTAAATAACATAATTACATGTGGACTGAATTATTTAATGAATAATTAGCTTAGTATTCGTGAAGTGTTCATTATATGACAATGAATGTGATAAATTGACTAAGTATAGTCATAATTCGAGTTAGACAAAAAGAATGAACGTTTGATGATTAGTTAAGTTATAATTAACTGGTATTGTGAATGTAAATGGCATGTAGGATTAAATTCAAGGAACGTGTTTAATTAAAGTGTAATCTACGCACGAGGCAAGTTTTCTACCCCTACTTGTTATCATTGTTCAAGTTTATTATTACCTTGAGTAAATTCTCATTACTATTATTCAAGTTCGAATTGTTATATTAAAGATTTATTATCCTTTCAAAGTATGAATTGTTATAAAATATTTGTTCTATTGTATACTTCTTGAGATTATTATTCAATTTGAATATCATTATTGTTGAACCTTGTTAGACTAGTGAACCTTATTGATTCGACTAGTCCATAGTTGATGAACATTCTAAATTTCAGAACCCTTATTGAATTATCCAAACCAAACTTCCTTTAGTGCGGACTCGAATGTCAAACCGAGATGAACAACCTCGCAAAGGATTTACTTATCGTTATCGTTAAGATATTGTGCATGATGATGGGTACTATGGGCTGATCCCCCTAAGTACGAGTAGAAAGGTCCATAGTCTTATGATTTTTAAAGGTTTCAAGTATAACCCTTGATAACCTAGGACATAGTTCAAGGTCTTATGACCCTCAGAAATCTTTTGATTCTTGTTATTCATTCTTGATTCAAAAGTTGAGCTTTTATTTCAGAAGTCTTCGATTCCCTCATATGTTATTTTACATTGTTATTTCATTATTTTATTTGTGGGCAAGCATGCTCACTCTTTCTTAATAATAACATTGCAGTTAAGAACGAAAGAGCAGACAAACCTTCCACTAGTAAAGGCAAGGGCAAGCTTAACAAGTAATGAAGACTGATTATTTATGTGGTTATGTAATGATAATTAGGATTGATGTTACTTAAGACTTATTTGTTTATGTTTCCGCACAGATGATTTAAGGTTAGAGTAACCTAGGATTTATTTATTATGTAGTTGATGTAACCCCATAAGGGGAGATTTATTATTATTTCTATCTATTGCATGGTTTGCATTTATTTATGGGCAGATAGATGGATGATGTTTGTACAGTGAACACCAAATCCTGGGAATTGGAAGTACCGGATTTGGGGGTGTCACATAGAACATCTCTTCCTTCTCTTATGTAGTGCTTCAACACTTCTGTTTGCCTCAACAGCTCTCAGATACTGATGGCTTGACTTCTTTGTTCTGGCCCCTTCTGAATAGAAAGACACTTCAGATTTGTGGCGTGTCCAGCTCACTTTCTCCTTGTGATCTCCCGTTCACTTATCATCAATGGACTAACCCAATGCTTAATCATTTTAGCCTTGTTCTTCAGAAGCTGTCCAGTATCTCTGTAAGCACTCCATCAATTCTTTCTTTGTTTGGCAAACACTACGATCCTAGTTGCTTCCAAGATCGCCGTCTTCTGTCTATTTGACCGCTACTGCACTTGCTGACTTTCCTTAGTCAGTTACTGAAGTCTTCTTCTGATCTCCTTGTGGAAGACTTCATCATGAATGGCTTTACAACTCAATCTGGATTCTGATTGGGTTGGTGCTTAGATATTCTGTTAGCTTGCATGTCATTCGTTGAGTGCTCTCTGGTTTCCTTCAGATGGGATGCATCTTTGCAATGCCAACCAGAGGCTTCATTCCTTTGGATATTCTGGGAGTGCTCATTCGTTGAGAATCGTATTTGCTCTATGATTCCGCGTTGGCATTGTGAGCACATCTGTTGAGGTCTTAGTTCTGCACTCTACGATTCAGCTTCGGCTGTGCAGACACTATGAATTCGAGATCAGATCTTGACACTCTACGATTTCTGCTTTGTGTTTGTTGTCTTCATCTGATCTTGCTCGACTACGATCTCTGTCTCTGATATGATCAGTAGACTCTACGATTCTGAGTGTAGTCTACGATCCTTGACTTGGGCTTCGGTAGATGCTCGGTCGGCTCGTAGGCAGGCTGACTCTACGATTCTGAACATGACTTCCTCAGCAGACTACGATTTCTGGTGCAGTGCTCAACGATCAGATAAGCCTATCTATTACATCATAAGATCAACCTAACATGCTTGATCTTTCTATATTTATAGTCCTTGTACATCATTTCTTTTTAAGGACTTTAACAAAGCTGTTTTGCTTATGTAGGATCAACCTAACACATTTGATCAATTCATTCTAAGTCCTTGTACATATGTTTCTATTATCTATCAAAGGACTTTACAACTTTTCTTAATGCAAGCATACTTGCATATTCATTCATATATATATATATATATATATCATAATTAAATCATATGTAAATGGGAATATCATTCACATGCTTATTCCTGACATATATGGAACAACCTGAAGGTTTCATTGCTCCTGGACAATAGAGGAAGGTATACAAACTTGTTAAATCCTTGTATGGATTGAAACAAGCACCAAAACAATGACATGAGAAATTTGATAATGTTATGATATCAAATGGTTTTAACATCAATGAGTGTGACAAATGTGTTTATGTAAAAAGCACTCAAAAAGAATATGTCATTGTTTGTCTTTATGTGGATGATATGTTAATCATGGGTAGGAACAATGAAGTTATCAACTCTACCAAACGTATGTTGTCAAATAGATTTGATATGAAAGACTTGGGGTGAAACAACCCGGGTCAAATCCCGAATTTGAAATAAATCTCGGGTCAAATCCCAAGTCCGAATCGAATCAAATCTATCAAAATAAGGCCTCAAACTACTAGCCCAATAGAATTTTATTGGGTCATCTTAGCCCACTACAAGCTCCCAAAAGGTCATGACTTGAAGGTACTATTGGTAGTAACTTATTTTCTTATATGCAGACAAATTTTTTCCCTATCTTTCGATGTGGGATTGGGGTGTTACAAACTCCCCCACTTAAATTTTTGACGTCCCCGTCAGAACCGATCACACACACGACCTAAAGATCTTTGCCTCTCTAGCCATTGTGGGATAATACCGGCTGGCTTCGTGTCCCCACCTCCGGACTTTCATCTCTCCATTATGGGATAATACCACCAGCCTTCGTGTCCCCACCTCCGACAACTTGATCGGATGACCCAATTCGAGCTTTTAGAGCTTTGAGTCGGCTCGATACCATATGAAACAACTCCGTCAAATCCGAATTTGGAACAAATCTCGGGTCAAATCCCAAGTCCGAATCGAATCAAATCTATCAAAATAAGGCCTCAAACTACTAGCCCAATAAAATCTTCTTGGGTAATCTTATCCCACCACAGGCTCCCAAAAGGTCATGACTTGAAGGTACTATTGGTAGTAACTTATTTCCTTATATGCAGACAATTTTTTTCCCTATCTTTCGATGTGGGACTGGGGTGTTACATGGGGGTTGCTGATATAATATTAGGAATCAAGATTTCTAGAACATTTGATGGAATTATATTGTCTCAAACTCATTACATTGAAATAATACTTGAAAATTTTAATAGGTATAATATAATTCTAAATAAGACTCCAATTGATATAAATATTCATCTAGCCAAAAATGAAGGTGATAGCAAATCTCAACTAGAATATTCTCATATAATAGGCAGTTTAATATATGTCATGAACTGTACTAGACCAGATATAGCTTATTCGGTAAGTAAGCTAAGTTAGTATACGAGTAATCCATTTAAAGATTGCTGAAAAAGCTATTTTAAAAGTTTTGGGATATTTAAAATATACTCAAAATTATGGACTGCATTATACAAGATATCCAATAGTATTGGAAGGATATAGTGATGCTAATTGGATATCTGATAATAAAGACTTGAAATCCACAAGTGGATATGTCTTTACCCTTGGAGGTGTAGTGGTATCTTAAAAATCCTCAAAACAAACATGTATTGCGAGGTCTACAATGGAATCAGAATTCATTGCTTTAGACAAAGCTAGAGAAGAAGCAGAGTGGTTTCGTAATTTCTTAGAGGATATTCCAAATTGCTCAAGACTTATGCCAGCTATATGTATACACTGTGATATCCAATCAGCAATTGGAAGAGCACAGAATCATCTATATAACGGTAAGTCACGTCATATACGACGAAGACACAATACCATTAGACAATTGCTCTCAAATGGAACTATCTCAATTGACTACGTAAAGTCAAAAAATAATATTGTGGATCCGCTTATAAAAGGTTTAACAAGAGAGCAAGTGGAAAGTTCATCGAAGGGAATGGGTTTAAAGCCTATTGTTTAATTAAGAGTCATCATAGTGGCAACCCAACCTAGTTGACTGGAGATCCTAAGATCTAGGTTCAATGGGCAAACTGAACTATGTAGGACTCAGTAAAGCACTGAGGAGATATTTACTCATAACCATTCCTATGATGAAACAGTGAACATCTGCAGCGAGAATCAGGATAAGTTACGGTTTTAATGACTTTTATATCTTGAAATATGTTCAAGTGGGGTATTGCAGGATACTCTTGATAGAAGTCACCTACGTGAGTAAGAAGGGGGCCACTTCTGTGAGAATTTTGAAGGCTGAATTCTCTAATATACTCACGGAACTAAGAGGTGTTTCAAGGCCAAAATGAACACAAACGTGAGATCCAACTATGTTTGAAGAGATATTTTTTGAATTCTATTGTCTTGGTTTACACGAAAAGCTGACAGTTCAAAGACATCAAGTCTACTGATTTTACTAGGGCAAGTTCAAAGCCACTAGGCTACTTAACCCGATGAAGTATCTTTTCTCATGTACTCGAACTAGTGTCTGCATATTCATAATATTTTTTTTATATTGTAAAGCCAATTTTACATTCATGTGGGGGATTGTTGGAAATGGGTTTGGAAAATAAAAATTAAAGCATTTTGAGGCTTAATTTAATGTGGGACCCACACTTCAAAAATGTCGGGTCCATGCACCAATGCGTTCTCCTCCGCGAGGAGTATAACGTGGTATACTTATTTGTATAAATCCATTAAGAATTGAATGAGAAAATTGACTCCAAAGTCACCTACTTGAAATGTTATAAATTGCATAGTCTCACATAGGAAGTTTGAGGGAAAAATGAAGACTTTATATATATGATGTTTTCATAATGGGAAGGGCCCTAAGGGGCACCCCACTTTTGTGGAAGGGAGAGGACCTAGCGAAGGCTTGGTTCAAACCCACATGGGCGGGCCGAGTCTAGGGTTGGGCGGGTGGGTCGAGTCATGATATATAATTTTTTGGACAAAATCTGTTTAATTTTTTACCATCACAATACTACGTCGTTTGGACGAATGGATGCACCAACGGTTATGTCTCAACTGATTAGTCATAGAATTGTTCTATAAATAGTCTATTCAGGAGTGCATTCGATATATAATAAAATTCGTTTCCATTTTGTTTACATTATTCAATCCCATTGCATTATTCACTTTGTAGTATATTTTTCTTCCATTTTCCCAGTATATTTCCCTCGTTCATCATATCATAACAGTATCATATCATCAAAGTTCAAGTACAAAACATAGAAATTGAGTTCGAAGAATTCTTAATTTTGAAGTGCTGCTAATTGAGAATTGAAAATCCGTTTTATCTTGGGAAGCAATTATTCAACAAATCATTTAGCACCAGTGAGAGAATAAATTTGCTTCAAGGAGACTTTGTGAATTCAAAGGACTCGGATTTACTTGTTTTGTATTTCCAGAATCTGATTTCTTTTTCAAATAAGTACAATAAATTTTTCTAAATCTATTTTGCTTAACTTTGTTATTATATATATATATATATATATATTAAATGTTACTATATTTACAGATTAACAGTATTACCACAATGACAAAGGACCAGCACATTGAGTTTTGGCACGGCTTGGTGAATAGTGGAAAATGATTCTTATGGGTCATTAGGCCTGATTCGCTTGTGAGTAAGGAAGTGAACCAAGAAATTTGGGCTGAGCTTGAGGAGGCAACCAAGGCGAGAGGATACATTGTTGGCTGGGCCACACATGAAGACGTCCTGGCCCACCATGCTGTAGGTGGATTCTTGACCCATTGTGGATGGAACTCAACTTTGGAGAGTATAGTGGCAGGGGTGCCAATGTTATATTAGCCCTTTCTTGCTGATCAATAGTGTTAGTTCCTAGTAGGCACAATATAGATCTAGAAGGAGGGGGGGGGGGGGGGTTGAATAGATCATTTTTAATTTCAAATATTTGTCTCGTTTATTTTTTATTGCTAATGATTTAACATATGACAAACATAAGAATCTTTTCAAGCACAGCGGAATAAGTAAAAGATCCCCTTCATTGATATATTCATAATCATACATACATTGTTCTTAAAGTTAGTTCGGTTGTAAGTAGTTAAAACATACATAGCAGTTATAGCAGTTAATGTATATAATGTAAATGACATAAAGTAAAGGACACAAGAGGTTTTAAGTGGTTCAGAGACTCAAGCTCCTAATCTACTCTTCTGCTTTCAACTAGTAGGATTTCCACTAAGGAAGGGCAGCACCTTGAATCACTAAGATTCCTTCAAGGCCAGCAGCCTTGGGACTTTAGTTCACTAAGAACTCTTCAAGGCCAGTAGCCTTGTAACTTCTCTAGTTTCCTAGGAACTCTTCAAGCCCAGTAGGCTTGGAACTTCATTTAGTCCCTCCGGACAAGGACCCCTCAGGCCCTGGCTTCTTCTTGTTGTTGTTTGTTGTTGTTGTTGGTGCTGAGCTGCTAAGATGTCTTTAAGCTTGATCATCTTTTGTACTTAGCAGCTTGGTGTGGTCATCTTTGCATTCTACTTTGAGTCTAGACCACATCTTCTTTGGTGCAGCTGATCTTCTTTTTTTCTGCTCATCTTCATATAGTGTCAACTGAGCACCATCACCATTTCTTGAACCCTTCTTAACCTATTGGCAGACATGGTTCTGCACTCGCTCTTGTTCAACTTTAGGTTCATGGTGAATCATAGAGTGGCTCTCGGGAACTGCCTTGTGCTTTGCCACTATTCTGAATGTTATCTTCTTGTCCTTCTTGGCTCTCAGTTTAGATGCCAATTTAAGTGGCATTCTCATCTTTGTTGAGTGAAGCTTTGGTTTGTTCAAGTCCTTCTTCAAAGATGCTTCACTTCCATCTTCGTTGTAACACCCCAGTTGTGACGCCCCCAAAATAGGTATACATCACCTATTCTGAGTTGTCAATACATGGTACAGAAACAACTACAACTTTATTATTACAACAAGAAAAGCTGTGAGTTTGAATACAAATATTATCTTCTGTATAATATCTATACTCAAATAAATCCTCATCACATTTATTGATACATTATTTTACAAAATGGTGAGGACTACTAAACAATCCTTTCTAAAACCTTCATTCCATACCCAGGCTAAATGCTTTTTATATTCTCGCCTCCCGAGAAAAATGGAACAAAAGGAAAAGGGTGAGCTCAACTAGCTCAAGAAAGAATATTATGACTAAGATAATATACAACAAATTATCGTTAGTCTTCAACAGGAAAATATAATAGAATACAATAGACAACAAATTTTAAATCAATATTCGCAATGAAATAATAATTCATTAGAAGAGTTAAGTAGAGAATGCAAACTACTATCTTCTATGTATGAATTTAAAAGTTCATCGCTCATCTTTTATCCCCGTAACATCAATCAATATACATCCGGAATCAAATATTCATCTTTGCTCTGAAGCCAAAGATATTCATCGATTAGTCATGTTCATTTAAACACTGCTCATCTTTGCACTACGGGCCAAAGATATTAATCACTTAGGTCATGTTCATCTCAACACTGCTCATCTTTTGCACTACAGCCAAAGATATTCTTCGAAAATCATTCATCTTTGCACTACAGAGCCAAAGATATTCAATAATATCATCATTTAAGACGAGGATGATGAAAATATTTTTAAAGAAACGAATCCAAAGGAAACAAAATGACAAGGATTAAGGATTAAGGATTAAGGATTCAGTACTTTGTTTTTATCCATGTTCAAAAAAAATACCTCAAAGATAATCATAGTGGTGTAAAATTCAAGAATGATCAAAACATGGATACAATCGAGTTAGTATCCGAATAGATGTTTTGAGACGAAAAGAAGAAATTTTATTTTTCTATGAATAGTACCAGATATCGTGAATAGTGCAGTATCGTGAATAGTAACTCAGACACCAAAAGATAGAAATTCTACAAAAACATCTTCACGCTTCAATAAATAGTACTCGTGAATAGTAACTCGTGAATAGTAACTCATGAATAGTAACTCGTGAATAGTAACTCATGAATAGTAACCCCGACATGAAAAAGTTCCAAATTTGATAAAACTTCGGATCAACATTTCAAAGATAATGATATTGAAGAAATAATATCATTTGAGAAGAAAATAACATCCCTTACCTCGAAAGATCAAGACTTCTAGCTAGAATACCGGGTATAGTCTTTGAAGGAACTTGCAACGATCTAGCAATACTCAAAGTATACTCAAAATACTCACAAGAATACGCTCGATAATATAGAGAGAAAACTTGAGTTACGGTGTGATTTTCAATTCTAACCTAAGACACCTATTTATAGAAATTGCTTAGAACACCAAAGCGAAAATTTAATATATTAATAATATTATTTTTCCACATCTTCCTACGCACACCATCAACTGAAATCAACCACTAACACATGTCCCATAAGTGACAAAAACGCTTTTTCATGCAAAAGTTACTTAAAACTCCAAAAAATGATAATCAATTAATCCGGAACTTCAATAATTCATAATAAATAACCCTTTCATCGAAAATTGAATCTCTCGAGTTTTATAGGAAATTCAATTCTCTACAACTTTGCGTAAGAAAGTTTTCCAAATTCCAAATAGAAATTGAATCGAATCCACAAACCAGACGATTTTTACGTGCTATAATCAAATTTCAAATCAATAAATGGGGTCCACCGACATGTTTAACAAGTTTTAAACATTTATTGCAACAAAAATACTCTTCCTCCTCGATACTCATATATCCCACATTCGTTGTAAAATATCACCGTTAATATATTATTAAAATAATATATTTAAATGAATTATTTTATCCGAAAAAAGATAAAATATTAATTTTCAACAATTGTCATTTTAAAATTTTTCCATCTATATCCACATAAAATTAATATTTTCCTCATCATATAAATCAATAATTAATTATTCACAAATAATATTACGAAATCACAATATTGACAACCGGCGCTTCCAGGAAGAGGGGGCTTTCCAATAAGAATTTCTTCTTCTTGGCGCACAATTAGGTGACCAAACCTCTCCTTAGATGTAACTTTCTAGACATTGCCAATAATGTTATCTAATAATATTATTCAGATAATATGAATTATTGCTTCGATAATGAAAAATCTTAAATGACAATTATTAAAACAACAAAGAATATAAAATATCAACGCAGCAAGAATTATTAACTCAATAAAATCTTCGAATAAGAATTATCGTAACCATTATTGAGTAGTGCCTTCTTCGTAAGAATCAATAATTGGTGCAATACCACGGTGCTACTTCTCAACAACGCGTATTAGTGTGTTTTAACCAACGGGTATTCCAACAAAGATAATCTTGAATAACTACTTCTGTAGTTATTTAAAACAACTTATATTTGTCGTTTTCTTCATCCAATCGCTTTCAGATTATGGGGCCCACACATGGTCACGCTTGTCGCATTTAATATTCCCTCACAAAGCATTTAATATTCCACGACCAAACGAATATTCTCCGAGCGATAATGAATATTTTATAACCACTTGCTTATTTTGAAATATTTGCGTATTTAACCCTTAACTATCCACATTAATCAAATCAACCCTTACTATTTCAAAATAATAAATAAAGGAAATTCCTTTTTATTTAAAAATTTCGGGGTCTTACAACCTCCCTCCTTATGAATTTTAAGTCCTCGAAATTGGCGACGTACTGGTATTTCGAAAAGGTGAGGATACCTCGCTTTCATTTCCGCTTTCAATTCCTGTGTCATTTCCTCTATAGCATGATTCCTCCACAAAACTTTAACTTGTGGTATGACCTTTCTTATGCGTAGGGACATGCTCCTTCCTATCCAAGATCTTGGCAGGTACCTCCTCATACGTTAAGTCTTCTACTATCTCGTCCTGGTTCTAACTCGATAACATGGTTTGGGTCTTTCACATATTTACGAAAGTGGGATATGTGAAACACATTATGAACACGAGACATACTCGAGAGTAACGCAAGTCTATAGGCTACATTTCCTACTCGGTCAAGAATTTGAAATGGACCAATAAATCGTGGATTGAGCTTTCCTCTTTCCCAAATCTTGTAACTCCTTCCATGGAGCAACTTCGCAACAATACATGATCCCCTACATTAAATTCCACGTCCTTTCGATGAAGATCCGCATAACTCTTTTGTCGATCTTGTGCTTGCTTTGTATACGTTGTCGAATCATTTGGATCTTTTCGGTGATCATAATCGTTCTAACTCGGGTCCCAATAATGTTGCTTCACCCACCTCATCCCAACATATTGAGAACGACATTTTCGTCCCATATAATGCTTCAAATGGAGCCACACCTATACTTGCTTGATAAGCTGTTGTTGTAGGAGAATTCCACCAATGGTAAATACTTATCCCAACTCGCCTTGAAGTCAGGACACAAGAGTCTTAATAAATCTTCAAGAGTTTGAATAGTCCTCTCGATTGTCCGTCTGCTTTGGGGATGGTATGCCGAACTAAATCGCAAATCTGCGCCCATAGCTTTTTGCAAGCTAACCCAAAATCTTGAAGTGAATCTTGGGTCACGATCCGAAACTATGGATACAGTGCATGCCATGCAACCTCACAATCTCATTCACGTACATACTAGCAAGACGTTCAAGGAATAAGTCTCCGTGACGGCAAGAAATGAAGCGGACTTGGTTAATCTATCAACAATAACCCAAATAGCATTGATGCCTTGAGAAACCGTGAGGAAGACCCGTGAACGAAAATCCATGGTAATGTGTTCCCACTTCCATTCCGGAATCTCAAGTGGTTGCAACGGACTCTTAGGTACAAGATGCTCCGCCTTTACACGTTAGCAAGTTAAACACATCGAGATAAACTTTGCAATCTCTCTCTTCATATTGTTCCACCAAAATGTATGTCAAGATCACGATACATTTTAGTACTTCCAGATGGATTGCAAATGGCGTATTGTGTGCCTCCATCATAATCTTGTACTTCAAATCGTAGTCGTTAGGAACACAAAGTCAGAGTGGACTCAAGTATTCCTTCTTCATCAATTCTCGCTTCCGGAATAGCTCCTTCTTGTACTTTCTTCTTCATACGCATCATCCCTGCCTGGGTGGCTTGAGCAACCTTAACTTTTTCTATTAAAGTTGGCTCTGTCGTATATACTTGACATCATCGCACTCGTTCCGCATATAATCTTCTACTCAATCGCCACCTACCACGTTAAACTTTACCGGGATGGTATTGAATAGTGTGGTCGTAGTCTTTCAATAGCTCGAGCCAACGTCATTGCCAGCATGTTGAGTTCTTTTTGAGTGAAGAAATATTTAAGGCTTTTATGGTCCGAATATATCTCCACTTTCTCCCCATATAGATAGTGCCTCCATATCTTTAGCTGCAACGATCACCGCTAACTCTAGATCATGAGTAGGATAATTCCTCTCATACTCTTTAAGTTGTCGCGAGGCATAGACTATGACTTTCCCACGTTGCATGAGAACACATCCTAACCCTTTGCACGAAGCATCGTCATAGATAACAAATCCATCCGAACCGGATGGTATTGTTAGAAACAGTCTTAGAAATAAGTCTCCTCTTAAGCTCTTGGAAACTTTTCTCGCATTCTTCGCTCAAACGAATTTTGTATCCTTCCGAAAGTTAGTTGAGTTAATGGAGTAGCGATTCGAGAAAACCTTTCCACGAATCTCCGATAATAACCAAATTAAGCCCAAAGCTACTACGCGACTTGATCCACCGACTTCGGTTGCTCCCAACTTTGTATTGCTTCAATCTTGGCCGGATCAACAGATACTCCATGTTTCGACACCACGCGTCCCAAGGAATGCTACTTCCTCGCCGTAACTCGCATTTCTTCAATTTGGCATATAGTTGGTTTTCACGAAGCCTTTGGAGTACCAACTTCAAATGGTGCTCATGATCTTCACGGCTTTTGGAATATATGAGGATGTCATCAATAAAGACAACAACGAATTGATCCAAATATTCCTTGAATACTTTGGTTCATCATATCCATGAAAGCCAGCAGGAGCATTAGTTAGTCCGAAAGACATGACTAAGAATTCATAATGCCCATACCGGAGTTCGGCGCGCCTTTGAATATCCTCGCCTAATCTTCAAATGATGATATCCGGAAGCGAAGATCGATTTTTGAAAAGAATTGTGCCCCTTACTGCAATCGGTCAAACAAGTCATCAATACGAGGTAGAGGATACCTATTCTTGATGGTGACATGGTTCAATTCACGATAGTCAATACAAAGTCGCATACTCCCGTCTTTCTTCTTTCTGAATAAAAACAGAGCACCCCAAGGAGATGTACTAGGGCGAATGAAACCAATGTCCAACAATTCACGTAGTTGGACCTTTAACTCCTGAAGTTCAATAGAGCCATTCGATATGCGGGTTTTAGAAATGGGCTTTGTACGGTTTCAAGATCAATAAAGAATTCAACTTCACGTTAAGGGGTAGGCCGGGAAGTTCTTGAAATACGTCGGAAAGTCAATAACAACCGGAATATTATTCAAATTTGACGTGTCTTTATTCAAATCCATAACATGGGCTAAGAAAGCTTGACATCCGCTTTTTTCAATAAACGAATAGCTTTATGATTAGATATGATAGTGATTGATTTTAATGGTTTAGTTGCTTGAATTAAATAACAAAGTTGGTTAGGAATATGAAAACTAACAACCTTACGAAAACAATCAATTTTGGCATGATGAGTAGTTAACCAATCAATCCCTAAAATCACATCAAAAGCAAGTATCTTTAAAGAGATAAGGTCAATGGTAAGGTAATGGTGCCAACTTGAATCAAACAAGATTTATAAGCAGTGGATGTGATGAAAGTTTCTCTAACGGAGTTTCCACAGATAGGTCAAAGTCTAATTTCTCCAGAGTCAAGTTTAAACGTTGAGCACATGCGAGAGAGATAAATGAATGGGTAGCACCCTAGTATCAAGTAAGGTATAAACTTCGCAAGAATTTATAAATAGCTTACCCAGTGATCACCTCGTTTGGGTTCCTCGCATTATGACCGATCACAACAAACGCTTCTTCCCTAATCGTTGACTTTGACTTTTTCGGGGACGATCTTTTGAGTCACC
Organism: Panax quinquefolius; assembly: GCA_020205615.1. Lineage (NCBI taxonomy): Eukaryota > Viridiplantae > Streptophyta > Magnoliopsida > Apiales > Araliaceae > Panax > Panax quinquefolius. The sequence continues at coordinate 114,635,568 of CM035160.1, read as the reverse complement.
GTCCCCAATGAACTAGGTTTCGCTTGTCGCATAATCTCGGCGATATGTCCTTCCTTTCCACAATTATAGCATACCTTGAATCGTTGTGGGGCGGTTTGATGATATGTCCCTCTTTTCCGTGATTTGTAGCATATAATGACCGGTGGTCGTTCTCCTCCCTTAGAACCCGATTCTTTCTTCCGACCTTGCCATCTTCACATAATGTCGTTGTTAAATCTCCTCTTTTTAAAATCTCCTCCCGACTCGCTTCTTCTATTTTCATGGCCATGATTACCACCAGAGAGTGGTTACCATTTTTGTCCGTCTGCTTTCTCCGCAGTTATCATTATTCATTGATCGCTATCTCGATCGATCCGGGTTGTGGTCCCTCGGTTGACCGTACTCGTTATCTCGCTCTAATAATTGAGCCCTGTTTTAAACATCCGAATAAAGAGAAAATTTATGAGAAATGAGATCTTGACGTATCTTAAGGTTTCAAACCTCTAAGAAACATCCGCGTCATCGCTCCTCATTCTCCACCAAATGAGGTGCAAACTGGATAACTCGCAAACTTTGCCTCGTCTTCGAGACACCGTCATGTTGTTTTGTTCCAATCGATGAACTCCACTTCCTTCATATATGACGAACACTTTCGGAAAGTATTTGTCATTAAATAGCTTCTAAAACGTCTCCCAAGACATCTTTGAAAAGGCCGGGATGGAGTACGCTTCATAGACTCCTACCGAAGAGTCTCGCCACGGAACATAAAGGTGGCGAATGGAACCTTCTGTTCCTCCGTGCACCCCAAGACATCGAATATCTTGGTAATTTGCTTGACCCATGTTTCCGCCGGTGATCGGATCTGGCTTTCCCTTAAATTCGGTGGTCCCAACTCTTTGAACTGCTTGTTGTGACAACCCGTGAATTGCTATCATTTCTCCAGTATTTTGAACACGAGTCTCCTCGTGCGATTTTGCATGAACTGCAAAAAAACTTCTAAACATCCCCTCGTTCATCATCTCGCTTTCAATGGTGTTGTTCACGGGAGGAACATTGCCGACTTGTTGCACGTTCTCCTCGTTGGTGAGTACAGGCATCTCCACGGTCTCATTTCCATTGTTAATATTCTCGGTCGACATTCTCAAATCTTGTCATAAAACAAGGGTTAATTAAGGAAATCAATATATCACATAATATCCCTATATCTTGACCAACTAACAAATAAGATTAGGTAGGACACACTAGCGAAGGATTTACTCTCTCTCCCCCTCCTAGTTCTATTCCCCGATCTCATGCCAGAGATCATATCCCTAAGCTCGAT